>CM042860.1:11761548-11854048 GCA_023658055.1 Thaleichthys pacificus
AAAAATAATTATGTCTAAAAAATGGAAACAAATGAAAATCTAATACACACATTTTTCTAATCCCCACAATTCACTTCTAATAAATAACCTGACAAAATTATATTCGTTTTTGTGTCACTGACCATGTATAGGGCCATGTATATGTTTACTCCCATTGTATTGTTCTCGTAAATACATATAATCTGTATAATATGTTTAGCCTCATATCTCTCAGGTTGCTCAGTAAATAGGCTTGTGTGTTTATTTACCAATTAATCAATAATCTGTCCCGAAGCATAATTCTCCTCGCACCGTATTGACGGCTCTGTAATTGACAAATAGTTGTCTGTACGGGATCTCCCCATGGACAAACAGAGCACAGCATGAGGCCTTGTCACCAGGACAACCAAAGAGGGGCAGTAAGATGAAATAACAAAATCAACGGATATATTTTTTGATTTCCTTGTGTTGTATAGCCTATAGCCTATAGTAGCCTAATTGCTTAGCTATCTCCTATCTTAATATTTTCGCCAATAAACAGTAGGCTACAGCTATGCTGCACATAGGAGAGGAATGTATAACAGTTCACACGTCAGGTTCATGTTTGTTTGTTTGCATGTTATTGTTTACCTGAACCCTGGATTCCACGAGGTCCAGTCTGAGCGCGAGCGCCTCCCGCATGAACACGTCTGGGTAATGGCTCTCGTTAAAGGCCTTCTCCAGCTCCTCGAGCTGCCAGCCGGTGAAATTCGTCCTCGTGCGCCTCCGTTTACAACTGGGGCTATCCTTGTCATGGTCCCCTGAATCTAAACCCGTTATGGCACGAAAGAGAGAGAGAGAGAGAGAGAGAGAGAGAGGGAGAACGTGTGTGTGTGTGAGAGAGAGAGAGAAAGAGAGGGCGAGAGAGAACGAAAGGTTATCAAAGACATGTGTTTCACTGGACAACGTAACAATAAGACAGCACGAGCTCCGTTTGGCGTAAACAGATCATACCCAGGAAAATGCTGAGTGTGTTGTGTTTTTGTTTTTTTTCTGTTTCTGGTTGGAGAGTTGAAATATTACTGGGGAATTTGAAGAGTTTATCCGTTCATTTCTGTATTTAGTGAGGAAATCTTAGAAGGGCTATTTAATAGCTAGATTAGGCCTAGGTTATATTTAAGTGTACTTTATTTAAAGCTATTTAAACGTGCCTTTCATTGTAGTTCAGTAGCCTACTTATTCAAACTGTAAGTAATAACAAAACATCTTTCAATAAAACAACGAGTTTATTAGCCTTTTCTTTTACACATTTGACTACGTAGTTTTTTTATTTTAACGTGTTATTTTGTTTGTAATAGCCTATATCCTCAGGGCTATTAGCATATCCTACTTAGTTGTCACGCATTTTTGTGAAATTGTACCTTTTCCCCCAAATATTTAGAAAATTAAATTAAAAAGTAGGTTATGATTTACAATCCATTACGAAAGTGTGAAAACCCAGGATGAATTGCAGGCAGCGTTTTTTAAATGTTGACCCTCAACTCGAAAGCACATAATATTAACAATGTATTAGGCTAATTTAGCAGACACAACAAGTCCTTACGAGATTAAAACCTAATATTGCTGAAACCCACACTCGTTTTTACTGTCCCCATCCTATCCTCCGTTAATCTCAGTTTCCTACCTGATAGTTTATACGGTTGTCCGTCTCCGTTCAACCCGCAACCGGACGACAAAAGCGGACTGGAGTTCACCGAGCAGGAGCCGTTGAGTAATCCGTCTATGGAGAAGGGCACGGCAGCCGCCGACTGCAGATGGTGCCCGGCAAGATCGTAGACGTGGTGGTGGTGGTGGTGTCCGAGGTGGTAGGGGAAGCCCACCATGCCGCCTAGAGAGCCTCCGAACTGGGCTTGGGTGTGCTCTATTATCCGGCTGTCCATGCTCGCCGGAGCGGTGGCAGGGCCGAAGTGTGGATGTGGAGGACGGGAGTGTGGGTGAACATGCAGAGAGAGGAGGAGGATAGGAGAGAGGGATGAAGCGAAGATAGGAGGGAAGGAGGACGGATATGGCGAGACAGGGTGGCGTGGAGAAGCTGTGGAAAAGGCTATAGGGGCGGAAACAATCGCGCGCTGTCTTTTTACCTCTTTTACCGGCACCGACAGTAACCCTCCTATTCTCCTCTCGTGCTCTCCGCCTAATTAGGCTCGAGGGCTCAGGGAATTTGGGACCAATAAGAAACGTTAATCGTCCAGTGACGTCAGAAGCGCAGTTAGTGGAAAGAAGGAGTAGTGAGAAGGGAGGGGAGTTGCAAAAAGAAGAAAAAATACGTTTGCTATATCCTTTGCTAATTGCAACTGACATGGGGCGCTATAAACAATATAACTCCTGTCATATTTGGAAGAGACAGAGAAGAAGGTGGGCGGGATTGATCTTATAGCCTAAGTGATTGATATCCAGTTAGCCTACAATCATGCCAAACATTAGGTTTCAAAAAGTCTCAGACGTCTGTGTATTTTTGTTAACAATAACTGAATTACAGAAAACTATATTTCTCTCATTTCCACTTTTCTCCCTCTCTCTCTTTTTCCCTATTTCTTTCTCTCTTTCTCTCTCTCTTTCTCCCTCTCCGTTTCTCTCTCCCCCATCTTTATTGGTTTCCTATGCCTATACTCTTTCTCTCCCATCCTTCTCTCCCATCCATCTCTCCCTCTCCCTCTCCTTCCTTCTCTCCCTCTCCTTCCTTCTCTCCCTCTCCTTCCTTCTCTCCCTCTCCTTCCATCTCTCCCTCTCCCTCTCCTTCCTTCTCTCCCTCTCCTTACTTCTCTCCCTCTCCCATCCTTCTCTTTTTTCCTGTGAAAGTGATGTTTTCCAATTACTGAGGCATTGAGCGCCAAATAGACTGATCCAATAACCGCGCCTTCCCAGCCCCCCTCCCCGGATCCCAGCCCCCCTCCCCGGAGCCGTCACATCGTATTTACAACTACAAGCCTTTCCTCATCTCGGCGCCACTTACCCCCCCCCCCCCTCTCTCACACACACACACACACACTGCACTAACAGTAGCTCAGACACACACACACTGCACTAACAGCAGCTCAGACACACACACACTGCACTAACAGTAGCTCAGACACACACCTTTTAAAGGTGATTTGTTGGTAGCTGCTCCGTAACTTCCGCATCATTATGTCGATCTCTCACCTGCGCAGTGTCTCACCTGCGCAGTGTTCAGTCCGGTAAGGCAGGCTGTTACACTGGAATCACACGGCACGCGCCGCCCGTGACTAGAAGCTATACACTGCGCTAGGCGGGGAATTCAAAATAAGAACTCTCAAATGGCCAATTTTAAACTTTTGAAAATGGTAGATGAATACTATTTGTTTTTGTCTGTGCGACGAAGACCATATAGGCTATGTAAAAATATATCCGAACATTTATCAAGCATAGTAAATTCTTGACAATCACATATTTCTTTCTTTTGTGGATGTTGCTCTTTGTTGAATGACATATTTAATGGTGGACTCCTAGTTAGAAGGGGACAGGGTTTTTGGTTCAAATATGTCTTTAGAGGGAGCGAGAATGACATTAGGAGAGGACAGAAATTGGATAGCCCCCCTGTCCTCGTGGATGTATATTTGCGCAAGGTAATGGGAGAAAGAGAGAGAGAAAGCGAGCGAGAGAGAGAGATTATGAATTGTAAACGGTGTCGAAGGGGCCAAATCTCGCCTCAGGCGATAACCGCTTCATTTTGTGTTAAATTTCTTGACAGAAAGCCACCCGCGTGCTCGTGAATACTGAATGGTAATCAGAACCTGGTCGTCTGAGTGCCTCTCTCGCTCTCTTTCTCCCTCACTCTCCCCTCTCTACCTCTCTCTCTCTTTCTCCCCCTCTCTCTCTTGCTCTCTCTCTTTCTCCCCCTCTCTCTCCCCCTCACTCTCCCCCTCTCTCCCTTTCTCTTTTATTCACTCCATATATTTCTCCCTTTCTTGATTTTCTCTCCACCTTTCTCTCTTTCTCTTCTTCCCTCCATCTCTCTTTCAACAGTACTCTACATCTCTCACACTTTTTCTCGATCCGGCCACCCCCCTCTCTCTCTCCCCCCCCCCCCCCCCCTCTCTCTCTCTCTCTCTCTCTCTCTCCCCCCCCCTCTCTCCCCCCCCCTCTCTCTCTCCCCCCCCCCCCCCCTCTCTCTCTCTCTCTCTCTCTCCCCCCCCCTCTCTCTCTCTCTCTCTCTCTCTGTCACCCCTCCATGACTGAAAATTAATTCCACTTTATTTATCCAATTTCTGGAGCTGACAGAATGTTAATTTCAGTTGAGATTTCTCTCCTCGGTCTCTCGCTGACCCCGTGGCACCAGGATTGGCGTGTTGTAATAACCTGAATCTTTCACCAGAAGCCCCGATAATTGTTACCTTATTAGCATGCAAATTGTTTAATTAATATTATTATGAAGAACCACATAATCCGATGTCACTTGACCTCCAGTGCGCGCGGAGAACTGGCTCTCCGCATTTCAATGTCTTCTATTTAAATCGACTGCGTTTTATGTAGCATGATCCCTGTCAGCAGGATGAGGAGCAGTGAGTGGGCCTTTGAAGGCCGGAGAGCGCCTCTTGATGCCTTCTCCTCTTTGTATCTCTCTGCTCCCTCGCATGTCTTCTCCCCACACAAGGCCCAGGCTTCAGAAATTATGGAAATCGTTTTACTTCCCCCCCCCCCCCCTTCTCTGCAATATTTTAAACTTTTTTTTATTCTTGTGGTATTATTTTTCAGAACATCAAAATTCAATAATTGCCTTCTTGTCATTTGCTTATAAAAGCGGTTTGTGTGAAAAGGGCCCCCCTCCGGTTTCCCGGGCGCTGCGCGAGCCAAACACACGCGGCGCGCGATGAAAAGCAGCCCTTGACACGCGGTCCTGAGAGACGCCGCATTTAAATCTGTTTTCTCCCTCTCTCTCTCCCTCTCCCTATCTCTACCTCTTTCTCTCTCTCCCTTTCCTCTATTTCGCCGGGCGCGAGTGACATTGTCAGATGCTAGCTTTAATTAACTTGATAATAAGACGCGCGCGACTCGCATGCAGGCCAGGGTTCGGCTCGCCCTGTTTCTCTTTTATCTGAGTGTGTGCGTGTGTGTCTGTGTTTGTGTGTCTGCTAGTCTTGACTGGCTTTTTAACGTTTGTTATGAATAAGAAATCGTTTATCAAAGTATGTCTCTGCACCAAACAGAACACAAAAAACGATGTACAGTCTAACATAACATACAAATCTAACACCCATATGTGCAGTGTATACTAGGCCAAGGATATGATTAAAATATGACTTTGTTTATAACAGTCCTGATGTCGGGGTGGGGCAGTGAGGATGAACCTGGTCTAACAACAGTCCTGATGTTGGGGTGGGGCAGTGAGGGTGAACCTGGTCTAATAACAGTCCTGATGTCGGGGTGGGGCAGTGAGGGTGAACCTGGTCTAATAACAGTCCTGATGTCGGGGTGGGGCAGTGAGGGTGAACCTGGTCTAACAACAGTCCTGATGTTGGGGTGGGGCAGTGAGGGTGAACCTGGTCTAATAACAGTCCTGATGTCGGGGTGGGGCAGTGAGGGTGAACCTGGTCTAACAACAGTCCTGATGTCGGGGTGGGGCAGTGAGGGTGAACCTGGTCTAACAACAGTCCTGATGTCGGGGTGGGGCAGTGAGGGTGAACCTGGTCTAACAACAGTCCTGATGTTGGGGTGGGGCAGTGAGGGTGAACCTGGTCTAACAACAGTCCTGATGTTGGGGTGGGGCAGTGAGGGTGAACCTGGTCTAACAACAGTCCTGATGTTGGGGTGGGGCAGTGAGGGTGAACCTGGTCTAACAACAGTCCTGATGTCGGGGTGGGGCAGTGAGGGTGAACCTGGTCTAACAACAGTCCTGATGTCGGGGTGGGGCAGTGAGGGTGAACCTGGTCTAACAACAGTCCTGATGTCGGGGTGGGGCAGTGAGGGTGAACCTGGTCTAACAACAGTCCTGATGTTGGGGTGGGGCAGTGAGGGTGAACCTGGTCTAACAACAGTCCTGATGTTGGGGTGGGGCAGTGAGGGTGAACCTGGTCTAACAACAGTCCTGATGTTGGGGTGGGGCAGTGAGGGTGAACCTGGTCTAACAACAGTCCTGATGTTGGGGTGGGGCAGTGAGGGTGAACCTGGTCTAACAACAGTCCTGATGTTGGGGTGGGGCAGTGAGGGTGAACCTGGTCTAACAACAGTCCTGATGTTGGGGTGGGGCAGTGAGGGTGAACCTGGTCTAATAACAGTCCTGATGTTGGGGTGGGGCAGTGAGGGTGAACCTCAGCACTGTGGCTTCAGAGACCAGACAGTGGGCGAGACACTAACTAGGGATGAAGAGATGAGAGATTTTATGTGTCAGAGTGACATCATCCTGCACATGAATGACTGTGTGTGGTGGAGAGTGATATATATATCTCAATATATATATATATAGATATAAATGATTGACAGTAATTGCATGTTACTATGGTTAGTATCATAGTCTGTGTATGTGAAGAGAGGGATATAGAGAGAGGGACAGAGAAGGACAGACAGACAGACAGACAGACAGGCAGACAGGCAGGCAGGCAGGCAGGCAGGCAGGCAGGCAGGCAGGCAGACAGACAGGCAGGCAGACAGGCAGACAGAAAGTATATGAAGAAAGAGAAAAAGGGATAAAAGAAGGGATAAAAGAAGCAAAATGGGGGTTAAGGGGATGAGGGTCAAAGTGAGGGATGAAAAGGGAGAGAGAGTTAGGGAGGAATGAGTGGTGAAGTGAGGGATAGAGTGAGAAGGATAGGTGAAGAGAAAGTTCTGGAGGGAAAAAAGATTATCAGAGATAAGAACTGCACACACACAAAAACACACACACACACAGACACACACACACAAAAACACACACACACACAGACAAACACACACACACACACAGACACACAAACACACACACACAGACACACACACACACACACACAGACACACAAACACACACACACACACAGACACACACACACACACACAGACACACACACACACACACACAGACACACACACAAACACACAAACACACACACACACACAGACACACACACAGACACACAGACACACACACACACACAGACACACAAACACACAAACACACACACACACACACACAGACACACACAGACACACACAGACACACAAACACACACAGACACACACACACACAGACACACACACACACACACACACACACAGACACACAGACACACAATCAGAATGGGCTTTAGTCACCATGGAAGTTCACACAAACAAGGAATGTTCTGTGTCTAAATAATTCTAAACAATATTATACAATGGAAAAATATTAAATAAGATCCCAAATAAAATGACTGGTAGAAACTCTGTCTTTCTCTCTCTGACACAAACACATCTGCAGAACTCGGCAACATTTCTGTATTTTCATCACGAGCTCCACCTTGACCTCGACCACACAACAACCTTTAATGACCCTGGGCGTGGTCCACCACAGCAAAGTCAGGATGTGGAAAGGCCACGCATGCGCTGTCTGTCTCTCCTCGGCATCTCCCACGGCATTCAGCTGTCATAAGCACCGATCTCCTACTCAGCGGTGTGGGCCTGTTCAGCGCCACAAACTCCCGTGTTTTTCGTCTTCATACAGCACGTGAATTGATCCGCCTGGCCTGCGCGGTCACATTCCTCCCTCTGGCTAAACCACTGCGAGCCGAGGTCGATACGAGAGCCGGGGGTCCCATGGGCTGCCCCCGTTATTAAATTCATCATTACTACACCCACGGGCAGGTAGCCACTCCCGATCCAGGCGCCTCCCGTTCGTTCCCTCCCGCAAACAAACTAATAACGTTCCAGCAACCGGGCAATAAACCACCCGCGTTCCCGTCAATAGGCTACTAGGTTAGCCTACTGGTGAGTTGAATAATCAAGTCACATTCATTTTTAATTAACGAATTAACTGGAGACATTTGATGCTTTTAATTACCCAATTAACTTGGCTCCAGTTAATTTTTAACTACCTAAATGAAGTCTGATATTATTTGATGATTGTTTGATAATCAAGGGTTTAAAAAAATGGGATAACAGCTGGGAGTGATTTGAACCGGAGGGAGAAAAAACAACTTGGTGTGATTCCAATTAATAGAGTAAAGGCTTTTTTGTGTTGGCGTATTTTTTTTTTTTTTCATTTTCTCTACATTTGCTCGCTAAATACAAACGTAAAACTTTGATTTATAAACGGCACAATAATACGCTTTCTCTCACGCTCTCTCTCTCTCTGATCCTGCAAGCACGCGTCCCCCATTCCTAATCCGACGCAATTAAAACTTTTACTTCATCTAATCACAAGTAATTGTGTCGCTGTCGAAGTGAAAGAGGGAGAGAGACGGGGGGAAGAGAAGAAAGGGAAAGTGGTTGATTTAGAGCTTTTTTTCTTCTTTAATTCACTCCATTTTATGATAGAAAAAGAAAAGTAATTCCCTCCAAATTAGTCTACCTTATTTTGTCCTGACACCCTCGTGCCCTTCAAAACTCTCTTTCACCTCTGCGTTTTTGCTAAAGAAGAAGCGAGAAAAACGGAATATCTAAAATGACAATGAGTATTTTAATAATAATAACCAAACTTCCATTAGAGCAATAATTCCATTTCAATTAAAAGTGACTTATCACCTTTTGCTAAAACCTGCTTAATATGACAAAAATTATCAATGCTTGAAGGAGCCCAAACTGCCAGCCTAATTGTAATCAGGGAATCAAAGGTGCTTGACATTCTCTCTCTCTCTCTCTCTCTCTCTCTCTCTCTCTCTCTCTCTCTCTCTCTCTCTCTCTCTCTCTCTCTCTCTCTCTCTCTCTCTCTCTCTCTCTCTCTCTCTCTCTCTCTCTCTCTCTCTCTCTCTCTCTCTTTCTTTCTCTCTCTCTCTCAACCCCTTTCTCCTCCTCCTCTCACGCCTCGGCTGCCTTAGCACGAACTGCACGGAAATAGACCTAATTTACTCAGCTCCCGCGGGAAATCCGCTGCGCAGATTAACATTTTCAAAATATAGTAATGATATAATTTGAGAAATGGTGACGCCAATTTGTGCGCAGCCTTTGTACCGGAATCATTTGCATATAATTCACCGGCTGCTTTCTACGTCCCGTTAATCACCGCGCGCCTGTGATGAGGGCTGCGGTGGAGAGTGAGGAGATGAGGAGGGGGGGCGGGGAAGAGAGAGATGAGAAGAGGAGGGTATGGGTGTGGGGGGATAGCAATTTGACTTATTCCTCATAATACATCTTCAATTTACCTATCTGGAGAAAAGGCAACAAGAGGAAATAGCGACAAATCCCCGGTTAACCTACTTTCTCCCGCATACAGGAGGCTAGCGCGTGGAGAGAGTCACTTACAGTAAGCTACAGTAGAACCTCGCGAGGGCCACATCCTACCTCCAAAACAAACGCGCCAACTTCCGATTTCACGTTGGTCCTTGGTTGCCCTCTCGTGCACGCAGGTTGCTTGTCAGTTCGTGCGCTCTATTGACGCCAAAAGTCTCCAACCGGAGACGTTTGAACCCGTTCCGTCAGTCTAATATGGACCACGGTTCCATTCCCGAAGTTGAAAGATCTTGTTTGGTCGTAGAACATCACGTTCTGTAGTTTATGGTAAACGTTAAGGTAGCCTATTTGTACGGCCAAGTCTATAGTTCATAGGCCTAAGTGAACGTATTTAACTGGCAGACTTGACACAAGAAATACACTGTGAAAATAAGACTAAATTAACTTACTCAAAGTTCTTTTATAACTGGTTGGCCAAATTATGTGGAATGATACAGCATTTAGAAATTTCATTATTTAATGAGACAAAATATAATGGAGCTATTTATATATATTTGTGTATCCTTTATATAGACTACGACTTCAGAGAGCGTCATTTTAACCGGAATTACTTTCTCCCAAAAGTGTGGGATTGTTTTCATAAATTTTTAACGGCCCTTTTCGTACAGTGAGCATTCATATTTATGAACAAAGTGAGGAGGTTTTTATTTTATGCATGGATTACACTCCTATTGTTTTTATAATGAGCTATTTTGTATTATGAATAGCACAGCATAAGTTACACTCGTGTTAGCTCGATGAAAAGTTCAAATGAACGTGCCTCGAGGATAATACTACCCAATATCCCCTCTTATTTGTTTTTCTTGACGTTCATAGGTATAATAATATATTTATCTCCTTTGGGCTAATCACATTGTTTTGTCAACAGTCACGCTTCCACCTTCTGAAGGATATTGATGGACTTTACTGCCATTCAGGAACAAGGGAGCACGCGTCTGCTGCTAAACAACCCAAACGCTGTTCAGCTCGCCTACTCTGCTCGGACGCTCTCCGGCCCAGAAGCACCCCAGAAGCACGCGCTGCTAACCCGGTATGTTATAGCTTAAAGTCTAGCCTCTGCCTCCTAAGTCGAAAAATCATAATTTTTTCAAAATCCTAATGTGTTAACATCCACTGACTGTTGACCGTCTGTCAGTGTGTGTGTGTGTGCGTGCATGTGTGTGTTGCACAGAGGAGTGGGAATTGTTGAGTGGTTAACGTGTCCTTTGTTATCGCGCGCACTAATCCTCTCCCGGGTCGGCGGCGCACGTTGTTCGGATCTGATGTGAGCGAGGCAGAATGAAAGGCCCTTCCGTCAAACTATTATCAGACTGAGCCCGACCGGCCGGTGGGCTCGAGCCTGGCGATCGACCATCTGCCGGTGGAACGGTGGAGGCAAGGAAGCGCAATGCCCTCGAGGCCTACTTATATCCACATCGTAAACGAGGAAAGATGTTTTAATTATGGAGGGGGACGCTAACGCGCCTCTCAATTTACACCCTCTCGCGCTAAGAATCACGAAGAGACAGAACAAGACAGAGGGACAGATTGAGAGCGAGGGAGGGAGGGAGGGAGAGAGAGAGAGAGAGAGAGAGAGAGAGAGAGAGAGAGAGAGAGAGAGAGAGAGAGAGAGAGAGAGAGAGAGAGAGGAGGGGTGGTCTGGTTTGGTCCAGATAGGGCCTTCAGAACATCGTCATGATGGCCTCTTAGGTAAAGTTATTCTAACCTCACTATAACCTCCCATTCAATCCATGCGTTTCAGTTGTCAAATGGGTCGGTTTCAGATGAAGTAGTAAGCCTACAACTAATATCAACATCTAAACGATATTTACAGGTATATTGTATAATTAAGGGCACATATGAAATATAGGCCTATGTTTGTGTCCGGGTAAAGACCGGAGAATGTAGTTTTCGACCCGGTGGGTGTGGCGGCTTTAGTGGTGCTCGTGGAGATGACACTTAACGTGTCCGTGACACGTGTCCACGTCACACTCTTCTCGTCAATACGCGAGCCCTAATTGTTTTTCTTCTCTTGTTTACACAACAACCAATAGTTGTAAATATTTCAAGGGGTGGTGGGGGGTGAAGGGATGAGACGTACTGAGCCGGGAAAATAAAAACGTATCATAAGCAAGATAATTACTTATCAATTATAGCCGTTATCGAGGCTAATTAACGTTCATTAACTTGAACCGGTTTAAACGTTAATTAAACTGAGGCGGGTCTGACAGGGACACCGGAGGTAGTGCGCCCCCTGGCGGATTGGGACTCGTGATGTTGCACGCGCACTCAGTTGGCGGTTATGAAACTTAAATATTTTTCGTTCGGGGCATATTTCTGTATCGTCCTTAACAATCAATCTTATGAGTGTGCTGTGTGTCTGTATGTGTGTGTGTGTGTGTGTGTATGTGTGTGTGTGTGGAGAGAGAAAGACAGGAAGGGGGGTGTGCTTGAAATGATAGAAACTCAGACAGAGAGAAGGAGAGAGAGATTGAATAAGTCATTTCATCCGCGCGTGCACAGTCACCGGTGTCGCCAAGTCTTCATCTACCTCTTTTCTTTGTCT
This sequence comes from Thaleichthys pacificus, assembly GCA_023658055.1. Lineage (NCBI taxonomy): Eukaryota > Metazoa > Chordata > Actinopteri > Osmeriformes > Osmeridae > Thaleichthys > Thaleichthys pacificus. The sequence continues at coordinate 11,773,466 of CM042860.1, forward strand.
TAAAACCATAATATAATTGGACTTTTTGCCCTAAACTTGCACACGGTAAAGAGCGCGCGCAGCCTTTTTTTTTATGCAAAAAAGCCTGAATTTCAAACTGTGCTGTTGTGTTGTTTAATTCTCTCCAAATTAGTTAATTAATATTGTCTCTTGTTCGGTCGACTTAATCAACGAGTAAATTATTCAGCTTGGGGACCTGCCTCCCATACTGTTTAAATCATTCCCCCTAACATTGTCCTCCAATTTCCCTGCTCTGATCCTAGGGTCTCTGTTATGATCCAGACCCCCTCTCTCTCACACACACACACACACGCTCACACACACACTCCACCCTATCCATCTGTCCGCCTTTGTCCTGCTCGCGGCCCGTATGTGTTTTAGCTCATTGTCTCGCACACATTTATTGACACCTTTTTAATTCGTCGCTTCTGTGGGCCTCGTGCCGGCCGCGCGGGGTGCCAATATCTTCCGTCCCATTAACTCGTTTGAGAGGAGAGACTGGTTAAACAAAGACGGCCCGCAATCTGATCCCCTCTTCACTTTATTGAATCTCTCTCTCTCTTTCTCTTCTCCGCCCTCTCTCTTCTCCCCGCCCTCTCTCTCTCACTCTCTCTCCAAACACACCCCCTCCCTGGCTGTCACGCGCGTCCCGTGGGCCAGAAAAGATCCATATTAGCATTAAAAGCCCACACCGTGAAATTCGGTTCTAATTGCAAAGTGGGGTGCGTATGTAAAACCGGAGCATATGCAGGGTGAACGGCGGCGGGGTGAGTTTGTGATATGTTAACACAGGATGTACGGAGACAGATTGCAATTATCCTGCCATTGTAATTGTCAAAGTCAATTCAGTGGAAGCGGGGAAATCCAATCCAAACGTGGCAGGGCGTGTGGCACGCGCGAGCCAGATAGCTCTGAGTCAGACACTAGGACTGTGGACAATTCGACGGTACACTCCACGCGATTAAAGATGACAACAGTCACAGTGATGACTGAATATACTGTATGAAGGGGGTGGGGGCAGTTGGCAAGGGGACAAATATGAATACAAACAAGTTTTAATTTGATGCCTATTTATGTTTTTACATTGTTTAAATCTGGGTTTAGTCACAGAGCCAAATATATTTGATAACACATTGATAAGAATATTGGCCTATTGGGGTGAATAAACTATATTGTTCCTTCAATGGAAGGGAGACCTCGAGCGCTGACAGGTCAGACAGGCCACGCGGGGTTCCAAACAGCGTCTCACAGCAACAGAAAGGTTGTACCCATTAACGTTCATTTAGGACGATACATGTTATCAAAACGAAAAGTGAGATAAATCTCTCTTACACACAAACAAACCTTTTATAAGTGATATTTTGTATAAACGAATGAATAAAAAAGTCCAGATTGCAGATGACATTATAAAATGTAAAAAGCACTTAAAAGCCATGTCAAGCCGTTAGAGAGTGAGCGGAGAGAAAGATGGAGGGAGGAGGGGGAGAAAAAGAGCGAGAGTGTATGTGAGAGAGAAAGAGTGAGAGAGTGTGTGAGAGGGAGAGAGTGTGTGAGAGGGAGAGAGTGTGTGAGAGGGAGAGAGAGAGATGGGGGTGGGGGTGGGGGGGGGGGGCCTTGGGCACCAGTCTGAGTAGGCCACTAATGCACTTCGGGAACCATTTAAAAGTAGTGTTTGTTGTGGAGAAGTGGCACTGTTACATTATCGACTGAGAATTATGGAAATAATTTGGCTCATATTAGAATTAAGTGTTAAAACGTGTGTGTGCGTGCGTGTGTTCATGTGTGTGTGTGTACTCTCCCTGTCTAGAGCCCGGTAAAGGACGGTAGGCCTTCATGGAATCCAGTGGATCATAGGCGCCCCCTTTTGTCGAGACGATGCCACTGCAGGCAGCTCTTAACCTCATTCCTGCGACCTCGCATCCAAAACAGGCAAACAGTTTTAGTAACCTATAGACATTCAGTTATTTCAGATACTATTCAAATGATTGTTTCTTTAGAGTTTATAGACCTACAACCAATTGTGCCATGCCGAAATACTTTGATGTTATCAACCATTGCCGTTGTTTTTAATACATGCATCGCCACAGTTTAGGCATAACAATTCGTAACCGAGGATGTGGATGAAAGTAGTTTTTGATTATGACGTGTATTATGCAAATCCACGCAGAGCTCGTGCAGCATCTCTGCCGGATGATCCGGAAGTTTGATTGATTTCTTTTGATCACGAGGGAGAGGAGTCTCGTCTAACGGAGAGACCCAAAGTCTGCAAACATCCCGGTCTGATTCAGAAAAGTGTGTATGTGTGTGTGTAGGCCACAATTCCATCATAATGTCTATTATGCGTCTTCATGTGGACTATTTGCTTCTTCAAGTTCTTTACTTCTCATTCTTTAGCCAATGCTAAGAAAGACTTCAAAGACACTTAATCCTTCACTTAAAAAGTATCTCTCTCTCACACACACACACACACACACACACACACGACAAGTCGTATGTCGTCCAATTACACACGGCCGTCAGGATGGAGGGTTGAAAATTGGTTTGGCAAATACTCCCGTTTAAAACCTGGAGTCGTGTTAATCATGGCTGTCGCGGGTGTGATTCACCGTCGTATCCAGGCTTTGAACACTGATTCCCGGCTAAGTGATGGGCGGTGTACCGTGGGATAACCTGCCGCTGCGGGTGTCAAGTCTTACCGAGTCATAGCCGCTTATTGCTGCTCTTTTCATGGTGGATAGAAACTGATGACGGTCAAAACGGCTTACCTTGGCTCGTGTGTGTGCGTTCAATTAGAATAACCACATTTCAAACAAACACAAACTACGCAGAAATAAAGAGACTGGGCTTGTAAAGAGAAAGGCCCGTTTTGTTCAACATTGTTTTTAAGTTACCAATGTGTTTAAATCACAGATACATTTTTCAAACGTGTGTGTTGGTCTTTTTATCTGTCATTCACTCGCATCACTCTCTCTTTCACCCTGTTTGCACGTGAGAAAGAGTGTGTGTGTCTGTGTGTGAGTGAAAGAGAGTGAATGAGAGTGTGTGTGATGGTCCTGGAGGGTATAGCCTATAGACTCACACAACAGCACTTCATGCTCCCTCCCTCCCCTCCCCTCCCCTCCCCTCCCCTCCCCTCCCCTCCCTCCCCTCCCCTCCCCTCCCCTCCCCTCCCCTTACTCTCATGAGTCTATGGATATAGCCTTTACGGTGTTTAACGGAGCAGCTAGACTTGGAAAACCGTCTAATTAACTGAAAGAACGGTTTGAATTAATGAGCGTGCGGGCACTCCAAGTTCGTTTAATTAAGAGCGGCGGGTAATTAATTATAAACGTTTAAATAGTGTCTTCTCGAGGCTTGTCCCCATTAGATCTTTTGGGGAGCTCGCGGGAAGACGCTAAACTGCCGCTCCGACGGTGAACAACTGAGAGATTAACCCCCCTGCCTGCAAAAACAACACGATTCTATATAGAACAATTTGGTATAATAACTGAACCCTTGGGTTCCAACACCTTGAGAACCCTAATATGGTTCTGTCTGTCTGGAACAGTTTTCCCCTTGGAGGTTCTAAAACGATTCTGTTTTCAAGGGGAAGGCTTTCGGCCTACGTTTGATCGGTAGATAAGATATCATCTTCATCTTAAAGCAGCCTTATATTTTAAAACGAGAGAGAGAGATAAAGAGATAAACTACAATCAGCGTTATTTGTAGGTGGATTGGAGAAATCGTTAAGGAGTGCGCAATACCGGAAAAGCACGCGTGCTCACGCCCAAATAATTCAAGCACACCGGTAGTAGCGCACCTGTACGAAATCAATTTAGGATTTCTGACTCCAAGAACAACCAACCATTCTGATAGCTAGTTACAGGCATTGCTGCAAGCGTTAGGCCTAATGTGCACGTTCACATGGCCGAACCACGTAGAATCCAGTTAACTACCTTATCGGGCAATGTCCCTCTCCCTTCCCCTGCCTCTAAACCGACTTTGACCAAACCGGTGGCATTAACCGCTGCGGCAGCCGCATGCTGTGAGGTTAGCGCTACCGATAGTCAGCCACCCAAACCGACCGTCCGCTACGTCCTCGCGCTGTTTGAATCAGACGAACGGAGGTGCCCCGAGTTCTGGTATTCTGAACTCTCCAATCAACAGGTCGGATTGAAAATAACTTCATTTAAGTTTCACAGAGCCTCTAACTTCGCGGTTGACAGCGAATGTCCTGTAGCCTTCTTAAACGGGAAACTAACCGGGCAGCGCATGTTGTGTTCCAGTGTGTTCCAGAGAAGGAGCCGGCTTTACCGGGGTCCTTACCAGAGGACGACAACCGGGAAAAACAGGAACTGGAAGCCATCGCGAGGAGGTTTGAGGAGAAATACGTGAGTAGATGGAACTTTGGGAATGCTCCCAAGAAGAATTAATCTATTATTAATTCAGACTGCATGAGAGCCTGTTTGATCTTTCTCCCTCCCCCCCTCCTCCCTCCCCTCCCCCCCCCCCTCCCCTCCCTCCCCTCCTCCCCCCCTCCCTCCCTCCCCCCCCTCCCCCCCTCCCTCTATGAAGGGAGGAGGAGAACAGAGGAAAGACAGGATTCAGGATCTGGTTGATATCGGTTATGGCTACGACGACGACGACTCTTTCATAGACAACTCTGAGGCGGTGAGTGTCACCCCGACGACCTGTCACCCTGTCTAGGTCTACTCACCCCTGCCCCCCCATCCACATCACAGCTGATGAAAGGGATAATAACAAGAGAAGTGATGGATAGATGGACCACAGTAACACTGTAGAAGTGTCCACATGCTGGCTGACTGAAGGCTCTGTCTCCCCCTGGTGGTGTGTCCGCAGTATGATGAGTTTGTGCCCTGCTCTCTCACCACCAAGCTGGGAGGGTTCTACGTCAACTCTGGAACGCTGCAGTTCTGCCAGGCGTCCGACACCGAGACACAAGCCAGCGGCCAGAGGAGCGGCACCACATCCCCCAAGGTGAGTCACACCCTCCGGAGGGGGAGGGGGGGGGGAGAAGGGAGTCTCATCCTGATGCTGTTCTGTCAGAAGAGGAAGCTGCAGCAGAGAGAGGGGAAACCACAGAAGAAGAAGAAGAAGAGGAGGAGGGAGGAGAACTCTCAGATGAACCCTCCAGCGGAGGACAACACTGGGTGAGCACACACACACACACACACACACTGGGTGAGCACACACACACACACACACTGGGTGAGCACACACACACACACACTGGGTGAGCACACACACACACACTGGGTGAGCACACACACGCACACACACACACACACACACACTGGGTGAGCACACACACACACACTGGGTGAGCACACACACACACACACTGGGTGAGCACACACACACACACACACAACACACACTGGGTGAGCACACACACACACACTGGGTGAGCACACACACACACACACACTGGGTGAGCACACACACACACACACACTGGGTGAGCACACACACACACACTGGGTGAGCGCACACACGCACACACACTGGGTGAGCACACACACACACACACACACTGGGTGAGCACACACACACACACACTGGGTGAGCACACACACACACACACACACACACACACTGGGTGAGCACACACACACACACTGGGTGAGCACACACACACACACACTGGGTGAGCAGGGACTCCCTCAGACATACACACTCCTTCTCTCTCCCTCTCTCTCTACAGTGTTCCTCCTGTGGGAGGGGAGGAGAAAGGGAAGAGAAGGAGGAAGCCGACCGGCCCCCTGTGCGTCACCGATATGCTCCGAAAGTTCCAGAGGGAGAGGGAGAGGCTGAAGAGAGAGGAGGAGGAGGAGGAGAGGAAGGAGAGGAAGGAGAGATCAGTGTCATCCCTGGGGGAGGGGTCATCTGTTGGACACCTACCCACAATGCACCTGGGCCGTGCAGACGCTGCCGGTGGCGGAGGCCTTGGATTGGCTGATCCTCTACTCAACCTGATTGGCTCAACCAATGACAGCACTCTGATGCAGGCAGCCAATACAGTGGACTTCCTGGTGGATCTGGACAGCTTATTGGATGCCACGGCAGAGAACACACCAGAACAAGAAATAAGCCCTGAGCTCTGTGTGGATCTGACCTGGACCCTGCCCCAGACCCTGCCCCAGACCCTGCCCCAGACCCTGCCCCAGACCCTGCCCCAGACCCTGCCCCAGACCCTGCCCCTAGTCTATGATCTCACTGGCTTTGATCCCGAGTTTGATTCTTCTCCTTCTCATGCTGCTGCTTTTAAAACTACCCCAAACCAGAACCAACCTCTACCCCATGCCTCAAACCGGCCCCAGCCTCACCCCCAGCCTCACCCCCAGCCTCACTCCCACCCCCAGCCTCACTCCCACCCCCAGCCTCACTCCCACCCCCAGCCTCATCTCCAGCCTCACTCCCACCCCCAGCCTCACCCCCACCCCCAGCCTCACTCCCACCCCCAGCCTCACTCCCACCCCCAGCCTCATCTCCAGCCTCACTCCCACCCCCAGCCTCATCTCCAGCCTCAGGCCCTGCCCCCCCTACCCGAGGGCCTCCCTCCAGCTCTGGAGAGAAGAATTACTGACCTCACCCTGGTAAGACTGGATAACCCAGCAGGATAACCCCGGTCACCTTAGGTCACTCCAGTCACACTAGGTCACACTAGGTCATCCCGGTCACACTAGGTCATCCCGGTCACACTAGGTCACCCTAGGTCACACTAGGTCATCCCGGTCACACTAGGTCACCCTAGGTGACACTAGGTCACCCTAGGTCATCCCGGTCACACTAGACTGCATGGGTTGTCGGTTTCTCACAGAAAGAACAAGCAGTGATTCTATGAAGGTTTATTTAAACTGATGCATTATCCACAAACATCTGGTGGACGGAGTCATTGATGTATTGGTTGGTTGATTGACGGATGTTTTGATTGGTTGCTCTCAGGTAGCCAGGGTGTCAGCAGGAGAGTCCAAACTGAAGTTTTTCACTCCGGAAGTCAACGCCCTCCTCCTGGAGTAAGCTGCACTGTGACACTACACACACCCTGCTGACATAGTGTTGCTTATATTGTATTATCATTTCATTGTATTTTCGTAGTTCTGTATGATAACATCATTGTAATACGTTGTTCTATTATTGTATTGACTGTTTTGTGATTGTGTATGGTAGTATTACTGTCCTGTTTCTCTTGCGTTTCCTAACCTGTGTGTGTGTGTGTGTGTGTGAGCAGCGTGGAGCTGCAGGTGAGGGAGCTGGGGGTGCAGGTGCGCTCCAGGGTGTACACACACCTGGCCTCACTCCTGCCCTGCAGCAGAGACACTCTGTTCAAACGAGCCAACAAGCTGCTCAAGGCTCAGGTACCTCTGGGAGGGAGAGGGGGGGCTCAGGTACGTCCCTCTGGGAGGGAGAGGGGGGGCTCAGGTACCTCTGGGAGGGAGAGGGGGGGCTCAGGTACCTCTGGGAGGGAGAGGGGGGGCTCAGGTACCTCTGGGAGGGAGAGGGGGGGCTCAGGTACGTCCCTCTGGGAGGGAGAGGGGGGGCTCAGGTACCTCTGGGAGGGAGAGGGGGGGCTCAGGTACGTCCCTCTGGGAGGGAGAGGGGGTGTGGACACACCCCCTGATGGACCTGTGTGTGTTTTCAGGCAGAACCCATCCAGCGTCTGAGCGAAGCCATTGGAAGAGCCATGCCAGAACAGATCTCTCGTTACCACGACGACTGCCTGGCCCAGGCCCACGCCAGGGTCCTCAAGTATGTCACCTTGGCAACCGCATACCAGATCCCATGAAGGTGTTCCTATTCATAATTTCTCTCTCTCCCCCTCTCTCACAGGGTGGTGGAGGTGGGAGGATATGGGGAGGGAGAGGGGGAGGAGGGGGAGGGGGAGGGGGAGGAGAGGAACAGTAAACGAGTGGCAGGTCCTCGGAAGACTTTCATGTGGACTGAAGAGATCAGGTGTGTGTGTGTATATATATGCTAATGATCTGACAAGTATTAGGAGCCAGGCTGGCCAAGCTGATGCAGTTGCATGCCTTTTGAATGAGCGTGTGTCAGGGAGTGTATGTGCAGCGTGGTGAGGGCGAGGATGGACAGGTATGAGAGGGGGAGGGGGAGAGACCAGGAGGACCAGGAGGAACACCTGAGAACCTTCCTGCGGGAGAAGGTCAAACCTCTCTGGCCCCGAGGCTGGATGCAGCCCAGGTAAACTCACTCACTCTCTCACACACACACACACACACACACACACAATGCTGTACTTTCTAAATGTACTATGTGTACATGGCGTCTGACTGAGATGTGATGTTTACAGAGTTCTGATGAAGGAGAGCAGGAGAATCCTCCGTGAGAGAACCTCAACGTGGGTAACTGTGTGTGTGTGTGTGACAACACTGTACCTCCTCTGTCCACTTAAAGGTGTGTGTGTGTGTGTGTGTGCACCCTGTACACTACACACACACGCTGTGTGTATGTAGTGTAAGAAACACTAGTTGTGTTGGCTCCCTCCCCCAGTGTGAAGAGGAAGATGAAGACTGAGAAAAGACAGTCATCCATCCTGGGACCCCAGCCTCCTGGATCCCTCCCCACAAACGGAGCACCTCCCCTGGGTACGGCCTCCGCCCCGGACCCCCTGACCCCCCAGCACCCCCAAAGCTTCCGCCCCTGCCAGCCCTCTCCGGGCAGGGCTGTGGTCGTCGGGGGGGATGAGAAGGGGGGAGGCGGGGGAGGGTGCTCCTCCAGGGTGGGTGTGTCTCCCGCCCCCTCCCCCCTCAGGCTGGGGGGGCAACAGGCCCAGGCCAGGGACAGGATCTTCAACGACTGTGTTTCCCAGGCGCTACTAGCTGCCTGCGCAACCGCTGACCTCTCCCCGCAGCAGTGGGGGTGTGGCCTGCTGAGCCCACCACCCCCTCCCCCCCCACCACATTCCAGCCCCGCCCTCCCCTTCTTCCTCCACAGCCTCACACACAGTGAGTGTGTGAGTGAGTGTGTGTGTGTGTGCAGATTTGTCATTCACAACAATGTTTCATAATTGACGTGCATATGATCTAATCAGTCTTTAACACATTGACATACGTTGCTGTGTGTGAGCAGCTCCAGTAGGCACCTGTCTGATGTCCAGTGTTTGTCCCAGATTCAGGGCAGCTGATGGGGGAAGGTGTTGACTCCCAGAGGAAGCTCCACTGACAGAACCTTCTGGAACTCACCAGGGAACGCTCTGGAACTCACCAGGGAACGCTCTGGAACTCACCAGGGAACGCTCTGGAACTCACCAGGGAACGCTCTGGAACTCACCAGGGAACGCTCTGGAACTCACCAGGGAACACTCTGGAACACTGACACCACCAGATGAGATGCTGTTTGTTTTCATGACATGATCCTTTTGATGGGTGGAGAAAGATGGGAGGGTTGTTGTAATATGAAGTGTTTCTACCAACCCTGGGATAGTTATGGGTTTGAGAAGGGATCCATTTGTTGTCATTAAATTAATTTGAATAAAGTAATAAAGATTTATTTTAATTGCAATGCAGGCCACACTCTTTAATACTTGATATTTAAACGACTATCTAGTTGTAACAACCTGCAGAGTTGGGGCGTCAGAAAACCAGAAGAAAGCCTGTTAATTCACTGGGTTAGTGTGCATGCTCTTTCAGACATGCTGGTGCAGTACCGCAACAGCCTGGGTTCAAATCCCAATTTTAAATTGTTTATTTGAACTTAAAAGTGACATTGTGGTCATGTGACATGTGGGACTTCACATAGTTTCATAAATATTGTCTCTCTCCTCTCCGCCAAAAGCTTGTTAATCTCAGGAAGATTCTCTTTACTTTGGTTAGAAACAGAGTGCGAATTATACAATGATAATCGGGGGGGTCACCTCCAGGGCATCAAGTAATATTTACGATTACAGGTAAGAACGATATATATATAAATATGTATCAACCCCCCCAGACTGTTGTTTTTACATCTTTTGGGGGGGGTCCAAGTCTTTTGACATGAAATAAAGACGACCACACATTTCATGTGGGCTTCAATTGGGCTAGTAATCCGAAGGTTGCTGGTGCCAAATGACGGTGTGTCCTTGGGCAAGGCACTTCACCCTACTTGCCTCGGGGGAATGTCCCTGTACTTACTGTAAGTCGCTCTGGATAAGAGCGTCTGCTAAATGACTAAATGTAAGAGCCAATCAGACCAGCCAGACATGCAAATTATTTTGTTCAAACTTTAATATATTTAACCACTGTAAACAATGACAACATATGATGAAATCATCTTTCTGAAGACTTCCTTGTCTTATAAAAAACATCTGAACCATTACAAATAATGAGAAATATTAAATTAACTAAAGAATAACACCGCCAATCAGAAGCCTTCCCGGGTCAGGGTCCGTGTCTCAGCCAATAAGAAATCCTCCTGTATTGGTCTCAGCCAATAGCGTGTCTACCTGAGGCCCAGCTGGGATAAGGTAGTACACTGGTTCCAGTTGGTCTCGCTGGGGAACAGCTGGCCCAGACGTAGACAACCATCCACCGACGCCTCATAGAACTGTCCCTCCTCCTCCCCCCAGCCCCCCTCCCTCCTCACCCCCTCCCCCCCACCGGGGCACGGCCGGGAGAACAGAGAGGGGCGGGGTCTGCTGGCCAGAAACCTCCTCCTCACACAGCCCAGAGACACCAGGGTCTGGAGGAGAGATCAGATCCTGAGTTAGAGTGTGTGGTATCTAATGTGTGCCCAGGTGTATATGGTTGCGTGTGTGTGTGTGTGTAAATATATATATGTTTGTATATTGTGTGTGTGTGTCACCTGCACCAGGTCCAACACCACCACAGGTTGGAGGACGTGTCGGTATTGCTCCAGTAAGCTGCGCTGTGATAGGCCGGGCTGGGTCATGATGTGGTAGAGCACCGCCTCCAGCATGCCCTTCAGGGTGGGCCGGTTCAGACCCCCGTCCACCATCCTCCACGGACGAGACACATACCTCACCTCCTCACACACACCCCTGCTGGTGGGGAGGGGAGGGAGAGAGGTGGATGGAGAGAGGGAGGGAGGGGAGGGAGGTGGAGGGAGAGAGGTGGATGGGATGGAGAAGGGTTTAATCAGTGACAGGAACTTATCTGGTAGTTGATCAGCAGTGAAGCGCTCTGATTGGCCAGTCAAGTGACCTTTGTCCTTACCCATCATCCTCTGCTGCAGCTCTCTGATTGGTCAGACTGGTGGTTGAAGAGGATGATGATTTGCAAACCCTCTCTCCTTCCTCTCTCCTCTCCAACTCTTCCTCTCCTCCTCGGTCTTCCTCTCTCTCCATCCCTCCTTGCTCCCTCTCTCTCTCCTCTCCAAAACTCTGCTCCCCCCCCTCTTCCTCCATCCTGTCTCCATCCCCCCCTCTATCTCTCCCCTCCTTCCCCTCTCCCTCCCCTCTGTCTCTCCCCTCCTTCCCCTCTCCTTCCCTGGCCACTTTCTTCCCAGGTGGCCCCTGGTCCTCCCTGTCCTCCAGGCCCCTCTTCCTGCCCCTCTCCCCCAGCGGCGATCCCTGGTCCTGGTCCTCGTCCTGGTCCGGCCGGCTTCTCTGGGTGGTGGTCAGTAGCCAGGGCTCAGCATGGGCCAGTAGGACCAGCCGCATTGAAGCCCCGCCCAACTGCAACATCTGCCCCGCCTCCTGCAGGTCCTGCACCAATCAGAGGAGGAGGAAGGATGCACACAAAGAATAAGTTGTATGAAGTGTGTGCGTGTACCTGTATGTACTGCTGCAGTGTGTGTGTGTGTGTGTGTGTGTGTGTACCTGTATGTACTGCTGCAGTGTGTGTGTGTGTGTGTGTGTACCTGTATGTACTGCTGCAGTGTGTGTGTATGTGTGTACCTGTATGTACTGCTGCAGTGTGTGTGTGTGTGTGTGTACCTGTATGTACTGCTGCAGTGTGTGTGTGTGTGTGTACCTGTATGTACTGCTGCAGTGTGTGTGTGTGTGTGTGTACCTGTATGTACTGCTGCAGTGTGTGTGTGTGTGTACCTGTATGTACTGCTGCAGTGTGTGTGTGCGTCCATCCCGGGGTTCCTGCAGGTGTGCGAAAGCCAACAGGAAGTCCCGCCCCTCCACTCCGTATGGCCCCGCCTCCTGCAGAGCCTTGAGCAGCTCTTGATTGGCTGCCAGGTCCTGGGGGGTGTAGCCCTCAGGGCAGGAGGAGAGGGGGGGAGAGGAGGGGAGCTGGACAGGACGGGTGAGGAAGGGAGGCAGCAGAGAGGATCCTTGTGTGGAGGAGTCTAGAGGGGGGCATTCTGGAGGAGAGGGGAGGGAAGGAGAATCAACCAATCACAACACGTGTTCATGTGAGTGTGTGTACCTGGTGTGAACAGCGTGTGTGTGTGTACCTGGTGTGTGTGTGTGTACCTGGTGTGAACAGCGTGTGTGTGTGTACCTGGTGTGTGTGTGTGTACCTGGTGTGAACAGTGTGTGTGTACCTGGTGTGTGTGTGTGTACCTGGTGTGAACAGCGTGTGTGTGTGTACCTGGTGTGTGTGTGTGTGTGTACCTGGTGTGAACAGTGTGTGTGCAGGCTGGCTGCGGAGCGTCAGCTTCACGCTGCAGCTCTCCACCACCACACAGTCGTTGTTGCTGAGCTGCCGGAGGTTGATGCTGGCGGCCGGCCAGCACCCCCGCAGGAGCAGCAGCCCTGTGTGAGAGCTGGGACGCAACTGAGCATGCTCAGACTGGGAGCCTCCCCGTCTGCCCCCACCCTCCTCCTCCTCCTCCTCCTCCAGCGCTGCCATGCTGGGGGAGGAGAGGAGAGGGGGAGGGTGGGGGTGTAGAGGTGAGGAGGCAAGGGGAAGGAGGGAGAGGGGGATGGGAGGAGGGGGGGAGACTAAATAATGAAACTGTATCTGAGAGTGTGTTTTTGTGAGTGTGAGTGTGTGTGCGCCCTACCTCCTCTTCACTGAGTCCGTGTCCACCAGACTGGAGTCGACCACAACGATGTGTTTGGGAATCCCCACAGACACACTGAGCATGCCCAGGGTCATGAGGCTGAGGCAGGCCAGCACTGCGCCCCCTGCTGCCCCCACAGGGAACTGCAGCATGCCCTCCTCATCCGGAGGCTCCAGGGACTCCAGGGGGCCAGCGGCCGGTGCCGGGCCCGGGACAGGCAGCTCCGTCTGGGGCAGGGAGGGCTGGGGAGGTGGGTCGTCTCTGGAGGTCTCCGGGTCGTTGGGTGCTTCTGGTGTTTTTCCTGTGTTCTCTGGGTCTGTGTTTTCATCCCCCTCTCCTCCTCCTCCTCCTCCTGCTCCTCCTCCTCCTCCTCCTGCTCCTCCTCCTACTCCTCCTGCTCCTCCTCCTGCTCCTCCTCCTGCTCCTCCTCCTACTCCTCCTCCTACTCCTACTGCTCCTCCTGCTGCTCCTCCTGCTGCTCCTCCTCCTCCTCCTGCTCCTCCTCCTGCTGCTCCTCCTCCCTTCACGTCGCATGTTCTCTCAGTCCTTCCCTGGTCTCTCTCCTCCTCCATCCTCTCCTCCTCCCCCAGTCTCTCTCCACTCCCCCTGTCCACCGTCTTGTTGTGGAACGATGTCATAGGTCGGTGGTCAGTTGTCTTGTTGTCTCTGAGGGTTTCCAGGAAGTGGAAGGCCTCGCTGCACAGTGCTGCAGGGAATCGCCAGGCAAAGCACCTGCAGAGAGGAACACCTTAGAACCCAGGAACACCGTAGAACCCAGGAACACCGTAGAACCCAGGAACACCTTAGAACCCAGGAACACCGTAGAACCCAGGAAGACCATAGAACCCAGGAACACCGTAGAACCCAGGAACACCGTAGAACCCAGGAACACCTTAGAACCCAGGAACACCTTAGAACCCAGGAACACCTTAGAACCCAGGAAGACCTTACAACCCAGGAACATTGTAGAGGAGTAGTTAGAGGTAGGTAGGGGTAGTTTGAGGTAGGTAGGGGTAGTTTGAGGTAGGTAGGGGTAGTTTGAGGTAGGTAGGGGTAGTTTGAGGTAGGTAGGGGTAGTTTGAGGTAGGTAGGGGTAGTTAGAGGTAGGTAGGGGTAGTTAGAGGTAGGTAGGGGTAGTTTGAGGTAGGTAGGGGTAGTTAGAGGTAGGTAGGGGTAGTTTGAGGTAGGTAGGGGTAGTTAGAGGTAGGTAGGGGTAGTAGAGGTAGGTAGGGGTAGTTTGAGGTAGGGTAACTAACCTGTAGTAGGTCTGGGAGAGCTGGTAGGACATGGGCAGGATGGGCAGGGCACGATTCTTCTTGGGGCCCCCCTGCTGGTTGATACGGCGACGGTTCACCAGACCATTCTTCCTGCAGCTGAGGAACGCCTGGCAGAGCAGCTCCTGACCATACCTGCTGTACATGTGGAACGTCTGGGGGGGGGGGTGAACAGGGGGTCTGGAGGTGTGTGTGCGCGCGTGTGTGTGTGTGTGTGTGTGCGAGTACCTGGAATGATCTGCAGCTCTTCATCTGGGTGTTGGACATGACCAGAGTGCTCTGGATCAGGTTGTTCAACACCAAGGAGTGGATGTCCTCAATACTGACACACACACACACACACAGCACATTCCCAGACCAAACATTCATGTTATATATTGTGTTAAGCCAGGTGTTGTGTGATGTGTTTATCACCTCCAGACCATCTGTGTGTGTGTGTGTGTGTGTGTGTGTTTCTCACCAGTTGAGGTTGTCTCTAAGGACCCTCTCCTTGCCCTGGTCTATGATCAGCACCTTAAACCTGAAACACAGTCACACACACTCAGTTTACTTACATGCGTGTGCATACATACTGAGAGTACAGCCTGTGTTTGGGAGTGTGTGTGTACCTTGAGAACAGCGCTTGTTCGGAGGTGGGGATGGTGTGTGTGTGTGTGTGTACCTTGAGTACAGAGCCTGCTTGGAGGTGGGGATGGTGTGTACCTTGAGAACAGCGCCTGTGTGGAGGTGGGGATGGTGTGTGACTGAGTCACGGCAGCAGAGCTGAACTTCTGCCTCAGCAACACCACCAGCTGTCTAAACGCATTAGCACACTCCTGGAACACACACACACACACAGAGACACACACACGTTTGCAATACTTGAGTTAGATGCAGAACATGATCTGTAGCTCTTTCACACGCTAACTCCAGCTCCACACACACACCCGTACCGTGGCATCATTAGGGTTGCTGGGCTTCTTCCTGTCTAGTGTGTCCATCAGACAGCAGTCCTGAGAGACCTCCGCCAGACAGATCCTACACACACACACACACACACACACAAGGTTACTGGGAGACTGGGGTGTGTGTACCTGTAGTTGAGGTGTGTGTACCTGTAGTTGAGGTGTGTGTACCTGTAGTTGAGGTGTGTGTACCTGTAGTTGAGGTGTGTGTACCTGTAGCTGAGGTGTGTGTACCTGTAGCTGAGGTGTGTGTACCTGTAGTTGAGGTGTGTGTACCTGTAGTTGAGGTGTGTGTACCTGTAGTTGAGGTGTGTGTACCTGTAGTTGAGGTGTGTGTACCTGTAGTTGAGGTGTGTGTACCTGTAGTTGAGGTGTGTGTACCTGTAGTTGAGGTGTGTGTGAGGGTTCTTCATGATGTAGCGTGTGCGGCGGGCGATGGCGACGGAGGTCTTATCCAGAGACTCAGACAGGTCAGCGTGCAGCAGGTCCCTCACCTCACAGTAGGGCACAAAGGGCCGCCGCAGCTACACACACACACCGGCTCAACTCAAAGCTCATTATAACTGGTTATTATAATGTGTGTGTGTGTGTGTGTACCTGTCTGTTGAGCAGGCGAGAGGCCACGCTACACAGCATGAGGAAGGAGTCCTCTCGGAGCGTCCACACCACCCTGCGCCTGGTCATCCTCTTCAGCGCTCTGCGGTCTGCCTCATCATGGGCAGGCCTGCGCACCACCACTACACACACACACCACACACCACACACACCATACACACACACACCATACACACACACCATACACACACACACCATACACACACACCATACACACACACACACACACACACACACCATACACACACACACACCACACACCACACACACCATACACACACACACCATACACACACACACCATACACACACACACACCATACACACACACACCACATCACACACCATACACACACACACACCATACACACACACACCCCATACACACACACCATACACACACAAATAACCCAACACGTATGATATAATCCATATACAAGTCACACCATTAAAACTGCGATTGATGGATGTGGCTGTCAATAAAACTCACCTTTCTTAATCTTGGCCGGGACCTTGGCCACCTGCTTCCTGATTGGTCGTTTCCGCTCCCTCTTCTTTCCGCCTCTCACCTGCTGGTTCCTACTGGCTGGCTCCGTGGCAACTGTCACCTTCTCCTCCAATAGGGATATCAAGCTCTGCTTATTGGTCAGAGAGCCTGGGAAGGTCGAACCTGGAACACACACACACAGACAAATACACCCACATAAATACACAGCCACACACACACAGTAACTCACCACACACACAGTAACTCACCACACACACACAGTAACTCACCACACACACAGTAACTCACCACACACACACAGTAACTCACCACACACACAGTAACTCACCACACACACAGTAACTCACCAGCCCTGGCAGCCCAGCTGAAAGACTGTTTGTTGAGGAGACTCTTCAATCTGATGGTGCTGCTGACCTCACAGGCATTGTTCTATCACACACACACACCGTTAAGTGAGCAAAAACTGAAGAACACATTCTGTAATACATTTAGTGTTTGTGTTTGTGTGTGGTGTGTGTGTGTGTGTGTGGTGTGTGTGTGTGTGTGTGTGTGTGTGTGTGTGTGGGTACCCTCTTCCTGTCCAGCAGCTGGCTGGTCCAGATCCAGTTGCGTTTCAGGTGGCTGTAGAAGTCAGAGTCGAGCCCCCCGGCCCCCCGGCCGTCACCTGGGATCACAGCCTCATCACACACCTCCCTGCTGCCCCTGCTCTCACACACACATGTACACACACACACACACACACGTGTATACACACACACACACAAACTTCAGACTCCAGGCCACTTGTGCGTGTATACAGCAGGTGGGTGTGTGTATGTGTATAACAGGTGTGTGTGTGTGTGTGTGTACCTGAGTGTGTATAACAGTCTCTGGTACTCGTTGCGTTTTGGTGTCCATGGAACCTCAGAGGGTTCTGTGGTCTCCGTGGTAACCGATCGCTCCTCCTCCTGACAGATTATGGATTTTTTGGGTCGGATGACACCTGAAATAAACACACACACACACACCGGAGGTGAACACACACAACCACACCTGGAGGAGGAGACAACAGGGTACCTGTGTGTGTGTGTGTGTGTGTGTACCTAGCGGAGTGTTGAGGCAGACACACAGCAGGTCAAACCAGTAGTTGTCAACATCGTCGGCCGTGAGGAAGCAGTAGCTCCGCCTCTCAAACGGTCGCCCTGGCAGCGGGCTGGCCAGCGAATAGTGGGGCTCGCAGGAGGTGGTGTCAACGATGACAGCATTACGCTTCAGATACAGAAACACCTGGAGGAGAGCAGAGGTACAAGAACAGGCCAGTAGGTGTAGGTGTATAGACCAGACAGGTAAGATGTAGGTTTATAGAGCAGACAGGTAAGATGTAGGTTTATAGAGCAGACAGGTAGGTGTATAGAGCAGACAGGTAGGTGTATAGACCAGACAGGTAAGATGTAGGTTTATAGAGCAGACAGGTAGGTGTACAGAGCAGACAGGTAGATGTAGGTGTATAGAGCAGACAGGTAGGTGTATAGAGCAGACAGGTAGGTGTATAGAGCAGACAGGTAGGTGTACAGAGCAGACAGGTAGGTGTATAGAGCAGACAGGTAGGTGTATAGAGCAGACAGGTAGGTGTATAGAGCAAACAGGTAGGTTTATAGAGCAGACAGGTAGGTTTATAGAGCAGACAGGTAGGTGTATAGAGCAGACAGGTAGGTGTAGGTGTACAGAGCAGACAGGTAGGTGTATAGAGCAGACAGGTAGATGTATAGAGCAGACAGGTAGGTGTAGGTGTACAGAGCAGACAGGTAGGTGTATAGAGCAGACAGGTAGATGTATAGAGCAGACAGGTAGGTGTATAGAGCAGACAGGTAGGTTTATAGAGCAGACAGGTAGATGTAGGTTTATAGAGCAGACAGGTAGATGTAGGTGTATAGAGCAGACAGGTAGGTGTATAGAGCAGACAGGTAGATGTATAGAGCAGACAGGTAGGTGTATAGAGCAGACAGGTAGATGTAGGTTTATAGAGCAGACAGGTAGGTGTATAGAGCAGACAGGTAGGTTTATAGAGCAGACAGGTAGATGTAGGTTTATAGAGCAGACAGGTAGGTGTATAGAGCAGACAGGTAGGTGTATAGAGCAGACAGGTAGATGTATAGAGCAGACAGGTAGGTGTATAGAGCAGACAGGTAGATGTAGGTGTATAGAGCAGACAGGTAGATGTAGGTGTATAGAGCAGACAGGTAGGTGTATAGAGCAGACAGGTAGATGTAGGTGTATAGAGCAGACAGGTAGGTGTATAGAGCAGACAGGTAGGTTTATAGAGCAGACAGGTAGGTGTATAGAGCAGACAGGTAGGTGTATAGAGCAGACAGGTAGGTGTATAGAGCAGACAGGTAGGTGTATAGAGCAGACAGGTAGGTGTATAGAGCAGACAGGTAGGTGTATAGAGCAGACAGGTAGATGTAGGTGTACCTGGTCCTTGTCCTGGAACTTCTCTGTGGGGCTGAACTGAAGCAAGCCCATGAAGACCAGCCTCTGCATACTCTCGTGGAAGCTGAATATGTACTTCCTGTAACACACACAGACACCTCACTGGCTGAGACAAGGACTGAGATGTGTGTGTGTGTGTGTGTGTGTGTACTGTGTGTGTGTACTGTGTGTGTGTGTGTGTGTACCGCTTGAACAGCAGCTGTCTCTGAATCCTGGAGGGCAGGAACCTGATGAGGTAGTGCTGCTTCTCTGGGTCGCTCAGGTACGCGTCCAAGCCTTCTATCTGGAGACACACACATATAATACACACACATACATAATACACACACACACACAATTATGAATGTATGCATGTATGTATGCATGTGTGTGTGTGTACCGTGAAGTTGATCTGGATGATCTGGGTGAAGATGGAGAGCGGCAGGCAGAGCAGGGTGTCGGAGGACAGGGCCCAGCCTGGACCAAACTCCTGATGGAGCGGAGAGGGAGGCACGAACCTCCTCCAGGTCAGCTCCTCACTATACACTGGGGACACATAGTACACACATTATATACTCTCACTATACACTGGGGACACATAGTACACACATTATATACTCTCACTATACACTGGGGACACATAGTACACACATTATATTACCTCTTCACTATACACTTGGGGACACATAGTACACACATTATATACTCTCACTATACACTGGGGACACATAGTACACACATTATATACTCTCACTATACACACACACACATTATATACTCTCACTATACACACACACACATTATATACTCTCACTATACACACACACACACATTATATACTGTCACTATACACACACAAACACATTATATACACACAGTATGTACACACACACACATTATATACTCTCACTATACACACACAAACACATTATATACACATTCACACACATTATATACACACGCACACATTATATACTCTCACTATACACACATTATATACACACACATTAAATACACACACACTATATACACAGTACACAAAATAAAAGAAACACAAATATGATATTTTCTCCCCGCCCTCATTATGTTGTTGTCGCGGCGGCCTCAGCGTGACCCCTCACCTTTCACATGGGGGTCAAAGTGTCCGAGCTCCGACGAGTCCAGAAACTCTGCCCCTTCCTTCTCCACAGGCGACCTCACTTCCTGCTGGCAGGTGGGGGCGGGCTCCGTGACCGGCTGGGCGTAGGCGGGACCAGCGAGGGGACTGTCTGGCAAGTGGGTGGGGCCAGCGAGGGAACTGGCTGGTGTGTGGGCGGGGCCAGCGAGGGGACTGTCTGGGAAGTGGGCGGGGCCAGCAAGGGGACTGGCTGGTGCGTGGGCGGGGCCAGCGAGGGGACTGGCTGGTGCCTGGGCGGGGCCAGCGAGGGGACTGTCTGGTGCGTGGGCGGGGCCAGCGAGGGGACTGGCTGGTGCGTGGGCGGGGCCAGCGAGGGGACTGTCTTGTGCGTGTGCGGGGCCAGCGAGGGGACTGTCTGGTGCGTGGGCGGGGCCAGCGAGGGGACTGTCTGGTGCGTGGGCGGGGCCAGCGAGGGGACTGGCTGGTGCGTAGGCGGGGCCAGCGAGGGGACTGTCTGGTGCATGGGTGGGGCCAGCGAGGGGACTGTCTGGCGCGTGGGCGGGGCCAGCGAGGGGACTGTCTGGTGCATGGGCGGGGCCAGCGAGGGGACTGTCTGGCGCGTGGGCGGGGCCAGCGATGGGATTGGCTGGCGCATGGCGGAGGGGGTGTCCGTAAATGACGTACCACAGGAAGGTGTGGACCAGACGCAGACGATGCATCTTCGGCTGGTACCCCAGACACCTGCTGAGCCCCTTAACTAGGGGGGAGGGAGGAGGGGGGGAGAGGAGAGTTGGGGGGGGGGGAGGAGAGAGAGGAGAGGGGGGGAGGGAGGAGGAGGTGGGGGGGAGAGGAGAGGTGGGGGGGGAGGAGAGAGAGGAGAGGGGGGGGAGGAGGAGGTGGGGGGGGAGAGGAGAGGGGGGAGAGAGGAGGAGGAGGGGGGAGAGGTGGGGGGGGGAGAGAGAAAAAGATTAGTAGTTTATGATGATATTGATGATTAACCTAAGTATTCTTAACTACCCATAAGTAAGTGGCTTTTAACTCCCCAACACACACACACACACACGCATACGTACCGATAGTGGGTTTGTACTTGTCCATCTCCTCCCTGCTCTTCTGGAACTTCTTTGTTCTCTTTCCTTTGTTTACCTTCTCCTCTCTCCCTTGCTCCTTCCCCTCCCTCCTCTTCCTCGCTCCCTCGCTCCTTCCCCCTCCCCCCCTCCTCTGCCTGAGCCCTGAGAGGGAGGGAGGGAGGGAGGGGGAGGGAGGGAGGGAGGGAGGGAGGGAGGGAAAAAAAGAATAGGAAATCAAGAGAACAATCATTCAGAACACATAAAGTCCTTTATATCCATCCTGTCTTTTCTCCTCCACCCTCTCCTTGTCCTCCCCTCCTCCTCCCCTTCCCCCCTCCTACCGGGCAGCTGTGTAGGAGCTGGACAGGCGGAAGCGGACCTGCTCTATGGCACTCTTCACTATGGGGTCAGTCTGAGAGATGGAGGGATGGACTATCAAGTCCACCTGAGGAGAGGAAATGAGGCTTGAATGCATGCTTGTCAATGTACCTGTGTGTGTCCCTGTGGGTGTGTGTATGTGTGTACCTTCTTGCTGAGGCCATCCTGGATGATGGTGGTGGTGAACATCTTCAGCATGCCCTCCCTGCTCAGACAGTGGATCAGACGGACGATTGTCTTCTTACAGCACCTGGTCTTGACCCCCTCCAGCACCTCCGCCTCCCGGATCATCTTCTGCAGCCTGGGAGGGGGGGGACAGAGGAAAGGGAAACATGTTATCCTGCACTGGAGGTCACCCTGCCAACGTTCCCATTTTAAACTACAAATCCCATGAGTCTTTGGTACAAGGAAGCAGGAAGTGCTCACGTGAAGAGCCCCTCGACCACGCGCAGGCTGCGGACGCACTCGATGATCATGTTCTTCCTCCTCAGGAGGCGGTAGGTCTGGTGGTGGCGCTGCACGCGCCTGCCCGACCGTCCCCACAGACCAGCACTGGGGGGCTGGGGACCAATTAGAGACCAGGGGGAGGAAGGAGGGAGCCAATGAGGTAACAGAGAGGGAGAGGACAGTTAGTCTGTTGAATCCTGCCTCATGTTTGGGTGAGTGTGTGTGGGGAGGATGTGCGACTGCATCGCTATGACGACTTACACCTTCAGACACCTTCAGTCTGGGGTCGTCCTCCATGAAAGTGATGCTGTGTTGTGGTTGGTCGGTTTCCATGGTCCCACCCACCATCTCGTCCAATGACAGACTGGGAGGTGCAGGCCCCTCCCCCTCCTCTCCAGCACTGGGCAGAGACTCCGCCTCTGGAACCTTACTGTCTGAGGCTGTGGAGGGGGGTGGGGCCTTACCTGATAGACAGATGAAGCAGGAAATCTGGTCAATAAGAAATTCTCTCTCAGGTCTCCAACACACATCGGTAGTATCAGTAGTGTGGGAGATCTAGTCTCTAGTATCTAGTATGTAGAACGTAGTAGGTAGTTTGTTATATTTAGTGTGTAGTATTTAGTATGCAGTGTCCATCCTCACTCTTAACAGGAGAGACGGGGAAGTTCAGGGTGGTCTGCTTCAGGAGAGAAGGAAGCCCTTCTCTCCACATCCCCCTCTTCTTCTTCTCTCCTGCTCCCTCCTTCCCACCACCCTCTCCATCTCGCCCCTCCTCCTCGCAGCTGATTGGTGTATCTGCAGCCTGGGGGGTTGTGGGTGAGGCCTCTCTTGAGGGCGCTGTTCTGGATGTGCCCCTGGTCCGGGGGCGTGTGGCCCCTCCATCCCCAGAGGTAGGTTTGGGGGCCACACCCTCCAAAGACGGACTTTTGGGGGGCCCTTGCTGTTCAGAGACAGGTTTGGGGGCCCCTCTCTTCTCAGAGGCAGGTTTGGGGCCCCTGCCCTCCCCAGAGGCAGGTTTGGACCCCCCAGAGGCAGGTTTGGACCCCCCAGAGGCAGGTTTGGGGGCCCTGCCCTCCCCAGAGGCAGGTTTGGACCCCCCAGAGGCAGGTTTGGACCCCCCAGAGGCAGGTTTGGACCCCCCAGAGGAGAGCAGCTTCTCGTTGCGCTCCTCCTCCTGGGTGAACTGCTGCAGGAGGTGTGATTGGCTGACGTAGCGGTGACTGATGAACTTGGTGGTGCGCTGACGACCCTCATCCTCCATGAAGCCCTGGACACACACACACACACACATATATATATACACACACATATACACATTTATACACACACACACATATATATACACACACACATATATATACACATTTATACACACACATACACATATATATACACACACCACACACACACACATATATATACACACACACATATATATACACACATTTATACACACACATATATATACACACACACATATATATACACACATTTATACACACACATATATATACACACACACACACACATATATATACACACACACATATATATACACACACACACACATATATATACACACACACATATATATACACACACACACACACATATATATACACACAGCACATATATATACACACACACACATACACTACCACACACATTTCTATCTAGATATATATAAACACACAGGAGTACACACACCTTGATGACGTTGTTTCTCTGCAGCAGACGGCAGATCATGCGAGACTCCAGCTGACCCACACACATCCTGGAACGCAAGGCACTCTGGGAAAGCCCTTTGGTTCCGCTGGACAGCACTGCAGCAGCCAATCACAGAACAGACACAAAGGATGTACCAATCACAGAACAGACATGTTTATACAACCAATCACAGGACAGACATGTTTATACAACCAATCACAGGACAGACATGTTTATACAACCAATCACAGGACAGACATGTTTATACAACCAATCACAGGACAAGATAGAAACACAGAGGCACAGAGAGTGGGCATCTTCATCAACCCACTCTCATCTCTGACCAACCAATGAGAGGAGGGCAAACACAAACACACCAATCCCATAGGCCTGTGAGATGAGGTCACACTCCATGACCCGCCCCTCGGAGGGGAGGCTCTTCCTGTTTCCTGTTCCATCTTCATCATCGTCATCATCATCCTCCTCAACGAGGACCTCCTTCCTTACGTAGGGTTTCAGCAGCTTCAGACCTCGCACCAGCGACCGGGAACCTGAACACACACACACACACATTATATACAATACACACACACATTATACACCCACAGACAGACAGTAGTAGTGCGTACCTCTGGTGGTGAGACAGGGCCCAGAGGAGGGGTTGATCTCCTGCAGGGGAACTTTGACCAGCTGCACCAGCTTGGAGGCCATCATGTACTGGGACACACGCTTGAAGGTCCTGTCATTCACACGCTGCACACACACACAATTATCCCTAACTAACACAGCAGTATACACACACACAATTATATATATATATCTAAACACAAACACAGCAGTATACACACACACACAATTCTATAATGATGGAGAGAGGGAGGAGGTGAGGGAGGAGATGAGGGAGGAGGTGAGGGAGGAGGTGAGGGAGGAGATGAGGGAGGTGAGAGAGGAGGGGAGGGAGGAGGTGAGGGAGGAGGTGAAGGAGGAGATGAGGGAGGAGGTGAAGGAGGAGATGAGGGAGGAGGTGAGGGAGGAGGTGAGGGAGGAGTCTCACCAGCTGGTCTCGGAGGGAGATGAGGGAGGAGGTGAGGGAGGAGGTGAGGGAGGAGGTGAGGGAGGAGGTGAGGGAGGAGTCTCACCAGCTGGTCTCGGAGGGAGATGAGGGAGGAGGTGTGGTCGTGGGAGTCCAGCAGAGCGTTGGAGGTGGCCTCCATCAGGATGTCATACTTACTCCTCCTGGGGGGGAGAAGGGTGGGGAGGGGAGAAAGTTATATACAAAAATAGATAGTATGCATGTGTGCATTTAAGCGTGTGCATGTGCTCAGGTGTATCCATGTGTGTGTGCATACGTGTGTGTGTGTGTACCGGTCCACGTGGAAGCGAGGGAGCCCCAGCAGGATGGACTGCTGCTGTTGTCCGCTGGGCGTGCGGGTCACATGTGTTTCCATGGTGATCAGGCCGTGCTGGACCAGAGACTTCCTCATGTAGTGCATCTTCCCTGCATCCGTCCTGAGCCAATCACAACACGCAGTCAGACAGCGTTCACCAGTCTCGTCCAATCAGACCACAGTTTGTTGCACAGTGTTAGGATTATCTTGTTATATAAATTTGTTTTAAGAAGGTAGGTTAGTGTTACTGCTACAATGCTACAATTCTAGTTATAAGTGTGTGTGTGTGTGTGTGTGTACTTGAAGGAGCAGGTGTGTGTGTGCGTGTGTACTTGAAGGAGCAGGTGTGTGTACTTGAAGGAGCAGGTGTGTGTGTGTGTACTTGAAGGAGCAGGTGTGTGTGCGTGTGTACTTGAAGGAGCAGGTGTGTGTACTTGAAGGAGCAAGTGTGTGTGTGTGTACTTGAAGGAGCAGGTGTGTGTGTGTGTACTTGAAGGAGCAGGTGTGTGTGTGTGTGTGTACTTGAAGGAGCAGGTGTGTGTGTGTGTACTTGAAGGAGCAGGTGTGCAGGTCTCTCTGCAGTTCCCCCTGCCAGCGCCCTCGCCCCACCCTCTCCAGGATGCAGTAGGAGTGGTCCGACAGCTGCAGCTCCGGGTCGCCCTGGGGACCAATCAGAGTCCTGAACCTAACCAGCTGACCCGCCGTCACCACCAGCCGCCTGGCCCACCTGCACAACACAACAGAGAGGAGTGAGGAGGAGTGTGTGTGGGGTGTGTGTGAGTGTGTGTGGGGTGTGTGTTAGGAGTGTGTGTGTTAGGAGTGTGTGTGTGTGTGTGTGTGTGCTCGCACCTCTCAAACGCCTCCTCCAGGGTAATTCTAGGAGTGAGGTCTGCCGTCCTAACATCTTCAGTAACGTCTTTTCTATCCTGGTAGTATAAACAGGACCCCTGGACCCCGGTAGGGTCGTCCACAAGCACGTGCACCGGGTACACGTCCGATTTCCCGTCGAACTGCTGCGCCACCTGAATCCCGGTGTTCGGGTCGATGTCAGCGAACCTGCGGGAAGGGCGACCAAAACAAACAAGCTAGACTACCAACATGTGTCGACATAATTTGTGGATTGCTAGTTACAGTAGCTAACTACCGATTTGCGGTTGAGGAATTTGTAGACAGCTACTGCGTTAGATCGTCAATGTTCAGTAGTGTTAAGATTATGTGTGTAGTGACACCGATATGGAAAACCATCACCTGTCTAACAGGACGACATCTGCCCTCTCCTTCGGCATCTGATAGAAGTTGACGTCGGCGTTTCTAGCTAGAGACTTCCACAGGAAATCTTTAGTGCACGTGTCCAGACTGAGGCCAAACGGCGGCTTCCTCGACTCCAGACGAATCCAGAGAGACGGGAGGGTTATACCGTCCAGCCCCTCCAAAGCCACCTCGTCCAGGATAACTTCCAGCGCATCCATTGTGGCCCTGCTAGATAGTTTACTAACCCTGTAGTAGCTAGCTAGCTTGCTAGCTGGCTGGCTTTACTCTTACAATATTCCTCTTAAGATTAAGAATAGCTGCTCATACTTGTATAAAATAACGGTCTTGTCCCGGCAAGTCCGTGCACTTCATCTTTCATTCGTGTAATCGTATAAACTTACTTATTATTGTCAAATTAGCCCAGAGAAACGTGTATTCCGAGTCAACCGAATTTACCAAATGTGTTCATGATTGTTGACGTTTGTGAACCGACCTTCGTTTTGAAATCCAGGGTAGGCTGTTGTGTGCGGTTTTCCTGCTTCAGCTTCACACTTTGGTTGGAAGAGAGAACTCCGCCCGCTCTAGTTGCTCTGGGACACAGAACGTGCGTACCAAAGGTTTCAACTTTGACCTTGCGGCGTACGTCACATGTGCAGGTTGTGAAGCGTCCTCGAGAAGACACGAGGTGGCGCGCTCGGGTCACACTCTCGCTCGTTTTTTTTAATTACATCGTTTTTGTTGAACTAATTTGCTCCTATTCAAAAACCAAACTAATCCTGAATCTGTAATTGTGAACTCAGCTATGTTGCGGTGACCACCTACTCCACGACAATATATTAAACTTCTGTTAACAGATAAGTAGGCTATTTTATTCATCTAGACGAAATAGATATTGAAGTATTGTGCTATAACATATCAACGTGAATACTACAAACATCAGTTTAACAAAAAATAATAATATGTATACCCCCCCCCCCCCCAATATGAAATGTCGGTAATATTCTGTAAACAGCATGGTGGTGTAGCTACACACACGCGCACAGCTTGGTATTTATCCAACAGTTCTTTATTATCCAAGTACCTTGTTAAAAAGTGGCCCTGCATCCCACACGGCGCCATCTTACAAAATAAACACCAATCAGCGCACTGTTGCCGGGCAGGTTTGGAGGACACATGGAATATGAGAATGTACATATTTACAGGAGGAAGAATCCAGACACGGATGATAATCATGATCAACAACAACAACGTGATGACCCCGCTTGTTAACAATAAAAACATTGTGACCACGGGGGTGAGGGGAGGAGGTGAGTACATGTGAAGGCTTTTAACTTAGGACGTAAAAGGCACTGCTTTTAAATTGAACAGATACGTGGTCATAATCACTGACACTTGTTCGGTAATACGATTAATAATAATAATAATCTTATTAAAAACAAACCCCCCTCCTCTGTTCCAGATTGTTCTAATATGGAGGAGGGGGGCGGCATAAATAGTGGATTTGAAAGGCCGGGGAAGTTTAGACACATAGGAACAACACAGACAACGCGATGGCCCGTCGTCACGGTGACGACGTCCCCAGCAGCCAACATGCTTGTCAGGAATGGAAACATCCACTTCCTGTCAGGAATAAATCACTTCCTGTCTTTAAACTGTCAAAACAGGAGGGGGGACGACAGGTGATTCATGATTCATTGGTTAGTTACAAACAGCACTGACACACACAAACACTTGTCACTATGGAGACAGGTCTACATGGTCTTTGGTTGTGTCAGGCATTCAGGCTCAGAGAGGAGAGGGAGAGAGAGGAGGAGAGGGGAGGGAGAGGAGGAGAGGGATAGAGAGAGAGAGGGATGGAGAGAGAGAGAGAGAGTGTGCGCTCTGACACAGACTAGGCAGAGTTGAGGGCTGGAAGAAGATTGGAGGTGTTCTAGAACCTTGGGGAACAAGCAGGTCCACTGGGAAGGTTCTAATGTTAGAACAGTGGGAATAGAGAGAGAGGGAGGGAGAGGAAGAGAGAGAGGAGGGCCGTCCTGAAGAGACTAAAGCACGCAGGTTCTGGTTAGTCAGAACTACAGAAGAGTACCTGAGTACACACGCATCCCTCCAGAAACTACAAACATGGCGGACACTGGCTAGGATGACCTGTTCTTCAGTCTGAATGCCTGGCGTAGCATCAGAAGTCTGTAGTTTTTGAGGTTGGTTCCCGTTGCTACAGGACACCAGACCAAACGCTGTTGTCTCGGTGACAAGGCATTGGGCTGGGTTCCATTCCAAAACAACACTAATTCCTTCCCTTATTTGACCATTGGCCTCTCTTCCTCTCTCCCTTCCTACACCCCTCCCCTCTCCTCCCCTTCTCTCCTCTGACAGAAGGGAGATTACCTACATCTTTCACTTCCCTCCCTCTCTCTCTCTACCTCCCTCCCTCTGTCTTCCTACCTCCCTCCCTCTCTCTTCCTCCCTCCCTCTCTCTCTCTTCCTACCTACCTCCCTCCCTCTCTCTTCCTCCCTCTCTCTCTCTTCCTCCCTCCCTCTCTCTTCCTCCCTCCCTCTCTCTCTCTTCCTACCTCCCTCCCTCTTCCTCGGTTCCCCGACAGAAACGTCTCTCTCCTCTCGTCTTCTCAGCCTTTATCTGACTCATCCTCCTCTTCTTCTTCTTCTTGCTTCCGAAGTTCCACTTCCTGTTTCCTGTTCAGTCAACCTTCTCCACCTTTCCCACAATCTTCTCCTCGTAGATGGGCAAGATGGCGTCATCTTCCTTCACCTCCTCGAACACCACCCCGCAGTCAAACTCATCACTCACTCTCTTGAAGTAGAACCTAGAGGAGAGTGGGGAAGGATGGAGGGAGGGAGAGGGAGGAAGGATGGAGGGAGGGAGAGGGAGGGGGGAAGGATGGAGGGAGGGAGAGGGGGGAAGGATGGAGGAGAGTGGGGAAGGATGGAGGGAGGGAGGGAGAGGGGGGAAGGATGGAGGGAGGGAGAGGGGGGAAGGATGGAGGGAGGGAGAGGGGGGAAGGATGGAGGGAGGGAGAGGGCGGGAAGTATGGAGGGAGGGAGAGGGGGGAAGGATGGAGGGAGAGTGGGGAAGGATGGAGGGAGGGAGAGGGGGGAAGGATGGAGGGAGGGAGAGGGGGGAAGGATGGAGGGAGGGAGAGGGGGGAAGGATGGAGGGAGGGAGGGAGAGTGGGGAAGGATGGAGGGAGGGAGAGGGGGGGAAGGATGGAGGGAGGGAGAGGGGGGAAGGATGGAGGGAGGGAGAGGGGGGAAGGATGGAGGGAGGGAGAGGGGGGAAGGATGGAGGGAGGGAGATGGGGGGAAGGATGGAGGGAGAGTGGGGAAGGATGGAGGGAGGGAGAGGGGGGAAGGATGGAGGGAGGGAGAGGGGGAAGGATGGAGGAGGGAGAGGGGGGAAGGATGGAGGGAGGGAGAGTGGGGAAGGATGGAGGGAGGGAGAGGGGGGAAGGATGGAGGGAGGGAGAGGGGGGGAAGGATGGAGGGAGGGAGAGGGGGGAAGGATGGAGGGAGAGCAAGGTTATGATTGGAAAAGGCTACAATATAATACAATACAATATTTATAGATTATATTTTATTGAAGTTATATATATTATATATTTATATATATATATATATATAATATATAAGTTATATATTCATATATAAGTAATAGCCCAAAATAATTTTGACAGTAATAGTATTGACTGTTACATATATATACACACAAACAGTATCCTGATTATTATGTAATTGTTTTAAAACATAGTAATAACAGTATTATACATGTTCACACGTAACTCAGTACACCTCTCTCCATCTTCCTAGCAACCAACACTACACCCCGCAACCCCGTTCCCGTGGCGACGACCCCTCACCTGTAGCCTCCCTTCTTGGTGAGCAGCTCCTTGAACTGGCCCAGCGTGACGACCCGCCCCCTGACCGAGGTCCGGTACGGGATTGGCTCCCCACAGAAGTAGTACGCCACCGTCACATTCTCATTGGCCGGCCGCTTGGCAGACTTGTGTCTGATGGGAGAAGTCAAAACAGAACACATTCGTTTACACACACACACACACTGCCGGCCACGCACACCCACAAACCCATTCATACACACACATCCTAGCTCTCTCCAACACACACCCCACAGCTCTCTCTAACACACACACACACCTCTGTTTGTGCTGGCCCAGGGCGCTCCTCCTCCTCTCCTCCTCCAGCCAGCTCTCTCTAACACACACACACACTCTAACACACACACCTCTGTTTGTGCTGGCCCAGGGCGCTCCTCCTCCTCTCCTCCTCCAGCCTGCGGCGAGCCTCCTCCAGCTGGGTGAGAGGGTTGGGGGCGGGGTTGGGGGGCATGGTGGGGTCCTGGATGAAGGGGTGGGAGGGCATGACCCCCGGGTGGGGGTGAGAGGTCACGACCCCGGGGTTTTCGGAGCTGGGCGCTGACCCAGGGGTGCACGGCTCCCGGACGGCTCCACGGAGACGGGGCGAGAGGAGGAGGAGGAGGAGGAGGAGGGGGGGTCGCCCTTCCTGCTGGAGCCGCCTGCACTGCTGCTCCTAGAGGAGAGAGAGGGGATTACAGAGAGTCACACAGAGCCCTGTGTGTGAGTGTGTGTGTGTGTGTGTGTGAGTGTGTGTGAGTGTGAGTGTGTGTGTGAGTGTGTGTGTGTGTGTGAGTGTGAGTGTGTGTGTGTGTGTGAGTGTGTGTGTGTGAGTGTGTGTGTCTCACCCGTGTGTGTTCTTCTTGTGTCTTAATGCCTCCCCCTCCATCATCCATTGGAGGATCTTCTGGTTCCTCTCCAGATCGTCCAATGGGCTCTGAGTATCCAGGCCCCGCCCCTCCTCAACAGACTCCACCTTCTTGGAGGGTCGTTTCGACAACGTGCTGCCCTTACTGCTGCACACACACACACAGCAATAGTCATACACAGATCTCAAGCGTTCAGAGACTAAAGGAGACTTCCTCCATCCCGTCCCTGGTTACGACAGCAACTCAGTTCTCACCCGTATCCCAGCATGCCCTCCACGGTGCCGTCGGCATAGTTACGACCCCTCCCTGCGTAGTGGTGGGCGTCGCCATTCCAGACAAATTGGCCCCTAAGCCCCGCCTCCTCCGAGGATCTAGCCACGCCCCCTGGAGGGTGGTGGTAGTTGTGCTTGTGGTGAAACACACCTGGACACACACAGCAAGAAGGGACAGGTTAAACTGGGGTCTCTGTTTTCAGATTTGAGGTGAATAAAAGAGAGGGTGTGAGTGCGTGTGTATGGTGTGTGTGTATGGTGTGTATGGTGTGTGTGTGTGTATGGTGTGTGTGTGAGTGTGTATGGTGTGTGTGTGTATGGTGTGTGTGTGTGTGAGTGTGTATGGTGTGTGTGTGAGTGTGTATGGTGTGTGTGTGTATGGTGAGTGTGTGTATGGTGTGTATGGTGTGTGTGTGAGTGTGTATGGTGTGTGTGTGTATGGTGTGTGTATGGTGTGTGTGTGAGTGTGTATGGTGTGTGTGTGTATGGTGTGTGTGTGTATGGTGTGTGTATGGTGTGTGAGTCTCACCCGCTCCCACAGCAGCGTCTCCTCCCTTCTGCCCCGCCCTGTGCCCCCTGCCCCCCGCCCCTCCCCGGGGGTACGACCCTGCGACCCCCCCCGTCGGGCGAGCGAGACTTGGGAGAGGGGCGTCCCGTGGTCGCCCCCCGGCGACTGGCCCCCGGGCGTCCTCATGACCCTCTGCACGTGCTCGTCCAAGATGGCCTCCGGGTTGTCCTCGTGGTCGTCATGGTAACCGCCCGTCTCCGAGTAGCGGGCTCCGTAGAGGGGCGGGAGGGAAGAGGGGGGGAGGGGCTTGTTGCCGTGGCTCGTCAGCGTGGTTGCCATGGAGACGTCAGCGTCATCGCCCTCCTCTTCCTGTTGGAGTCAGGAACACATGCAAACAAGAAATATCAACTGAGGTTGAAAACATCTTAGTTTCCCATCCTTGTGGGGATCAAGAACATATCTTCTTCTTAAACAAGGCCACACACAGGTCCTTTCAGATACACACACACACCCTCTCTCACACTCCCTCTCACACACCCTCCCCCCCTGCTCACCAGACGGACCCTCCTCAGCCTCTCCTCCAGGCGCTCCTGGGCCTCCCTCTCTCTCAGCACCGTCTGCAGACGTCTGATCAGGTCGGCAGCAAACCTCTCTGGCTCTACCTGGACGTCCTTTGGCATGCGGTACGTGCGCTACACACACACACACAGTGCCAGACAAAGTATTAATCACTCCATCATAATGAGGAATGATAGGGTTAGGTTTGTGAGTGTGTGTGTGTGTTGGTGTGTGCGTGAGGCGGTGTACTCACTGGTATGTGAGGTAGAGGAACGCGTCCGTTGGCTTTCACACTGTCATGCATCTCTCTGCGATGATGCTTCCGATGATACCGGATATGGTGGAATCCCATCCCTGCAACACACACACACCTGATTACACACACACATTCAGCAAGACATGCTTACAGGCTGCTGTAAGGAGAGAGAGTGTGTGTGTGCTTACAGGCTGCTGTCGGTCAGGGACAGTGTGTCTGCGTCGCTGGACATGCTCTGTTGCTCGCTGTCGTTAGCGCTGGTTGCCGGGGCGTGTGCGTACCCCATATTGACATAGTAGGGGTTTACCGGCTCCCTCCAGGACCTGGGGGGGGGGGGGGTAGATACACACACTGAGAGAGGGAGGGTGGAGAGAGACACAGAGAGAGAGACACAGAGAGAGACAGAGAGAGAGAGAGAGACAGAGAGAGAGACACAGAGAGAGAGACACAGAGAGAGAGAGACAGAGAGAGAGACACAGAGAGAGAGACACAGAGAGAGAGACACAGAGAGAGAGACACAGAGAGAGAGACACAGAGAGAGAGAGAGAGAGAGAGAGACAGAGAGAGACAGAGAGAGAGAGACACAGAGAGAGACACAGCTACACCCACCTGTCCACCCATCCAGTCTCATGCGTCCTCTTATTGGTCAAGGTCCTCTGGGGGGCGGTTTCCATCAGCAGCATGTGAGTCAGCCGATTGGCTGGAGTGTCCCCAGACTCCTCCTCCTCTTCCTCCTCATCTTCCTCCTCCCCCCCTGCATGTCCGTTTCTGGACACACACACACACACACAGTCACCTCAGGATCACCAAGTCTGACAGCTCAGTACTGATCAAATAGAAATAGAACACGCCTCTCCCCCTCCCCTCACAGAACACGCCTCTCCCCCTCCCCTCACAGAACACGCCTGTCCCCCTCACAGAACACGCCTGTCCCCCTCACAGAACACGCCCCTCCCCTCACAGAACACGCCTCTCCCCGGAGGTGCCCCAGGTGAGGGTGACAGACCCACCTCCACTCCACGTCCTCGGTGAGGGTGGGCAGGTAGCCGGGGGGCCGGGGGCTCTGCTCGCTGGGGGGCCGGGGGCTCTGATCACTGGAGGGCTTGGGGCTCTCGCCCCCCGTCCTGGTGTACTCCAGGTACACGTCTGACTTGAGGAACAGAGGGTATGTGTTCTCCTCCATGGTGGTCTGGATCTCTGTCTGGGCCTGGACACACACAGAGAGACACACGGAGAGACACACACACAGAGACACACACACACACGGAGAGACACACACACACGGAGAGACACACACGGAGAGACACACACACAGAGACACACACAGAGACACACACGGAGAGACACACACGGAGAGACACACACACGGAGAGACACACACACAGAGACACACACACAGAGACAAACACACAGAGAGACACACACACAGAGAGACACACACAGAGAGACACACACACAGAGAGACACACACACAGAGAGACACACAATTATTGATTCGATTCTCGGCTAGAACATTGAAACACAGGGACATTCTAGAACAGTGATACATTCTAGAATCCAGCTCAGATTTCCAGATTGATCAATGTTCTAGAACATGTTCCAGATCCATAGTGATGAGATCCAGGATCACAGATCTATCTCTTTCACAGACAGACCCCCCTAACTGGACCAGGGCTCAGGGGTGAAAGGTCAGGGGTGAAAGGTTACCTGCTCGAACATGGAGGCGTCGGGTGCCAGGCGGACCACACAGTCCCTGATGAAGCTCTTGGTGGCGGGTTTGATCTGGCGCGCCACAATCCCGCCCCCATCCTGCACGTACTTCCTGTAGATGGCCTTGGCCAGCTTGGGCCTCTTCTCCTGATTGGCCGTCTTGCGGAAGCCACTGCAGGCGAACCAGAAGTCCAGCAGGTCGGCGCAGCCCTCCTGCCGCAGGAAGCTGCGGAACAGCTGAATCCCCTCCTGGTCGTCCAGCAGCGAGTGCAGAGACTCCGCCCACTTCAGGTAGGGCGGCGTGGGGGAGGCGGAGCCTTCAGGCTCGTAGCCCAGGTCCAGGTCGGGGCGGCGGGGCGTGGCGGACGGGGGGTCCCGGTAGAGGTCGGCCTTCGAGGGGGGGTGGTAGAAGGAGGGGAGGGGGGGGCGGCCGTGGCTGGGGGGGGTGAGGGAGCCCCCACCCCCCCCCTCCTCTCCCGGTACCGGGGGCCTAGGGGCGTCCTCGGTGAAGGGGGCGTGGCCCTCCAGCACGCTGCCCCGGTAGCCAATCCCTGGCATGTCTCTGACAGCGCTCATGTCTTATTGGTTGGCTAGCCGCAGACGGGCGCTTGGGGGCGTGGTCAGTTGTGCTCCTCTTCTACCGAACCTGAGTGGTGTTCTCCCTGAAGGAGGAGAGAGAGAGGAGGAGGAAATTAAGGAGAGGGGGATGCGAGGAGAGCGGTGATAGGCGGAGCAGATTAAGGAGAGGAGAGAGGGATGACACTGGGAGGTGAGCCTGAAAGGGATCCCATGAAGAAAGAGTACAAGAGGGATGAAGGAGAAGAGAGAGCAGAGGAGAGTGGGAATGGCAGGCTGAAATATACCAGTGAGGAGAGAAGAAAGCTAAACAGAGGAGGAAGGAATGAGGGCAAGTTGAGCAGGATGAGTGTGTCTAACCAGGGTTATCAACTCACTGAAGAAATTTAGCTAGCCAGCTACTCAACTATCCCACACACAAACAGTTAGCCAGCTAGCACACTAGCAAGCCAGCTAGCTATCTGGAAACATGTTAATTTAAGAGACAATGGCCATCTTGCTAGCTGTGATTTAGAATCGTATTTACTACTGTAACAATGACTTAGATGACTAACGGTGGACATCTCTAGAACATTTGGTGCTAGATCTCCTGACGATCTGTACATCATCACGTGAGCTAACAGCTAGCCGGCTAAAGCCATCCAAAAGCAAAACAACGACCAACAGCACCAACAGTACATGTAACCAAGCCGAGACAAGTTGTCACTAGATAGTAGCTAAGCTAGCTGGCTGGCCAGCAATAAACAGTGCACTTCCACCTAAACGACGATGGTCGACTATTCGGCTAACGACTTCGATAGCGACCAGCGCTTTGAAGTGGGTCCCATTCATGCTGGCTGTGGTGAAGACGGTGGGGGGAAGGGTACACACACTGGGTACACCAACAAACTCTACAGCCGCACAAGACGGGCCTTTCCTTCAAAAACACTTTAGCTCGCTGGCTAGCAACACAACACATAACTAACTCGGACAGACTTGCTGGTTTAGCAACACGATTCGTAACCCCACGCGTTAACGCTTACAACGCGAAGGGTTTGCTTAGTCAATCAGAGGTGGTAATAACGAAAGATCCTTCGATCCGGGATCAGACAAACCCAAGAAAGCGAGGGCACGTTTTACCCCGCTCAGCGCGAGCTAGCTAACCCCCCTAAAATATCTTGATATAAAAGTGTCCGTCATACCGTATCTGAATGCCGGCTCCCCTTACACTACACCGGGGATCCTGCGGTGAAGAACGATCTCCAAAACGCGGCATAAGGACAGCTTTGTGTTGTTAAATATGGACGAAAACAAGCCGCTGTCTTGTCCTCAACTCCCCATGGTAGCACCGACACACTCAGACGGAGTTGGAGAGAATACGTGCGTTCCGTGCGTGAGTGTGTTGGTGGTACAAGGCGCGAGCTCAACAGCGACGTGGGCCGGTACGAGTGGTACACTGCAACGACCGCAAGAACACCGGAATGTACAGTATCTTGCAACGAGAACTTAGGTTTCCCAGTAGACTCGGCTACCTGACAAGTAAATAAATAAGACAAACAAAAACAACACCATAGTACTTATCTCTAATCACAGAGTCAACGATGTAACTTTATTATTGTTGACTACCGAATTCATGTCTTAAAGACGTGAAAATTATTTATATTTTTTATCAAGGTAAAATTAAAGAAACCTTGAGTTGCCGTACCGTTGAACACAGCTCTAAAGTTTGATTTCGAAAGTCCTTCAGTGATTCGTTTATAAGACTCGAAAGCCCATTATCCCAAAACATCCATAGAACAATTAAAATATTATGAAATCCTACTCCTCCATTCTAACACTCGCTCAATCAAAAGTAATTCCGTATACGGCGAGAGAGGGAGCGATAGAGGGAACGAGAGAGAGAGATCTATCTACCTTTCAGTTCCTGCCTGTCTGGCCACCTCGCGCGAAGCCCATCTCCGGTGTGGAATGAGTGACAGGAAGACAGCGCTCGCCGCATGCTGCTGTCAGCGCCAGCCTTTCGCCAGTCACGCGCCAGGGTTGTCGTCCTGTCAGTCAAAGTGAGCATCGACCTGTGAGGGGTGGGAGAGAGGAGAAGGGGAGAGAGAGGGAAAGAGAGAGAGAAAGACAGAGAGAGAGGAGTAGGGAGGGAGAGAGGTAGAGGGGGAGAGGGACTTTGTAGTCAGTCAGCTCTACATCAACTCAGAATGACAACCAATCAATCTAAGGAAGTAATAGACAGGCCATGTGGCCTGCTTGTCTGTCTGCCTGGGTATCTGCCTGTCCTGCTGATACCTGTTTACCTGTCTTCCTGTCTGTGTGTCATGGTGATGGTCTGAGTGAATTAGAAGATAAGAAACGGGGAGAGGAGAGAGAGAGAGAACAAAAATGACTTGATGATACCTGTGAATTTGTCCCTCTTCTGCATGTTGTGTCGTGACATCACAGGATGTCGTCAGGCAGGTGGGCGTGGCCTGTGAACACACCTGAGCTGGAGTTGAAAACACACAGGAACCAAGAGAGAGAGGAGGATTAGAGACAGGGATGAGAAAGGTGGAAGGAAGCTAAGAAGAGAGAGAGGGGGATGAACTTGACCTTTTGGATGTCTTAACTGTGGGTGGGGGGCTGGAGGTGGTCATGAATCAGTGATGACAGTGTGTGTGAGAGAGAGTGTGAGTGAGAGAGTGTGTGTGTGTGTGAGTGTGAGAGAGAGAGAGTGTGTGTGAGAGAGAGAGTGTGAGTGAGAGAGAGTTTGTGTGTGTCCTAGGGGAAGGTGGTCAGGATCCCCTTGCTGGAGAAAAGGTCACCCCACAGGGGAGACACAACACACACCTGGTCTCCTGCTCCTCAAGAGTGTGTGTGAGTGCTTATTACTCTTCACGTTATACTTGTCTTCCCATGCACACACACACACACACAAGGGCACAGACACCTGATACACACTGAGAGTGTGTGTGTGAGAGTGTGAGTGTGAGAGAGAGAGAGAGAGAGAGAGAGAGAGAGAGAGTGTGAGTGTGAGAGAGAGTGTGAGTGTGTGTGAGAAAGAGAGAGTGTAACCTGATTATATTGTCTATATTGCATGAGTCACATTCTCGCAAAGTAGGCAGAGGGTCATTATAGAACAGGGTTGTAAAACACTCTAGAACAGTAGGCCAATGGGTTCTAGAACACCAGGCAGAAGGCACATTCTAGAACGTTCTACAGGAGGTTCATTCCACAGAGTTCTGGCAGTGGTTGTGATACTGTAACCATTAGCTACCATGATCACTATCACTCAGGCAATATACAGTCCTGGCTGACTGGGGCCAGGTGTGTGTGTGTGTGTGAGCATGTGTCGTAAATGCGGCACTGTAAACCTAACCCAAGGCCAACTCATTATGACCCTTGACGGGTAACCATGGCAACGTTGATACGTGACAGGCCGGCTCTGGCGGCACCTGGATAACAACATGGAACTCTGATGACTTCATCAGGAAGCAAGGTACGTTGGAACATTCTGGAGCCAGGGTACACAAAGCCATGACGTACTGTACATTTATACCTACATATAGATTTATATTTGATTAGTTTATGTTTCAGAAATATAAATACTTTATTGTTTGTCCTCTGTTTTTGCCTCCTACTTCTCATCAATGCTCTTTGGTGGTTGACCTTTTGGCAACTTACAAGAAATGTCTGTGTGAGAAATGCATGATTAGCCCAAACTATCATGTCTGATGCTAACAATGCTAGCTGAGCCTGTTTCCTTGCTGCAGTGATGCATCCTGGATGGCTGTGATGTGACTGACAAGGGGAGCAGGTATATATACTGGGGAGGGTGATCACAACAGACAACAGCTGGGTGGAGACCGAGGAGAGCAGGGAATCAGGAACCAGGAGAGAGAGAGAAAACCAGGAGTGGAACACACAACCAGGGGAAAACTGGGAAAAACGACAGAATAACCAGGGCCGCGACATCAGCTGCCAGATTAAAGCTGATTTTCTCTGGCAGCAAGATAGCCCAGTAATCTTATATTTACTTCCCTGTTGTTGTGATTTCTAGGGGCTAAATTAGCAACAATTAGCAAGCTAACAGTGGAGAGCCCAGCTGAGGAAACCCTGCCCGCCTGTCGAGACACAGCCCAGCGTCTGTGGAGAGCCCGGGTCCTTTGTTCCAGCTGGGCACATTTAGGCGTCTGCATGAAGCCTGCCTCAAACAGGCTTATCCCCTCGCCCTCTCCCACACAAAGCCCTCTCCAGGAGCTGAAAGCAGGAGTGACATCTTCATTATGACCCTCAGAAAGAGAGGTAGAGGAGGAGGGGGGGGGGATTAGCGCTCTTAAAAAGAAATATGGAAGATGGTCGTTTTTTAAAGAGGTCTGGCCTCTCTCCCCTCTCTTTTTCTCTCTGCCTGTTCCCTCTCTCCTCTCTCTTCTCTTTATCTCCTCTCTCCTCTTCTCTCGCTGTCCTCATGTTCCCTCTTTCTCTCCTCTCTCCTTCTCGTATCTTCCTCCTCTTCGCTGCCTACTGTGGAGCGAGGAGGAGGGTGGGGAGGAGGAGGGTGGGGACGAGGAGGGTGGGGAGGAGGAGGGTGGGGAGGAGGAGGGTGGGGAGGAGGAGGGTGGGGACGAGGAGGGTGGGGAGGAGGAGGGTGGGGAGGAAGAGGGTGGGGAGGAGGAGAGAGGCCTGCTAGTCATGTGATGGCACAAAACAAGGATGAAGGACCGGATGAACTTTGTCATTCATCCTCCCTCCCTCTCCCCCTCTCTCCCTCCCTCTGTCCATCCTCTCTCTCTATAGATCATAAACTCTCAACTTAGCAAGGTGACAAGAAAACACATTATTTCTTTCTTTCTCGCTGGCATCAGAGCAGAGACCTCTGTGTCAATCCCATCCATCCATCCCTCCTTCCATCCCTCCCTCCTTCCAGCTCTCCATTCATCCCCTGCTCTCTCTCTCCCTCCCTCTCTCCCTCCCCACTCCTCCCATCGATGGTGTTAGGCGGCGTCCCGCTGACAGGCTTTGTGCTGAGGAGAATATAACCTCTCCAACATGGCCGCCATCTTCTCCAACTGGATTAGCCACACTGGATTACCCACTGGGCTCCTGCTGCTTATTCAAATATTGTTTCACGTCAGATAAAGAGAGGAAGGGAGTTACCTAGAGAAAGACTTCCTTCCCAGACACTCGTCTAAAACGTGAAAAAGGTTTTCTGTGTGTCAAGGAGACGGTGGGACTGGGAGGATGAGGGAGACGACATCGAAGGGATGTCTGATTCCAGGAAGATAGGAGGGTGGAGGGATGGAGGGAAGAGTGGGGGGATGGGGGAAAGGAGGGGGGGATGGAGGGATGTCTAAACAGAAAACAGCCCAGTCCTCAAAGGCCAAAATCAGCATGAAAGCGTCTTGATCTTTGATACGACTCTTCAACACACACTCCCGTCATTACACACACTTCTCATCAAACACACACACACACTCTCCTGGCCGTCAAAGCAATTGATGTGGTGTCTTTGATGAGGCCTGCAAGCAGCAGAGGTCTGCCACCGCAGAAAGGAGGATGAAAGAAAGAAAGAAAGAAGATGAAATGGTGTAAATCGTTAGACGAAAGAGAGAGAGAGACGTCCTAACAGACGTGTGGTTGGACGGCGAGGGGTTTCTGCTGCGACGGCGCCAGCAAACGGTAAACGGTGCGGACTTACCGTGGCGGGGCGTGGGCGCGGTGCGGAGGAGGTCCGGTTGCTCGTCATCCCGTTAAACCGGCCGCAACGCCAGCGGTCACGGCTGGGCCGGTCGCCGTGGTGATGGGACGGTCTGGAGAGCGAAGGACGTCCTGTGGAGGTCTCGGGCGCCATCTTGTCTCTGTTGTGTTGACGATCCGCCCCTCACCCTCTCCTCACTCACTCCCTCCCTCGCTCGCTTTCGTATGCTATGACATCATCACGCAGGGGTATCGACGAACATCAAGGACTTCTGCGCAGGAGTGTGTGTGAGTGTGTGTGTGTGCGTGAGTGTGTGGTGAGTGTGTGTGCGTGAGTGTTTGAAGGTAAATATGTAAAGAAAGGGTATTGTGCGTCCTTCCTCAGCCAGCAGGGCCCCCATTACTAAAGATGGATTATTAACACACACACACACACACTCACACACACACACATCAGACCGTCAGCAGAATGGACAGCCAACAGAAGCCCCCTGCTGTGTCTGGTCTGTTTGATCTACCTCTCTCTCTCCTCTCTCTCTCTCTCAGCAACAGCTGGTCTGCTCCTCTATTAGTGGCTGAGTGGCCCCTGGTCTGACATGGCTGTCAGGGGCCCCCAACCCAGGACAGCTGATGTCTACGTGAGAGAGAGAGAAAGAGCGAGAGAGCGTGTGGGTTGAGGACAGGCAAAGCCTACCCAGAGGGAAAATCTCCTTTTTCAAACTTTAAATCACTGTGACAGAAAGAAACCGCCACTTCAACATTTCGAGTCTGTGAGTTTTGTCTCGAATAATCACTACACCCATTCCCAATCAATATAGCATAAAAGTACTCCCCTCAATCAAGAGAACCACAATCCGGCAGTGGCTGGCAGTTTATATAAAAAAATACTAAGCAATCGTCAAGGAAAAACATTTTACCACCATTCCTTAATAAATTATATTTCAGT
This sequence comes from Thaleichthys pacificus, assembly GCA_023658055.1. Taxonomy (NCBI): domain Eukaryota; kingdom Metazoa; phylum Chordata; class Actinopteri; order Osmeriformes; family Osmeridae; genus Thaleichthys; species Thaleichthys pacificus. The sequence goes on from CM042860.1 coordinate 11,814,761, forward strand.
CTATTTAAAAAAGAATCCTCAGTATCCTCATGAGGCTGCAGCGGGAACAGTGAAGCGCGTGAGCTCGGCGCGTGAGCTCAGAGGCTACAGTTCAGTTCCTTCACTAATTTACAGTATCAACAGTTCAGTAGCGGCGATACGGAGATAACGCACGTCCACAGCTAAATGAAAAACCACGAGCGGCGGCGTGGGTTCTATCAGTCGGCGGTTTTACGGTCCTCCGACAAAAGCGCTGGACTCTGGACTGAGTTCGGCGCCTGTTGCCGGCATCTACAGTCACGTGCTCCGAGGAAACAACGACACGACCACGCCAACTCTACCGGACTCAATCAAAACTTACAACAGCAGTAGGCCTAATCGCAGTGCTGGAGCCTACACGAGATGTTCCTGGTATTAATTTCCCTCTCTGAAGTCTGGGCTGTGTAAACCTACCGGACAGGTTAGCTGATGAGCAAGGCCTAGTCAGGGTGGATTTGTTACGCGAAGTTGAGACATTATTCACGCTGGTGAGTGTGTGTTTTCGTGTGTGTGCGTGAGTCAAAAGTCTCCAGACCAGATTGTGAAGACCAGATTTGTGAAGACGAGTAATTTACGTTGAAGACATTTTATAATCCTTTAGACAGCAGTCTGTCATGAAGCTAACACACCTAGCAGAGTTTATACTAACCCTCAAACTACTGTCATTTCTCTCTCTCTCCCCCCCCCCCCTCTCTCCCACATCAAAACAAACATTAATTTACATTCCAGGTCAGAAGCAGCAGTGCTTCTCTGATTGTCATTTAAAAACCTCCTTCCTATTATCACATGTTACTTCCTATAATCCCACCAATCAAATCACTTATATTATTTCCAACAAGGATCATTCCAATTCCCTGTGCGACCAATGGGAGCTGGCGGAGCATACCTGTCGTGTTGCCGGGGGTGACGGCTGATGGCAGGAAGCTGACAGGCTGGAGAGGGTTGATAAGCGTTTCTCATTACTGTTCACACACACACATACACACTTGTAGACAGTACACACACAGTGTACACAATCACTGATGACTGTAGCGTGCAATCTCTATGGTAATAGAACGTATCCCAATTCCCACATAACGAGAGAGAATATATGTAACCTGTGGTGTTATTAGGGAATAAACTGGAGGGAGGGAGAGAGGGGGGAGGGAGGGTCTGTGGAATTGTTGATTCTGAGAAAGTGTGTTCTGAATAACAATGACTAAAAAATACCACAGTCAACATAGAACCATACAATAGAACTCAACCCCAGAACCATAGAACCATGTTTTAGACCGAAACTCTCTAGAACCATAAAACCATGTTTTAGAACTAAACTCTCTAGAACCGCACTCCAGAATCAAACTCTACAACCACACTAGAATGTTCTATGAGAAAAAGAAGAGGAGTAGAGAGGAAGAGGGGGAGGAGAAGGAGAGAAGGAGGAGGGGAGAAGGAGAGGGAGAGAAGGAGGAGAGGGAGAGATGGAGAGAGAAGGAGGAAAGGATGATATGTGTATAAGACAAGGAGAGAGAGATGGAATGAGGCTCCAGGGAGCATCAGTAGCTCCTGCTAGAAAGGTCACCTGCAGAACAACACCATGGTAATCCTGACCCCAGGGAGGAGAGAGTGTGAGGGAGAAACCGAGAGAGAATGTGTGTGAGTACCAATATTTACTGCTGTAGTGTGTGTGTGTGTCTGCAGAGTAGAGGCTGTGTGTATGTGTCTGCAGAGTAGAGGCTGTGTGTATGTGTCTGCAGAGTAGAGGCTGTGTGTGTGTGTCTGCAGAGTAGAGGCTGTGTGTATGTGTCTGCAGAGTAGAGGCTGTGTGTGTGTGTCTGCAGAGTAGAGGCTGTGTGTATGTGTCTGCAGAGTAGAGGCTGTGTGTATGTGTCTGCAGAGTAGAGGCTGTGTGTATGTGTCTGCAGAGTAGAGGCTGTGTGTGTGTGTCTGCAGAGTAGAGGCTGTGTGTGTGTGTCTGCAGAGTAGAGGCTGTGTGTATGTGTCTGCAGAGTAGAGGCTGTGTGTGTGTGTCTGCAGAGTAGAGGCTGTGTGTGTGGGTCTGCAGAGTAGAGGCTGTGTGTGTGTCTGCAGAGTAGAGGCTGTGTGTGTGTGTGTCTGCAGAGTAGAGGCTGATTCAGAGACACAGTGCTATTAGACATGGCCAGGAGGGCAATTAAAATAACAGAGAAATTAGTGTGAGAGACAGACTGAAGATGTGTGTGTGTGTCAGCGTAAAAGATGAAGTGTGTCTGCATCGTCATCTACACCTTTGACATCTCTGTCAGAAAGTGGCTACAACACAACATAATAGTTGTGTAAATAATCATAATAATAATACATATTTCCACGTTTGTGACTCAGGGTTCAGGCAGAGCCACCGCTTATTATTCTGCTAACGAGGAACGTTCCACCATCACCGGCGGACCATTTTTCATTCTTATTCTAACCGGCGTAAGTTTAATATTAATAAAAAAGTTCCAATCAACCGTGCTGGAAACTCTGCACGTCCGGTTAACGACACTGTGGCTCTCGAGGAGCGCCGGTCTAACCTCAGATATTTACCGGCAGAATAACGATCAGAAGGTCACAGGAGTCGGTCCCAGCCTGGGTAATTAAAATACTCTACAGTTAGAGAGAGAGACAGAGAGAGATGGGAGTGAAAGACACAGTTAGAGAGGGAGAGAGGGTGAAAGACAGATAACATTAGACACACATATTGGTTTCTCAAGTCCACCTCGTCTCCACTCTCCAGAAACCCAATATGACAACAACATCATCAACAACATCATCGATATGCTGACTTGTTGTCTCTTTCCTTCATCGACTGCCGGAGCCCATCAATAACACTGACAGTCCCCTGACTCTTCCGGACTCACACACACCTCAAGCACACACACACCACATCCACATGTACACACACACACACCACATGTACACACACACACATCCACACACCACATGTACACACACACACACCACATCCACGTGTACACACACATCCACGTGTACACACACCACATCCACACCAACCACACACAACCGAAATGGTGCCCAGGGACACACACCTACACACAGCTGTAACCTTCAACACTAATCAAACATAGAAAGTGTTGATGGATATGAAGCCTAATATTTTACATATTTTTTCTGCTGTTTACTGAATTATGTTATGCTAGTTTTGCCATCATTTGCTAGCTTTTTAATATTGATATTTCAGTCATTTTCGCTGACTGTTGTAAATGTATATTATTTTGTGTACTATGTAGCTGTAACTTGTCATGTCCTGAGAATGTTCAGAATGACCTAGTGATATACTGACCTTGAACGTGATATAATGTGTACTTGATGACCCACCAACCTTAAACTTGTGACCTTGAGCCACAGTCACATGGTCCAACCACTGAGCTGAACCTCAGTCACCCTTTAGTTCAGTCATGCTGCATGTTGTTGGAAGGAGTGTCATGACAGGTGGCTGAACCAGGAAACAGTTAGACAAGGGTGGACCTAAACACCACCACCTAGTGGAGAGGTATAATACTGACATTTCAAAGAGAAGAGAAACAAAAATAGTATGTTCCTTCGTCTCTAAACCTTTTAGTTTCTGCTCTGACAGATTGAAACAATCCAAAACGAGAATAAAACACCAAAAAATCTATTTATTTGTCGGAGCTGTTCAGGGTAGCTTTTCAGTTAAACAGGTAGAACCTGTTCAGAAGTCAGCAGTACTTCCTGTTTAGACAGGAAGTCTGCAACACAAACAGTCAACGTTCAACACAATAGTAGTGGATAAAAAAGAAAATCCTTAAAAAAGAAATGAAGGATAAACTAAACTTAGAGAAGCAATGCCCCCGATCCCCTCTCCCCGATCCTCCCTTCCCCCTCTCCCCGATCCTCCCTTCCCCCCGATCCCCTCTCCCTTCCCCCCGATCCTCTCTCCCTTCCCCCCGATCCCCTCTCCCTTCCCCCCGATCCCCTCTCCCTTCCCCCCGATCCCCTCTCCCTTCCCCCCGATCCCCTCCAAACACAAATCATGAAGAGTTAAGAACTAATGTTCCTGTTTTCCTACAAACATGTCCGTCTCCCTCTTACCTTTTCATTACGACATCATACTACTGGTATCGACCAACCACACTCCCATTTAATACAAAAATCTAAACAAGATGGCGAGCAGATGAAAGGGGGGAGGTTTAGATGATCAGAAGAGAAGGAGAGGACAGGGTTGTTGCGGAGAGAAGCGGATTTTAAAACGTCCGATGGTAGATCAATTCATCATCAATAACACTACGGTTGGAGATCACAACACACACACACACACAAACTGGTCAGCACAGGTGCACACACACTGGGAGGACAGCAGTGCACCAACAAGCTACTCATTCATTCACACATTCTCTCCTTCTCTCTCTAGTTGTGCTGTTACAGGACCTCCTTCTCCTCCTCCTTCTCCTCACAATCCCTAGTCTCTCTCACTTCCTGCTTCTCCTTCTCTTCCTGGTTGGTAGCGACCACTTCCGGTTCCACTTCCTGCTTGGTACCAGTAACTTCCTGGTTGGCGCCAGTCTCTTCCTGTTTGGACGTGTCGTCCTTGACAACTTCCTGCAGGTTGTACTTCCTGAAGAGCGTGTAGTGGCGCACCACGCTGACACAGCACACACTCTTGATGACCTCCACGATGATGGTCAGCTCTGGGTTCGTCAGGTCAACTTTGTTCTTAGGGTTCATCTTACCCACCAGACCTGAGGACACACACACACCTCAGTACATGGTCAGGCTGTGGTCATGCTGTGGTTGTGGTCAGGCTGTGGTCATGCTGTGGTTGTGGTCAGGCTGTGGTTGTGGTCAGGCTGTGGTCAGGCTGTGGTCATGCTGTGGTTGTGGTCAGGCTGTGGTCATGCTGTGGTTGTGGTCAGGCTGTGGTCATGCTGTGGTTGTGGTCATGCTGTGGTTGTGGTCATGCTGTGGTTGTGGTCATGCTGTGGTTGTGGTCAGGCTGTGGTCATGCTGTGGTTGTGGTCATGCTGTGGTTGTGGTCAGGCTGTGGTCATGCTGTGGTTGTGGTCAGGCTGTGGTCATGCTGTGGTTGTGGTCAGGCTGTGGTCATGCTGTGGTTGTGGTCAGGCTGTGGTCATGCTGTGGTTGTGGTCAGGCTGTGGTCATGCTGTGGTTGTGGTCAGGCTGTGGTTGTGGTCATGCTGTGGTCATGCTGTGGTTGTGGTCAGGCTGTGGTCATGCTGTGGTTGTGGTCAGGCTGTGGTCAGGCTGTGGTTGTGGTCAGGCTGTGGTTGTGGTCAGGCTGTGGTCATGCTGTGGTTGTGGTCAGGCTGTGGTCATGCTGTGGTTGTGGTCAGGCTGTGGTCATGCTGTGGTTGTGGTCAGGCTGTGGTCATGCTGTGGTTGTGGTCATGCTGTGGTTGTGGTCAGGCTGTGGTCATGCTGTGGTTGTGGTCAGGCTGTGGTCATGCTGTGGTTGTGGTCAGGCTGTGGTCATGCTGTGGTTGTGGTCAGGCTGTGGTCATGCTGTGGTTGTGGTCAGGCTGTGGTCATGCTGTGGTTGTGGTCAGGCTGTGGTCATGCTGTGGTTGTGGTCAGGCTGTGGTCATGCTGTGGTTGTGGTCAGGCTGTGGTCATGCTGTGGTTGTGGTCAGGCTGTGGTCATGCTGTGGTTGTGGTCAGGCTGTGGTCATGCTGTGGTTGTGGTCAGGCTGTGGTCATGCTGTGGTTGTGGTCATGCTGTGGTCATGTGTACCTGCCAGGGCCTTGATGACGTCGTCCCTCTTGTTGTGGCTGCTGTTGCGAGCCTTGAAGGCGATCTGGTAGGAGCTGCAGCTGGGGGCTTTGAACCAAGGCTCCAGGAACGTGCTCAGGTACTGGTCCATGTCCTCCTGGTAGGCCCTGCAGGTCCCACTCACCTGGACACACACACACACACACACCAGGGTTCACACCCTAACCTCCAAACACAGCTTGATCTTGACAATGAGGGAGATATAATACATGTATTCTGCGCTTTCCCGAGGTCAAACCAGAAAGTAAACCGGAAGCGTCAAACCAGGAATTAGACAGGAAGCAGGAAGTCCTACCGGCAGCATGCGCAGGATGACCCGGCTCTTCTTCTTCTTGGAGGTGTGGAGGTCAGACAGGATGTGATGCACCAACTTGTCTGGTTCTGGAGAAGACACACACACCAATAAAAACAGAGAGGAAAGAGGGAATAAAAACAAAAGACAAAGCATTAGAGCAAAAATCCTCATCATGCTCAGTGGAACCACCCTCCTCCTCCTCTTCCTCACCCAGGTTGGTGGTCCTGATGAAGATTACGTTGTTGGCTCCGCTGTCCAGCGCCCGGAACCTGAGCTGGTGTTTCTGGGAGGAGCAGCGTAGCTGGGACACCTCCTTCTTCAGCGCTGCCTCTGCATCATCTTCCTCCTCACCCTCCTCTGCCTCACTCCCACTCTCCTCTCCTCCCTGCCCCCCCCCCCCCCCCCACACAGACACACACACAGAGAGGAATAGGAACATGTGTGTGTATTCATTCGTTTGTTTACAACCACATGGTTACAGCACTTAACTGCAAATCAAGAGGTTGCATGTTCAAATCCCTTCTGTACATCGCTTTGGATGAAACAATCCCCTGAATGACAGTAACACCATCCATTCACCACGGGACACAATTTTGACACGTGTGTGACTGATAGCAACTCTGCAGGATACTGATAGTTGACAGGAGTGTGTGTGAGAGAGCGGAAGCTAAATATAGTAGAGTGCTGCGTGTTGGTTTTGGTGAAGTTCGGTTTTCTTACATTCTCCGGTCCGTACAGTTTGTCGGCGTACTCGTTGAGTAGATTGAAAGCTTCCGCTGTACACTTTCTCTCGTTCATGTTGCACGTGATGAGAATGCCCTGCATGCCCACCTCGAGCTCCCGGGAACCCTTGTACCGTTTGCTCCGTTGACCCCCGCCGTACCGCTTCTTGTTGCGTTTCTTGGAGTCCTGTGCCTCTGACATATTTGAAGGCAACGTTTAAAACTAGAAACGTGACTGTCAACAAACGTTTGCCGAGACTGCAGATAAGCGGCTAGGTAGCTAGCTTCGAAACGTAAACTACACGCTTTAGTCGATGCAGTTTACAAAAAAACGCAGATTAAAATCTCCTGCCCAAAGATTGCTCTTTTTAAAGTTACAACCAAAGTTTAGAGGACTACTGGTGTGCTACCGCGATCTATTCATTCATGCTGTGCTACCTCTGCGCCAAATGTGTCCGATTCTGCCCCGCTACGGAGTTTGGAGAGGGACAAGCATCACCGGGCCCAAATTGCGAATCGATAAAGCCGTTCCGTACACTGCGTTGAGGAAAGAAATACGTTGAATACTTTATTACAGAAACGTGTACATTTGTTACAGTGAATAAATTAATCTGTGAGTCTTCATCATACAAGCAGCTATTTCAAAAGTTTTCCCAATTAAATCATTTTACACATACTATACAACACCAAACCCTTCAGCTCATCATTCATGTATTTTTACTCATGAATCATAATTCATAGAATTAATATGCAATAGCCGGCCCTTCCTCAGCATGTCTCAGCAGATCTTCCTCAGTGAGGAAGAGGAGGGAGGCGTCCATACAGGCTAAAAACGAACAGAGGATTTCCATGCAGTCGCCCTAGACGATGGGGTTGCCCTCGGCGATGGGGCTGTAGCGTTGATGACGGCCGACTCCCACCTGAAGAACCCACACCCTGCCCTCTTCCTGGTCCCACCGGTCACCGTGCCGATGGTCCTGGGGGCAGGGCAGCAGTAGAACGCTTGCCCGTGATTGGGGCCGCCGTTGGCAACCATCTGGCGCTTCGCTCTCCGCCCGCACGCGCACAACGGAGACGTGATCCTAGCCACGCCCCTCGACGACGGGGGGAAGGAGGAGATGTTGAGGGAGGAGGACAGGAGGGAGGGAGGATGAGAGGAGGAGGAGAGGACGGAGGAGTAGAGCCTGGAGGTGGAGGAGGAGGGAGGGGCAGGGAGGTGAGAGGGAGGACGAGAGGAGGAGGAGAGGACGGAGGAGTAGAGCCTGGAGGTGGAGGAGGAGGGAGGGGCAGGGAGGTGAGAGGGAGGACGAGAGGAGGAGGAGGGGATGGAGGAGGGATGAGAGGAGGTGGAGAGCCTGGAGGAGGAGGGGATGGAGGGAGGATGAGAGGAGGAGGTAGAGAGATGGGGTGGGTCCCTGTAGACCCTGAAGGAAGGCTGGTCTGGTTTGTGTGTGTTGTTAAGTGTGTGTGTGTTGCTAGATATGTGTCTGGTTGTGCATGTGGCTGTGTGTGTGTTTCTAGGTGTGTGTGAGTGTGTAGCTGTGTTGGTTTCCTCCCCCCCCTCCTCCAACACCACATCGTCATAGGAACCACACCATTCCGATTCCAGGAGTACCGGGACTTCCTCCTCCCAGCCCACCACTGCTTCCGGGTCAGGGGTCAGCTCCAGCCGGGGGTGATGGGAAATGTGGTCCATGGTAGTGGACACCAGAACCAGACTGCTGAAGCTGTTATTGTTGACGGTTCCTATCCTTCCTCCACACAGCGGGCTATTCAGACGGGTCAGTACCGTCGTCAGGGGCGACAGCAGGTTCTGAAGCGGTTCAGAGGTTCTAGTGTTCCGCTGGGGGTTCCGCACTGGGCAGGGAGCAGAGCGGTTCTCAGAGGGTTGGAGATGGCTGGGTTGTGGTTCTAGGCAGGGTAATGAGGAACCTCTGTCTGAGGAACCTCTGTCTGAGGAACCTCGGTCTGAGGAACCTCTGTCTGAGGAACCTCGGTCTGAGGAACCTCGGTCTGAGGAACCTCGGTCTGAGGAACCTCGGTCTGAGGAACCTCGGTCTGAGGAACCTCGGTCTGAGGAACCTCGGTCTGTGTCCTTGTTGTTTTTGATGGTCGTGTTCACTGATGTGTTTGTAAATAAGGGTTTGGTCTTTAGTGGTGCCTGTGAGGGAGTCAAATCAAAATCAACTTTAGACATTTTATTTATTAGAAGAGTCAAGGAACAGTCTGTAGACACAGTGTAAAGTAACCACATCTCAGCTACCAGACACAGTGTAAAGTAACCACATCTCAGCTACCAGACACAGTGTAAAGTAACCACATCTCAGCTACCAGACACAGTGTAAAGTAACCACATCTCAGCTACCAGACACAGTGTAAAGTAACCACATCTCAGCTACCAGACACAGTGTAAAGTAACCACATCTCAGCTACCAGACACAGTGTAAAGTAACCACATCTCAGCTACCAGGCACAGTGTAAAGTAACCACATCTCAGCTACCAGACACAGTGTAAAGTAACCACATCTCAGCTACCAGACACAGTGTAAAGTAACATCTCAGCTACCAGACACAGTGTAAAGTAACATCTCAGCTACCAGACACAGTGTAAAGTAACCACATCTCAGCTATCTGGCACAGTTTTTGAAGATAATCATACTCAGTATAATATATATTAGAACAATTTAACGGATTATTGATCATGAGTTTATAAAAGGGGGGGGGGGGGGTCACCTGCAGGGGCTTTTGGGGAGCAGGGCTGGGGGGAGTAGGAGAGGCTGTGGGAGAGGAGGGGGGAGGAGGGAGGAGGTCAAGGGTCCACTCACCCTCTCAGGGCCTCGGGTGATCTTCATCACACAACCATCCTTCATCATCCTCCAGGCCAGCCCGGCTGTGTTCCGAGCATCATCCAGACCTGGACACGCACACACACACACACATTATACACACACACATTATACACACACAGGATACAGGATACACTCTGGAGGTAGAGTGTGTGTGTAATGTGTACGAGTGTGTGTGTGTACCTGAGTGTTGTCGTCCTGAGAACTGGATGCCCAGGTCTTGCAGCGCTCCATTCAGACCTTTAGGCTTCCTGCTGTAGAAGAGCTGCATCACAGACACACACACACACACACACACACAGACACAGGTACACACTTTACTCTCCTGCTATAGAACCCCCGTTCTATAGCTGTGTGTATACAGTGTGTGTGTGTGTGTGTATACAGCGTGTGTGTGTGTGTACAGCGTGTGTGTGTGTGTCACCCTGTAGGTGCTCCTCAGGTCTGTCCAGCTGTTTAGGACGTCTGGCTTGTGAAGCTGCTTCCTCCTACACTCATACTGCAGACACACCCCCAGGTCCCAGTCTGGCCAATCACAACACAGGGAATCAGAGACCACAGCCAATCACAACACTGGGAATCAAGACACGACAGCCAATCACAACACAGGGAGACAGGGAAGACCACCGATGAGTGTGCGTCGTACCTGACCATGTGACGAAGGAGCAGAGTTTGTGTGAGGGGGCGGGGCTTCCGCTGGGGTGCCTGGAGAAGGCCACACCCCTCTGCAGCTGCTGTGTCTGCAGCCAGCGGCTGAAACGAGACAAGCATATCTGCAGGGGCACGCCTGACTCCACCTGGGCCTGCAGGACGGCACACAGAGGCATAACTAAGACACCCTAACCCCCTGACCCTGCAGAGAGGGACAGTCTGTGTGTGTGTGTGTACCTGTGTGTGTGTGTACCTGTGTGTGTGTGTACCTGTGTGTGTGTGTATGTGTACCTGTGTGTGTGTATGTACCTGTGTGATGCCTGTGAGCTCGGTGCAGAAGTCAGACAGTACAGGGTGTTCCTGTGGCTGGACGTAAGAGTGGAACTCTGCCTCCACCTCACCTGTGGAGGTGTTCAACAGCACCGCGGGAAACTCAACTAGGGGGGAGAGGAGGAGGAGGGAGGAGGAGGGAGAGGAGGAGGAGGGAGAGGAGGAGGAGGGAGGGAGAGGAGGAGGAGGGAGGAGGGAGAGGAGGAGGAGGGAGGGAGGAGGAGGAGAGGAGGAGGAGGGAGGGAGGAGGAATGAAAGACATATAATCATGGACACTCCATCCTAAACTATCAATATGTTGATCAATACTTACTGATCTCCTGTCCATAGTTTTTTTTCTCTCGCCAGCATGTGGACTCAAAATCAATGACGATCAGGTAGGAGTAGATTTGATCTGGATAATTTACAACAAATCTGATTCATGATTTACATCAATGATTTACAATATTAGCCTACATCATCAGCGCTGTGGTAGAAATTGAAGGATTAACTATTGCCGTGTGTAAATTGGATCCAATCTTATATTAATATGCCATTTAAACTTAATATGTCTTGCATTATGTTATCTTCCTATTTTAGATATTGATCCTTGTAGGTATGTGCCCTTTGTGTATGTGTGTACCCATGTACTAAATACTCTTTTGAATGCAATAACTGGGTTAATAATAGAGCTAAACAAGTCGGATATCGTAAAATCAAACTTACTTGAAAGTTGCGACTTCTCTCGTCTGTTCGATAACTGGCTGCGTTTCCTCAACAACCCTAATTCTCTTTTAGAAAACAAAACAAACAAAAAAACACCAAGATCATGGTGGTTCGTTTGCAACGGTAGCTAGCTATATTCATAGAAAAACTTGCCTCAAATCAGCTACAGAACCAACAAACATAAACAAATCGATTCGACTATGTATTAGCTAACTTACTTGGCTAACTTCTTAGTTGACATTTCTCCTTCAATCGACCAGCAACGCAAGTTCGTTGAAAATAGTTTTAGTGAACACTAAATTACAATAATAACAGGCTAAGAAAATCGAATTAAAGGCGACAGTTTCACAACAACGTTTCTTCGCGGCGGAGTTTGAATCAGTGTCATCCATTGCTCTGCTGTTGACGTCTGGCCTGTGCGAGTCATGTTGCGAGTTAGGCCAGACTCAGGATACGGAAGTAACGAAAACATCGATCGGAAAGAAAGCATGGCGCGTGTGGTGTGGCACTGTGACTCTAGCTGCTGGGTTTCCAACTAACGGGTAACACTGACCAGCGCTTCATTTAAAAGTACTTCAAACTCACGGGATCATGGAAGACGTTCCTGTCTGTCACAAACGAAAGAGGGATCCGTCACCGAACGTGCAGAACGCAAAGAGACCGGCGAGGGAGACCGGGTGCAACGGAGAGCCTCAACCCGAGTGTCTTTCCCGGTCTCGGCGCCCACCACGTCTCTCTGCACCATTCGACCGAATCCAAGAGCCGGTCACGTTAAATGAGCTCACGGAGCTGCTACATTTCGCTTTATTAGGGAAAACAGTCACAGTCAAACAACCCAGGTGGGCAGAAGAGACGAGCCGTTTGATTCGAAGTTACTAGTAGCTAGACAGTTATGAAAACTTCCAATGATCTGTGGTTCTCTCTCCCTCCCTCCCTCTCTCCAGCTGGTGTCTGCTGCGCGGACAGAGCCGGTTGGCGGGGGTGAACGTGGTGGTTTTGGAGGGGATGACCCGGGACCTGTTTTACGCACACTATCTGCAGTTCCCTCACCTCCGGAGCGCGTTCCGCACGGTAAGCACGTTAACTGTACTCAGGCACGCAGAGGAGTTGTGACCCGGTAAGGAGTTGTGACCAAGTTTTTAATTGTTTCGTCCTGTCGTCATGACAACGCGGTGTCTGTCATTATTCCTCAGAGATGCAGCTTCACTCCGTCGCCTGGCAGCAGCATCTGCTCCATCTTCGGCAGTCTAGTTCCTGGTTCTGAGAGTTCTGTTGTCTCCAATGGAGAACTAGAAGGTGTGTGTGTGTCTCAGCTGTGCATTCATGTCAGGTAACCATCTAGTGTGTTCTCTGTACCTGTTGTATAACAGGAAGGTAACTATGTTTAGTCAACTCACTCCTCAATAATACATCTATATCATTACTGTTGTGTGTGTGTTTGTGTGTGTTGCAGGTCTGAGGTGGCACCCGGTTATACAGAGGTTTGGGGTAGCGACGCGTGGCCTCACAGCCTACACGCTGACCCTGGAGGAGAGAATCAAGAAGCACTTCCCTGTGAAAGGTCTCACACACACACACACACACACACACACACACACACACACACCCACCCTCCCTCCCTCCCCTCCCTCCCTCCCTCCCTCCCTCCCTCCCTCCCTCTTACCATGTGTGTGTTTCAGGAATGCCAGGCAGTGAGGACTGTGTGTGTACACTATGTGATGACATCATCACAGACAGCAGCCCTCTCTACGGACTGGACTGTGAGATGGTGAGATGACACACACACTCACACATTCCGTTTTCAGTCAATTATGTTGACCTATAATTGACGTGTGTGTGTGTGCAGTGTGTGACAGAAAGGGGTTATGAGCTGGCTCGCGTGTCTCTGGTGGACAGTAGAGGGCGCTGTCTGATGGACCAGCTGGTTAAACCTGAGAACCGCATCCTCAACTACCTCACCAGGTAATGCTGTGTGTGTGTGTGTGTGTGTTCTGGGGGGGGGGGGGGCTAATGTATGATGTGAGAAAGAGTGTGTGTGTGTCAGTTAAATCCCGCCCTTCCTCTCTGATAGGTTCTCAGGTATTACCCGGGCAATGTTGCAGCCAATCACCACTACCCTGAGGGACGTCCAATCAAAACTCAAGGAACTGTTGCCGCGGGACGCCGTCTTGGTTGGCCACTCCCTCGACAACGACCTGAGGGCTCTGAAGGTGCGTGATGACTGTTACTGTGGAAACAACCTCTGGGGGGGGGGGGGGGTCTGGAATGTTGAAGTTGTTTACCTTTGTTGTTGTTGTTTGTTATTGTTTATCTTTGTTGATGTTGTTATCCTCCCAGCTCATCCACCCTCATGTGATTGACACCTCTCTGCTCTACAAGAGGGAGTTTGGACAGAGGTTCAAACTGAAGGTCCTGGCTGAGGCCGTCCTGCAGTGAGTACACTTACACACACACCTAAACACACACATACACACACATTTACACTCCTATATATATATATCACTTTTGATCTATATATCAAGACTTTCATGACTGTTACCATTTCTTGATGCAGCATGTGTGTGACTCCTCCCCCTCCCCTGGTTGCCCCTCCCACAGGAAGCAGATCCAGACGGAGGAGGTCAAAGGTCATGACCCCAGGGAGGACGCCCAGGCTGCCCTGGAGCTGGCCCAGTACTTCATCACCACTGGCCCCAGACAGGTACACACACACACACTCGGACAGAGCACAGACTTGGTCTACACACACCACACTGTCTAAGCAGGCTGTGTGTTGCTAGGTTGTGCAGGAGCATATGGGTGATCTTTGGGGAGACAATCAGAGCTTGCCAGAGTCTCCTGTCAGACACACACACACGGAGGACTACAGGTACGACTGCCTGAACTGTCCCCCTGCAAAAAGCTCTACTTCCTGTCCTACCTCTGCCTCAACGGCCTTCATACAACTCTTCCTCTCTCCCACGCTTCATACCTCTCTCTTTCCCTCTCTTCATCCCTCTCTCTTTCCCTCTCGTTTCATCCCTCTCTCTCTCTTTCTCCCAGGTTTTCTGAGGTTCTGCAGAGGTCTGGCCAATCAGCAGTGTTTATAGGGCACCGTGCTGACATCCCCCTGGCGCTGTCCAATCAGCAGTGGCATAGCTCAGACCGAGAGGTGAGAGGTCAAGGAGCGGGGCCTGTACTGTTTTAGGTTGCCAGGGCAACAGCTTCTCGTTCAGATTTTTCATCCATCCTATTTTTTTCTCTTCTCTGTCCCTCTACTCTGTCACCATCTTTCAACCCTTCTCCTTTTTCCATCAATCCCTTTACCCTCTTCTCTCCTTCCTTCCTTCTCTCCAGGTGCTGTCGTCATTCAGGAGGAGGATAGAGGAGGACCCTCCCTCGCTCAGTGTGGTCCAGTTCTCCGACTCCAGACTCCTGCTCTCTCAACACACGGTGGGGGACATATCTAGACTAGCATGGATGATTCCAGTGTTTTTTCCAGTGATTCCAAATGTTTTTTAGTATGAATACTGATGAGATTGTCATGTGTTTCAGGTGTGTGTGCGTCTGAGAGAGATGTGTGTGGTGTTTGCTGGGCCACTGCCCCCAGCCTACACAGAGAGGGAGGTGAAGAAACTGTTCAGGAGCTGTGGAACCATCCGAAACATCAGGATGCTGAACACCCAGACGGTAGGGCTGAACAACACTCTAGAACTCTGAGCAACACTCTAGAACTCTGAGCAACACTCTAGAACTCTGAAGCAACACTCTAGAACTCTGAGAAACACTATAGAAGTCTGATTCCACGTAGATGGAGAAACATTATAGAAGTCTGTTCCAGTGACCTGGGCCTGAGTGGTCAGTGACCTCTACCCTCTAGCCGCATGCTGAGGTGGAGTTTGAGCTGCTGGAGGGAGCCCAGCTAGCCGTGGAGACGCTAAACGGACTCCTGCTACAGGAAGCACCCTGCAAGGTTTGTCTCTCCCTCTCATTCCTCCCTGTATCTTTCTCTCTCTCCCTCTCATTCCTCCCTGTATCTTTCTCTCTCTCCCTCTCATTCCTCCCTGTATCTTTCTCTCTCTCCCTCTCATTCCTCCCTGTATCTTTCTCTCTCTCCCTCTCATTCCTCCCTGTATCTTTCTCTCTCTCCCTCTCATTCCTCCCTTCCTTTCTGTTCAGGTCCAGCGGCCCATCAAGGAATCCATGTTGGATCTGGACGTCTTCCTCGCCGCTCTGCGTGACGACCCCCTCAACGCTAACCTCATCTACGCCGCCGGGCTAAAAGCTAGCGTTAACCACACCCGGGTCCCAGCAAGAGTCAATGGAAATATGCTACATGCCAAATGTCCAGAGCACCCAGTCAAACACAATGTGCTAGTCGCTAACGGAGATGAGCTACATGGTAGCTCCTCAGAGCCCTGTGAAGATGAGCTGAGACACAACCTGAGAGACGCCTTCGGGCGGTTCGGAACCATCGAAGGCATCATCATGCCCACAAAGACCTCTGGGAAACGAAGAAGGCATGCTTTCATAAGTGAGTTTGACAAATCCAAGACCGCCCTAGTCATTCTGTTTGGAGACATAGTCAATAAAACTGCTCAGAGATGGAACAGGTCTGTACATGTGATTATGCTTTGCACTATGCAAAGTATACTATGCACATCTTATCGCTCTGGATAAGAGCGTCTGCTAAATGACTAAATGTTATCCCCTACTGTACTAGGATAAGTGTTTTCTAAATGAATCAAATTCAGTGTAAAAGTTGAAGATTGTTTTTCCAGAGTATCAGAGTTGTGGCAGTGTGAATGCAGCCCTCAGCTCACCTGTGGAACTCTGGGACAGGAAGTCATCCACCTGCCTGGCCCTGACCCCGCCCCACCTGCCCTCCTGGGTATCCATGGAGACAACCCCCCTTGGCTACCCGCCCGGCAACAAGGACCAAGAAGTGGAGCACGCTATGAGGAAATTGGACGGGCGTGTCCGGAAGCTGTTCAAATCCCTCCCAGACCACACCCTCAGCATCGTCCTGTTGCCCGGGGTTACCGGACTCCACGGCAACCTTCCTGGACTCTGCTTCCTGGAGGTCAAACAGGCCACGCCTCCACACCCTAACCAGTTGCCTGAACATGCGTGTGTTTAGCATGTAGACTGGGGATCCAGCTCATGAACTCTGGACCACAGAACAATGGTGTGGAAGGTTATAGAACATGATTGTTGTAACAGAACTAGAACCATGTTTAAGCGTTGTAGAAAATGCACCTGTGCTGGACCAGTGTTGCCTGGTCTAGAACTGGCCTGACCACTTTCTGCTGGTGCCTTCTGATCATGTCTGCTTCAATAAAAGCTGACATCAAGCTGTCCTTCTGGTCCTCACAGGGAGGAGGGGGCGGGAAACAACAAATACCTTTAGCAGTTGCATTCATCTAAAGTGACAGGGGGATTTCAAACCTGCAACCTCTGCAGTCAAAAGCTTTACACACTACAGAGAAGAGAGGAGGTAGACAGACAGGAGGAGAAACAGCAGAGGTAGACAGACAGGAGGAGAAACAGCAGAGGTAGACAGACAGGAGGAGAAACAGCAGAGGTAGACAGACAGGAGGAGAAACAGCAGAGGTAGACAGACAGGAGGAGAGAGAAAGACAGGAACTCAGAAACAAATGTTACTAAGAAACATTTTTATTTTTCCTTTCAATGTAAGGAAATATTATTTTAGACACTTTATAACGCGTCATACAAAAAATGACGTACATTTTTCACCGGAACATTCTTTGACACAGTTTACAGGAAACGTACAAAAAACAAAATAAGACTTCTAAATAAACAAGTAAACAGCTGGGTTGGACATCAGACTGGTTATGCCTGGGGTTTACACCAAGAATAAATATAAACATTTATGATGTGTTGAGGACGACTAGCTACCAGATCACCAGGGTATAAACACGTTTTAAAAAGAATTGCTGGGCGAAGGAGGTGGGTGGAGACCATTAAAAAAAACAAAAAAACATCACACTGAAATACAAAAACGTGTAAACCACAGGACCAGTTAAGTGCTGTCATCTGGTCGCGCACACACACACGCACGCACACACACACACACACAGATGGTTAAAAAGCCTTGGTGATGTGTTGTCTGGGAGGATGGTGAGAGACTGTTGGTGTCATTTACACATGGCTTCATTATGGGATGTCCCCCCTGCTGCACAGGTCCAGCGAGTGCCGTGGGAACGGTATCCAGGGTGACCCGTGGTCCTCCTCCTCCTACCAGACCTGGGGCACGTCGTACAGAGGAGCCGCTTCAGGACCTGGAGAACCATCCAGAACACTCAGCACTACCAAGCACCTGGAGAACCATCCAGAACACTCAGCACTACCAAGCACCTGGAGAACCATCCAGAACACTCAGCACTACCAAGCACCTGTAGAACCATCCAGAACACTCAGCACTACCAAACACCTGGAGAACCATCCAGAACACTCAGCACTACCAAACACCTGGAGAACCATCCAGAACACTCAGCACTACCAAACACCTGTAGAACCATCCAGAACACTCAGCACTACCAAACACCTGGAGAACCATCCAGAACACTCAGCACTACCAAACACCTGGAGAACCATCCAGAACACTCAGCACTACCAAACACCTGTAGAACCATCCAGAACACTCAGCACTACCAGACACCTGTAGAACCATCCAGAACACTCAGCACTACCAGACACCTGTAGAACCATCCAGAACACTCAGCACTACCAAACACCTGGAGAACCATCCAGAACACTCAGCACTACCAAACACCTGGAGAACCATCCAGAACACTCAGCACTACCAAACACCTGGAGAACCATCCAGAACACTCAGCACTACCAGACACCTGTAGAACCATCCAGAACACTCAGCACTACCAAACACCTGTAGAACCATCCAGAACACTCAGCACTACCAAACACCTGGTAACTGAGAACACAGCAGAACAGCTGCATGCATGCTGGGCTGTAACTGAAGTCTCAGTAAGGTAGTAACCCACACAGCCGGAACATTCTGGTTCACAGAACTGTAGAATGTGAACACACCTGTCTCGACTTCTGTCTTCTTCTGGTTCTTGCGACCTTTCCTTTTCTGATTGGCAGGTTGCTGATTGGCAGGGGGTTGCTGTTGCCAGGCGACCGCCCCCGTCTCACTGATTGGCTGAGAGGCCTCAGGACTCTCCTCTTCCTGAGTCGGACTCGTCCCCGACAAATCAGACGGCGACCTGTAGACAGAAGCACCCAATCACAGGCCTGCAGACAGGAGTACCCAATCACAGACTTGCAGACAGGAGCACCCAATCACAGGCCTGGGACAGGAGCACCCAATCACCCTGGGACATGAGTCGTGTGTGTGTGTACGGTACTTACGTGGTATTAAGCCAGCCTTCAGTCGTCTTGCTGTCTACCACGCCGGCGTACGTCTGAACACACACACCTGGAGAGGAACACACACACTTCAAAACTCAAATATGGTCAGTGTGTGTATATATGAGTGTGTGTGTATGTATGAGTGTGTGTGTGTGTGTACCGTCAGTCCTGATCTTCTTGCTGCCCTGTGAGGAGGACAGGCTCCAGTCGTGTGTGTCGTCCTCCTGGACCGGACTGATGCTGCGCTTCCCTGGGGCCCTGCCACACACACACACACACGTTAAGAGATAACACACACGGTACAGGTAGGGGTGTGTGTGTGGGCGCGAGCATGCGCTCCTCACCTGTGCTGTGTGTATCCGTAGGAGGGTGCAGTGGAGGGCCGGACCCAGGCGTCCGCCCCCCAGGAGGAGCCTCCTCCCTGGGCCTGCCTCTCCTGCTGCCGCCCCTGGACGTACTCTGCATACGTCTGGATACGGTAGCTCTCCGCATAGCGGCTGGTGTTTATGGCTGGAGGAGCAGAGGAGGAGGGGGGGGCACAGAGAAAGATGAGAGGAGAGGGGGCGAGAGGAGGGGGGGCGAGAGGAGAGGAGGGGGCGAGAGGAGGAGAGGGGGCAAGAGGGGGGGGGGCTAGAGGCGGGGGGGCGAGAGGAGAAGAGGCGAGAGGAGAGGGGGGGCTAGAGGCGGGGGGGCGAGAGGAGAGGAGGCGAGAGGAGGAGAGGGGGCGAGGAGACTCACCTATCTGAACCTGGTCAGTCTGACTCAGACACACGAAGGCCGACACGTCATCTATCCATGACACCTGGATGTTACCTAGGCAACACACGACACCAGGGTTAGGTTGAGCAGAGGGAGAGTGAGAGCGACAGAAAGTGGGCAGACAGGCAGGCTCACCAAAGGCACTGAAGAGCTGATAGAGGTCGCTGGTCTTCCACTCCTTAGGGAAGGTGACGTACAGTACATGATCCCTCTTAGGCTGCACTGGAGACAGGAGAGCATTACCACCATCCTGCAAGTGAAAGTGTGTGTGCGTGTGTGCTCGTGTGTGTACACTCACAGTCTGGTCCGCTGATGTTGAGGTAGGGAATATCTATTATCCTCATCAGGAATAACCTGAATACAGATGGAGAGAAAGAGGAGAGATTCAATGAGAGAGAGAGAGAGAGTGACGGGGTGACAGACAGGAAGAGGAAGAGCAGGAAGAGGTCTTACTTGTTGAAGAAGGGTTCGATGAGTTTGGAGTGAGAGCCGATGTGAGCCTTGGGGGGGGTCAGGAAGGTGCCTGGGGGGATAGGACTGGTCAGCCACGAGAGGTGTGTGTGTAGGTGTAGGTGTGTGTACCTAGGTAGTTGGCCATAGAGATGAAGCAGAGCCCGGTGATGTAGGTGTGTGTAGATGTAGGTGTGTACCTAGGTAGTTGGCCATAGAGATGAAGCAGAGCCCGGTGATGTAAGTGTGTGTGTAGGTGTGTAGGTGTACCTAGGTAGTTGGCCATAGAGATGAAGCAGAGCCCGGTGATGTAGGCGTCATAGCCCGCTTCATGCAGCTGCTCCTGAGACGTGTCGTAACTAGGGAAACCAGGCGCCGTCTCTGATTGGACGGAACACAGGAAGTAAGGGAATGAACAAGGTTACGTAGATGAGTAGATGTTTGTAATCCTTCCATCCACCAGAAAGCCTTTAGTTAGCCAGACCTGGTTCAAGTACAGGACAACTTTACTAAAACAAAGTCCACAGCAACTCCTGGGTGGTCAGAAACCTTGGATCCATGTAAACCTAACCCTTCATGTTTGGATCCATGTAAACCTAACCCTTCATGTTTGGATCCATGTAAACCTAACCCTTCATGTTTGGATCCATGTAAACCTAACCCTTCGTGTTTGGATCCATGTAAACCTAACCCTTCGTGTTTGGATCCATGTAAACCTAACCCTTCGTGTTTGGATCCATGTAAACCTAACCCTTCGTGTTTGGATCCATGTAAACCTAACCCTTCGTGTTTGGATCCATGTAAACCTAACCCTTCATGTTTGGATCCATGTAAACCTAACCCTTCATGTTTGGATCCATGTAAACCTAACCCTTCGTGTTTGGATCCATGTAAACCTAACCCTTCATGTTTGGATCCATGTAAACCTAACCCTTCATGTTTGGATCCATGTAAACCTAACCCTTCGTGTTTGGATCCATGTAAACCTAACCCTTCGTGTTTGGATCCATGTAAACCTAACCCTTCGTGTTTGGATCCATGTAAACCTAACCCTTCATGTTTGGATCCATGTAAACCTAACCCTTCATGTTTGGATCCATGTAAACCTAACCCTTCGTGTTTGGATCCATGTAAACCTAACCCTTCATGTTTGGATCCATGTAAACCTAACCCTTCGTGTTTGGATCCATGTTCTTACCAACTCTGGGGGACTTGAAGGGGCTCTCTTTCAACTGTTTCTCCAGCTCAGCCAGAGAAGTGTTGCTGATGAGTTCCTAACACACCCACACACACACAGTATTAACACACAACCACCAGAGTAGAAGACTGCTGAACGTGGTACGGTGGGGATGGGTCAGGGTTCAAAGGTCAGTTACCTTGAAGGGATGAGTGGAGGCCATGAGCTTGGTGTCTAACAACCTGGTAGAACACACACACACGTTAGCTTGAGGTACACACACACACACACACAGCATGGGGGGGGGGGGGAGAAACAGTACCTAAAGGAACACACAGCACGTACCTGGGGAGAACACAGGTGGTGACCTCTTTGAAGTCTCTCAGGTCCTGTAAGGAGACGGGACAAAAACCATGACGACACAACGCCACCATGACGACACAACATGACTGTTCTCCGTGACGGTTCTGAGCTGAGTTTCAGAGCAGAGTGCTGCAGTCCCACGTACCTCAGGCAGGGGGCAGTAGAACTGGTGGATGGTGTGCATCACATCCAGCAGCATGTTGTGTCCAACCACCAGCTTTCCCTGGGGGGGGGGGGGGGCACGTCAGCGCTGTACACACACACACACACACCACCACCACACACTAGAATGTTTCCCTTTAGGTTTGGCAGTTTAGTTAGACTTTAAGGAAACATGGTTTGCGACTTACTGATCTGGAGATGAAGTGAATGACCCTGGAGAAACCCACAGCATCATTCAGCTCTTCCTACACACACACACACACACACACACACACACGTTAGAAGCCAGCTTCCACTGTGGAAGGGTCAAACGTGTACACACACACACACCTGCTCCCTCTCGTGTCTCTGTTGCTGCCTCCTCCTCCTCTCCTCTTCATCAGCCTTGCTGATCTGGATGTAGCGCTCCTTCTACACACACAATATATACACATTCATACCTTTAGGGTCTGTGTATGCATGTCATGGTGTGTGTGTGCGCATGTGTCATGCATCAACGTCCACTGCTACCTTCTCCGTTTCCACGGTTTCCACGTGCAGGCCCTTAGGGAACCTGAGAGGTAAACACAGTCAGTCCTTCCTGTTTACTGTCAACTAACCAGGCTTGTTTACCAACATTACACCACAACAACAACTACTCACTTCCAATTGAGCGTCTGGTAGATCAGCTTCCTCTGAAACCTGGAGGGAGAGGGAGACAGTGCTCAGAAGACCAGGGATTATGTGTGTGTGAGACAGAGAGACAGAGACAGAGAGAGACAGACAGAGAGACAGACAGAGAGAGACAGAGACGAGAGACAGAGAGAGCATGAGAGGGTTTACCAGCAGAGACATGATTACCCAGTACAAGGCTCCAGATCCACAGTCTTGTCTGAGTTGCTGAGAAGAGCCTCAACCTTCTCCCTGCAGAGAGGTCAGGGGTCAGAGAGAGGTCAGGGGTCAGAGCGGGGTCAGAGCTGGGGGGTTGCTACAGTGACGAGGTTGCTAGGAGAACTCACACCACGCGGTTGATGAAGTCTTTGTGCTCATCGGGGACGTGGGCAGGCCCCTTGGAGGAAGGGGATATGTAAGAGGGCGTGGCCCCATTGGACTGGCTCCGCCTCTCCTCAACCTGCTCCCTCAGCTGTGCTTCTTCTTCCTGGTTCAGGTAGGGGATCCCTATGGCAACCAGAGGGTTAGAGGTTAGGTCAAGTTTATCAACAGCACAGAAGTTATTTGCAAAGAAATGTTCTGGATTTCCCAAAAATATAATAATATAACCTATTTTATGTCAACAATATTCATAATCTAGTATCTAATAGACCAGTGTAAAATATAGGGGTCAGGCAGTCATATTGGCTAGACTTATGCAGTATTGAATAAAGCATAACATATTAGGTAGCGTGGTGTGTGTGTGTGTGGTGTGTGTGTGTGTGGTGTGTGTGTGTGTGGTGTGTGTGTGGTGTGTGTCTCACAGCTCTCTCACCATGACGGAAGACCTTGTTGAAGTCAAACCCCTGACTGGCTAAGAAGTCTATGCTGGAGCTCTGAAACAATGAACCACCATCATCATCATCATCATCATCATCACCACTATCACCATCCTCATGCTTAGGGACGAAGGTGAACTCACTTGGCATATGAACTTGATGTCAGGTGATGTTCTGTTGAATGGCTTTGGAAATACGTAAAAGTTAAAAGACTTGATGATATACCTGTGAAAACACAAGCAGAGGGTTAGTGGGGACCTCTGTGTGTGTGTGTGTGTATCTCAGAGTTTGCTGTTACATGGCTTATTCATGTCTGTCTAGACTCACTTAGATTCTGCTTGGTCATACTTGAACGTGCACAGTCCAAACTGGAAGAGGAGAAACTCCATGGAATGCTGAGAGACAGAGAATTCCATTTCGATGATTTTCCAGTGTGTCGTATTATAATGTCATATTTCGTATGTGTACGTTTTGGGGGCTTGTATCATAGATAGATAGAGATAGATATGGCTTGTCTTGTCGCTGTAGTTATGACAACTAGCCTCCTTACCTTCTTGAGCTTGGTATAGCGTTCTTCTGGCGTGTCCAGCCCGTTAGTGAGCGCGCTAACGTTAGGACCGTCACTTATACCTGCAAACATAAAACCGTTTGGAAAAAAAGAAGCTACCATGCCCATGCATCCGATGCCACGGTTACGTTAGTAACCACGTTAACCAGCTTCGGCTGTATAGTACGCCGCTGCAACGCCTACTGTACCTGAAAATTCCCCGTCAATGGCTAGAAAATCCGCTTCCTCTATGGCGCTGTTTACAGTGCTTAAACTGTCTTTAAAATCTGAAATAAAGAAACGTCATAACTGTCATTACAGCTAAACACTTTCATTTGTAATGCTAGCTGGCACTAAACATGTAACGTTAGCGGCTAGCTAGCATTAGCTCCGGTTAGCGCTGTCAATTGCAACCGACTTCTGGAGAGAAAAAAAAGTATGTTCATATAACGCTGTTCTGGCGTGTGAATAGTCACCAACGAAATGTACACTTTGTTCATTAATATTATATTAACATACAAACTCACAACGAACATAAATCTCGACATTGATTTATTTGTAAATGTTAGCCTAGCTTTTAGTGCCATGTTAGCTTTTGGTGCCTGGCATTTCGACAATACTGAATTCCAGCAAATACACTGCCGGTCAAGCTAACTAGCAAGCTAGCCCCGCATTCAAAAGGGTAATTTTGGCTGGCAGGATAATGGTAAAAGACAACGACATTTAAGTCGTGTTGATTTAAGGGAATCTTTCTGGTGTGGCTTTTCAGTGTGAGGGTGAGAAATGCATAATAACGACTTACTTTTCCGTGTCACCTCCATACTCGCAGCATATGTAAACTGAAGCTAACGGGAGACGGCTAAAAGAAGTCCCTTTTAACCTTTCCAGCTTGAGTACTTCCGGTGTTATGACGTTCTGTGTTAAATCATAATAACATGTCCTTTATCTAACGCCGTTTTTTGTCTTCCACTCAGTCTCCCAGACAACTTCCAGAGATAAAGAATGTTTTCGTCTGTCCATCGTTTGACTGTTTGACCATCGTTACACAAGCTCAAAACGGTGTTTAACGGCAGCTAAATGTATTCAATCGATTTAACTTCGGTGGCGTTGTCTCGATTTTCTACTTTTGACTGTAGAGGGGGCAAGACACACGGCAGACGGCCTTCCCTCACAATAGTTTTTATTAACAGTGATTTACTTATGACTTGTGTAGATTAAACTCGTGTGACCTATGATAACTGTTGATGCTTCGGTGTTGAAATGAAGAGTAGGTCTTTTTTAACTTCACATATTCAGAATACTGTTAACATTTTAGTCTGGAAACCTTTTTAAAAACGCTCAAAAATGTTAGCTTGCTATCAAGTTATCTTTCTGTCATTGTTAAGCTACTATGGTTAGTGAATGGCAGTCTTGAAAACCTTTTTTTAAAGATTTGTCACTTTTCATGTTCAGATCTACAATGCAAATTGATTTGACATGACATGACTGAAAGTTAAATAAATATGGACAAATTGTCTCACATTGAAACAGTCACTCATATTCCTATGACATTCCTGTGGTCACCTTAGAAACATAACCATGTGATTGTGCTGTTCCTGTACTCAGTCCTCAGCAGTAGACTATGGTCGACATTCACATTCAAGCACACCTTAAACACATGTTGGACATCTTTAGCAACATGACAGCAACAAACAACATAGCAACAAGAACGTTTGTGGAGGCAAATCTGTAGGTTTACAACACCTCAAATACTGTATCTTGTCCAGTGTCTTGCCTAAATATCTTTAGCCATTGATTTATTTACACTATATTTTGTTAACTTACACTAGCATTTACCATCATCACCAGTAGGTTTGTCTATGGACTCTCCTAAGACCCGCCCTACAAAAGAGATTGGCTAAAACAACCAAAAAGTTTTCCAGTCAACCTCCCTAAGCCCCGCCCTACAGAAGAGACCCATTGGACAGGGCCACATGATTGCTGGCACCCTTCAGTGATTGGAAGATGTTCCTTAAGTCATAGCGTCCGGTCCTGGTCTGATTGTAGTGGGCCTTCAATATGAAACATCCAATTACTATGACAACAAATATCACCGCCCCCACCAGGCCTGCAATGATGGGGAGCCAGTCCACTGTGGAAAGGAGAGAAGAGGGAGAG
Organism: Thaleichthys pacificus; assembly: GCA_023658055.1. Classification (NCBI taxonomy): domain Eukaryota; kingdom Metazoa; phylum Chordata; class Actinopteri; order Osmeriformes; family Osmeridae; genus Thaleichthys; species Thaleichthys pacificus. The sequence continues at coordinate 11,840,550 of CM042860.1, forward strand.
GACAAGGAGAGGAGGAGAGAGTTGGGAGAGAAGAGGAGAGGGGGAGAAGAGAGGGGGAGAGGAGAGGGGGAGAAGAGCGGGGGAGAGGAGAGGGGGAGAGGAAAGAGAGATGGAGAGGAGAGAGAGTTGGGAGAGAAGAGGAGAGGGGGAGAGGAGAGATGGAGAGGAGAGAGAGTTGGGAGAGGAGAGGAGAAGGGGAGAGGAGAGGGGGAGAGGAGAGGGAGAGAGGAGAGTTGGGAGAGAAGAGGCGAGGGGGAGAAGAGAGGAGAAGGGGAGAGGAGAGGAGAGGGGGAGAGGAGAGGGAGAGAGGAGAGTTGGCAGAGAAGAGGCGAGGGGGAGAAGAGAGGAGAGGGGGAGAGGAGAGTTGGGAGAGAAGAGGGGGAGAGGAAATACAGTATTATTCCTCAAAGCATTTGGAACTATTTTAAAGTGAATGCTACGTTAATATATTTTCAATGTATTTGTTTTCCAGCTGTATTCAAACACTTCTCAAATATTCTTTTTATTAAATAATAAAAATGAATTCATTTAATTCATTGATCTGAAGTTAAATACTCTACCACTGAGCTATACCCATAACTACCATCAGATCTCTTGCCTTATTTTGTATTTATTCAACCTTCATATTATATTCCTTATATAACAGATATTTTACTGTCACTGTACGATATTTGATCATTGAGCCATACTCATCCTCCTCACCTTTGACCTCCACCAGGTACGTTATGGCATCAGTCCCTTGGCTGTTCCAGACATTACACGTGTAATTTCCTGTGTGCTTCACGTGAGGGAGGATGAGGATGTCTGTATTGAGGGCGTCGCCGACACCTTGGGGGAGTGTCCAGGAGTAGTTGGGGGTGGGGTTAGCTCGCGCCGTGCAGTTGAGTTCCAGGGTGTCTCCTTCAGTGATGTTGACTGGCTGTTTTGAATGATGCGTGGTCTGTATTCTGGGGCGGTCTGGAGGGGTGAGAGGAGGAGGAGAGAGGGGTGACAGGAGGAGGAGAGAGGGAGGGGTGAGAGGAGGAGAGGAGAGAGGGAGGGGTGAGAGGAGGAGGAGAGAGGGAGGGGTGAGAGGAGGAGGAGAGAGGGGTGAGAGGAGGAGAGAGGGAGGGGTGAGAGGAGGAGAGGAGAGAGGGGTGAGAGGAGGAAAGGAGGAGTGAGAGGAGGAGGAGAGAGGGGTGAGAGAAGGAGGAGAGGGGTGAGAGAGGGGTGAGAAGGAGGAGAGAGGGGTGAGAGAAGGAGGAGAGAGGTGAGAGAGGGGTGAGAGAAGGAGGAGAGAGGGGTGAGAGAAGGAGGAGAGAGGGGTGAGAGGTGAGAGAAGGAGGAGAGAGGGGTGAGAGAGGGGTGAGAGGAGGAGAGAGAAGGAGGAGAGAGGGGTGAGAGAAGGAGGAGAGGGGTGAGAGAGGGGTGAGAGAAGGAGGAGAGAGGGGTGAGAGAAGGAGGAGAGAGGGGTGAGAGGTGAGAGAAGGAGGAGAGAGGGGTGAGAGAGGGGTGAGAGGAGGAGGAGAGAGGGGTGAGAGGAGGAGGAAAGAGGGGTGAGAGAAGGAGGAGAGAGGGGTGAGAGAGGGGTGAGAGGAGGAGGAGAGAGGGGTGAGAGGAGGAGGAAAGAGGGGTGAGAGGTGAGAGAAGGAGGAGAGAGGGGTGAGAGAGGGGTGAGAGGAGGAGAGAGGGGTGAGAGAGGGGTGAGAGGAGGAGGAGAGAGGGGTGAGAGGAGGAGGAGAGAGGGGTGAGAGGAGGAGGAGAGAGGGGTGAGAGGAGGAGGAAAGAGGGGTGAGGATGTTAGTGGACGAAAACACTTGGAGTGTGATATAACAAACCACAAGTAAACTGTAGAGAGTGTGTGTGTGTGTGTCTGAGTGTGTGTGTGTGTCTGAGTGTGTGTGTGTGTGTCTGAGTGTGTGTGTGTGTCTGAGTGTGTGTGTGTGTGTCTGAGTGTGTGTGTGTGATCTTGTGTATGTACTGTACATCTGATTGTGTGCATGTGAATCTGATAGTGTGTGACTGTGTGTCTGTGTGTGTGTGTGTGACCAGACTCACAGAGCACACTGGTCCTGACTCCTGCAGACTTGTTCACGGGCGTGTGCTCCAGGTCCAGGCTGGCCTCACACCACATCTCCGAGCCATCGTCCTCCCCCCTGGCCGTCACAGGCAGAAGGAAGTGTGCGCTCTGTGGCTTGAGCTCTGTGGTGTCAGGATGCACCTGGGTGGCAAGCAGGGTGTCTCCTCTGTAGAACCGTACCTTGAGCTTCTGGATGGGAGCAACGTTCTCTATAGAGCAGTTAACCGTGTACTCTCTACCCTCAACCATGTCTCCTTCCATCTCTGCTAGCAGCTGGATGCTGTCTGGAGGCTCTGTGGACACACACACACACACGCTAGACATCGTCTAACTAACAAATCTATGAAAGATGACACTACACTCACTAAAACCCCGGATTGAGTGTGTGTGTGAACTCACGGTACACAATCACGTTCAGCTGTGTGTTACACGGGATCTCCTCGCTCTTCACGAGGAAGGTGCTGTAACACTGAGGTGCAGTGTCCCACTGGTCAACCTTGTCCACCTTCAAGGTCTTGTTTCTGGGCCCAGGGATCAGCGTGTGGAGCATAGCAAGCTCCCAGCTGAACAGGTCTGGTTCTGTGGCATCCTGGGTGATGGTGCAGAGGGCCGAGGCTGGGTCTCCGTACCTCACCACCAGCCTGGAGGGGCTGATCTGCAGAAGGCCTGCACAGGCTGGATGTGGGGGGAGGTCTGAGGGGGGAGGGGGAGCAGGGACATGGAGGGTGGGAGATTGAGACGGGTTTGGGGTGTACATTTACATTTAGCAGACGTGTAGGAGACTGATGAAGAGGAGAGAGTGAAAAGGGGGTGTGGGAGGGAGTGAAAGGGGGGTGTGAGAGGGAGTGAAAAGGGGGGGTGAGAGGGAGTGAAAAGGGGGGGTGAGAGGGAGTGAAAAGGGGGGGTGAGAGGGAGTGAAAGGGGGGGGTGAGAGGGAGTGAAAGGGGGGGGTGAGAGGGAGTGAAAGGGGGGGGGGGGGTGAGAGGGAGTGAAAGGGGGGGGTGAGAGGGAGTGAAAGGGGGGGGGTGAGAGGGAGTGAAAGGGGGGTGAGGGAATGATATTGAGGATGAGAAGAGAGAAGGGAGGTAGGAAAGAGAACAGACATGTGAGAGATAGAAGAGATAGAGGTAGGGGATGTTAGACAGTTAGAACACCAGCTTAGACGTGTCCCAATATGACTACATTACCCCCCATCATGATCCCTGCCCCTGCACTGCATCATGAGCCATATGGAAGGCTACACAACCTTTCATGAAAACAATACCCGTCTCTGCTCGTACACGTTATCAAGAACGAAACCTGCAAGTCTGACTCCCAACATTGTTGCTGACCAGCCCGCTTATGATCACTATGGAAACGCACGCACGCCTCTTCCGGGTATTGTTCGTTGCTTCCCACAATCTCGTTGCTTGAAAACGCTTCCGTTGAACACGAGAGCAAACTCTCTCCTTTCCTTGATGGCGAAAGAAGCGAAGCTTGTTTTCTGCGATGTCCCCGTGATAATAGATACAGGGGCGGATCTAGAAAAATATTCATGGGGTGGCAAGAGGGTGGCAGGAGATTTTGAGGGGTGGCATCCTGTGGCAAATGTGTGTGAGATCAAAATGAAAAACCTAAAGGCTGTGCAACATGTATGCATAGTCACTTAACACTGAAATGAATTTGAGGATTATAGGTCACATGACCAAAAAGCTATTGAAGTTTGAAGATTTATTTTAAATCAAATATTTTTTAATAACCTGAGATGAAAATGAACAAAATAAAGGCTTTGCATCATGAATGCATACATCTTCAACAGTTTAACATTATTTTGACGCTCCTAGTTCATGTTGTTGAAAAGCTATTGACTTTTGAAATGTGTAATTTGTTGACGGTCCCTAAACGTACGCGTTGTTTAGGCAGCCAAAAGCATTGGCTAAGCGGCCGGTCGTAGCAGTGCTAAACACCGGTTAAAATAACACAATACTGGGCGTCCGAATATCTGTTGAATATCGAACTTCAAACTAACTTTACCACAGTCATCTTTGTTGTTGTTTTGTTGCCCAAAGAATTCACGAGTTAATGTTATTAACCTCAATTCAACAGGAAAGGTAACATTGCAACTCCGTATAGCCCTGCACTTTTGTAATTATTCTTAGTCATTAATAGATAATTGCTTAACACCTCATTCCTCCGGTGTGGTCTGCTGTCCGTGCCGACGATTTCTTCCTTGAGTTGAAGCCTTCTATGGTCAGTTTGCGCCTTCGTGTTCAAATGAAAGCAACTTCGGTGGCGGTGTGGGGAGGATGGATGGAGTCGTTTTCGTGCTGCATTTACTTGCATTCGCATATTAGAAATTCGCTCTCGCAAATGTCCGATGAGCCACAACTTTTCTTTGTTTTCAAAGCTGCCAACTGGGGTGGCAGCTGGGGTGGCAAGGCTATTTTTAGGGTGGCATTTGCCACCCCGGTAGATCCGCCCCTGAATAGATAGGCTACTTCCAAATACATTTTTAACTTTTAAATTCCCGATTGCCTAAAGTGTGCCAATAAGTGTGTTAAAAGTTGAAATAGAATCTAGGCTAATATCAGAGTGACGATCAAAGCCACTTGTCAAGTTACCGTATAGCCGACACAATACATCTGGGTAGCCTAGCCTATAGTAGGAAATTGGACTTACCGTTAAAGGCAAAACATTGAAACACTGAGAATGAAAGAAGGACGAAAATTCCACCAAGATTGGAGGCAGACATGTTCTACTAAAGATAACGGTGACCTGCGGTCGAGCTGGTCCTGTTGCGGGGCGGTGTCAAGAATGCGCTCAGTTACCGTTAAGTGAAAGTAGAACTATCAAGTCAGAAGTGTGAAGTACCAAAGTACCAGTGCGTCACTCTCACAGTACGTGTGTGTGTGGAATTTCCAGTGATGCCCTCCGTTTTTCTTCTTTTATCTAATAATATATCTCTCATACCGTCTCTATGTTATGTTTCTCCCACACACACACACACTCTCTCCCACCCCTTCTATCTCTGCCTGTCAGTGTGTGTGTGTGTGTGTGACAGTTAAGTGGGTGTCAGTTTAGGGAAGAGAATCTGGAGAGCAGGAAACCATACGCAGGCACACAAGCATGCATGAACAACATCCTAGGGATGTTTGTCAGTGTCAGTTTCCTTGAAACACGTTTCCCTTTTCTCTCTCCTTGTGTCCCCCTCTCCCTTTGCTCTTCCTCTCTTTGCCTTCTGTTCTTCTCTCTTTCGTCATTTTTCCTTACTCACTATCTACCCCTTCTAGCTCCTCCCTCTCCACCTCTTCCTCCCCTCTCCACCTCTGTACTCCCTCCCTCTCTACTTCGTCCCTCTCTCTCCACCTCCCTCCCTCTCTCCCTCCTTCCCTCTCTCTCCACCTCCCTCCCTCTCTCCCTCCTTCCCTCTCTCTCCACCTCTTCCTCCCTCTCTCTCTCCCTCCCTACTCCGTTCCCTCTCTTTCTCCCTCCCTCTCTACTCCCTCCTTCCCTCTCTCCCTCCTTCCCTCTCTCCTCTCTCTTTCCCTCCCTCCCTCTCTCTCCACCTCCCTCTCTACTCCCTCCCTCTCTCTCTCTCTCCCTCCTTCCCTCTCTCCTCTCTCTCCCTCCCTCCCTCTCTACTTTGTCCCTCTCTCTCCACCCTCCCTCCCTCTCCCTCCTTCCCTCTCTCTCCACCTCTTCCTCCCTCTCTCTCTCCCTCCCTCTCTACTCCCTCCTTCCCTCTCTCCCTCCTTCCCTCTCTCCTCTCTCTCCACCTCCCTCTCTACTCCCTCCCTCTCTCTCTCTCTCTCTCTCTCTCTCTCCCTCCTTCCCTCTCTCCTCTCTCTCCCTCCCTCCCCTCTCCACCTCTCTACTCCCTCCCTCTCTCTCTCCCTCCTTCCCTCTCTCGTCCCTCTCCCTCCCTCCTCCCTCTCTCTCCACCTCCCTGACTCTCTCCATCCCTCCCTCTATACTTCCTCCCTCCCTCTCCACCTCCCCCCACCCAGCTTGTCCTTTCAGAGGAAGGGAGGGATTCCTTATCTCAGATGAAATATTCTAGATATTTACACCACAGAACTCCCTGCAAGGGTGGTGTTACAGAAGCACACATACACACACATCACATAGACACACACACACACACACACAACACAGACACACAACACACACACACCCACACCAAACACCCACACCACACACACACACAACACATACAATAAAGACACAAACACACGCCACACACACACACACACACCAGACACACAACACACACACAGAAGAACACTAATTGACACAAAAAAATGTCAATTAATTCATATGTAAAAATATACATCTTACATTTAGTAGATGCTCTTATCCAGAGCGACTTACAGTAAGTACAGGGACATTCCCCCCGAGGCAAGTAGGGTGAAGTGCCTTGCCCAAGGACACAACTTCATATTAGCTCGGCCTGGAACCGAACCGGCAACCTTCTGATTAAAAGCCCGATTCCCTAACCACTCAGCCATCTGACCCCCCTGTCTTGCATATTTTTTATTTATAAATGTATCCAGATAAGCCAACCCATCGCTCTATGCGTTTCCTAACCGATTCAAATTAACAAAATGAGTCATTCTTATCGGCATATTAATCAAAAACAAGTTTTTTGGGGTCAGTGCAGGACCTACTGGAAACTTCAGCATTGTCGCAAAACCAGAGTTTTAACTCTCCCTGGTGGGGAACCAGAGAAACTACAGAACTGCAGGCTAAACTCAGGGTGTGCTTAGACATCATTCTCTCTCCCACCCTCATCTCCTCCTCTTCCTCCCTCTTTCTCTCTATACCTCTCCACCCTTTTTTCGGAAAAAAAAGTTTCAAAAGGTTGGAAAAATATTTTCGAAAAAGTTAGCATCATTGATGAGGACTCTACTATACTGCTCTGCTTTAGGTTCTAGGCTTCTCGGTTCTCCTCTCCCCACTGTGTGCGGAAAAAAACTATAAACTTTTGGTGTCACATTTCTTTTTCAAAAGGTAAAAAAAGTTTCTAAAAAAGTTGCTTCAAAAAGTTGCTACAAAAGATTTATAAAAAACGTTAGCATCGTGGATGAGTACTTTCTGAGGACTCTCTATACTCTACTGTAGCCTACTCTGTTCTGCTTTACACTGTTTTAGGCTTCTCTGTTCTCCTCTCCTTTCACTATGTGTGAAAAATAAAAGCGATCAAAGACAGTGTCCATCAGCGCCACAGTAAGCACACATTGTGAAGAGAGGTAACCTGTAACTACCACGGCCAGGCCAGGTCTAGAACTTCAGGTGAAGTTAGAAACTTGATTTTTAATAACCAGAACAGCTTGTTAACCCTTAGCTATTGTTCTCTTATTAACCCTACAATCATTGTGCGGTTTCTCGTTTTTTTTCATCGACCGATAACAGGTCACCCTCTCTACACTGAGATCTCTCCCGCTTATAAACTTAGAAAGACATGTTATATTACATTATCTACAGGGAACACATATGACAAGAGCAATGTGAGTTCACGTTAACGACTAGCAAGCAAGCTGACAGACAATTGTTAGCTAGCTAGCCTAGACGTTACTGCTCAGTCCCTCGCCAGCTCTCCACTGGTGTCCCACAGGGCTCCGTCCTTGGACCCCTCCTCTTCTCCCTGTACACCACCTCGCTTGGACCAATCATCACCTCCCATGGCTTCTCCTACCACTGCTACGCTGATACCTACGGAGATACCTGTCTGAGCATTCCACCCAGCTGCTAGTCCAAGCACTTGTCCTCTACAAGTTGGACTACTGCAACTCGCTGCTCGCCGGTCTCCCAGCATGCGCAACCCGCCCTCTCCAGATAATTCAGAATGCAGCGGCCCGCCTGGTCTTCAATCTACCCAGACGCTCCCATGTTACCCCACTCCTCAACTCCCTCCACTGGCTTCCCATCACGGCCCGTATCAGATTCAAGACCCTGGTACTGACCTTCCGAGCGGTGAACGGGACTGCACCTGACTACAGTCAGTGTCTCTGATGGAGGTGGGGAGGTGATTCCACCATTGGGGGGCCAGACAGGAGAAGAGCTTGGGTTGGGAGCGGGCGCTCTTGAGAGGTGAGACCACCAGACGGTTGTCAGAAGACGACCGTAGGTGGCGGGTAAAGGTGTAAGGCTGGAGGAGAGACTTGATGTCTCCCCACCTTCAAGAAAACGATCAAGACGCACTTGTTCCGGGAGTACAACGGTACTTAGGAATGATTTGCTGGACCTGATGTTAGCTTCCTCCAGGAACACAATGACTCTTACTGAGGGACTTGTTGCTCTTGTTGGTTAGTTGTAACTGATTTAACTTATTGTACTCGCTGTGAATTATATTATATTATTGTTGCTTGCTTTTTCTACAGGTACACTCTTGCACTTTGAGGTTCATGTTGTTTAATTTGTAACTTGTTTAACTACATGCTCTTATGGTTTTTCCCATTGGCACTTATTTGCGTTTCACAATGTATGCTTTATGTTTGGCTACTCGCAATGTTTTGGGGCTATCTTGTTGTTATGATGAGTGACCTATACACTTTGGTAAAGCTCTCTCTTGGAAGTCGCTTTGGATAAAAGCGTCTGCTAAATGAATACATGTAAATGTAAATCCTAGATAGCTAGAGCTAGCCTAGCTAGCTACTTTTACTGTGTGACTTAGCTCTAGATAAACCTTACCTTCGTAATTGTCAATGTAGCTCGAAACGTACAATTTGAACCCCTTTTCCCTCTTGCTTGAAGGGCAGCAACAAAGACTCCTATGTACATCGTTGATTGTTAAAAGGGCATTTTGTGTTTCAGAACGAACGTAACTGCTCGCTACCGGAACTTTTTGACCTTGTGGTGGAAATGTCAGTCGGTCTTTTGTCAACGTGCCAAGCGTAACTATTAGCGTTTCAGTCATGATGAATTAAAGGCAAAATGTAATTTTTAAATTAGTAAGAATTTGAATAATCATTTACCAACAGTTGTATAAATATTTTTGTATTTAAGAATTTTTCGTACTTTAGTTCTCATTGGTTTGGCGGTCCACCTGTAGTACCCTAGCGGACCACTAGTGGGCCGCGGCCCACAGGTTGGGAATCGCTGCTCTAGAACGATCTTCAGCCTTATGTTTTTAAATGTTCCCATGAAGGTACAGCTGTTTATGCTTGTCATACAAGTTCACATGAACAGTCACACCATCACAACAGCCTGTGTTCTAACTCTGAACTGTGGCCTTGCCTCCTAGCCTCCTTTACTTGCCTCCTAGACTCCTTTACTTGCAATGTTGACGCGTGATTCTCCACACCACAACTATTCAGATGTCTGTTGTTCTAATCTTGTTGATGAAAACAGGTTTTCCTCTTTTTTTCTCTCTCACTCACACCCACGCACACACACACACATGCACACAACCCCTCCCATACCCAGACATACACACATACATACACACACACATGTTGTGGAGGAGTTCAGGACCAGGCTTCCTGTGTCCTCTGTTCTATAAACAGTCTCTCTCTCTCTCTCTCACACACAAGAGGAATCGTTGCGTTGCTTGTCAGTAGAGCTTCCAACTGGTCTGCCCGCACCTAGACAAGCACACATACACACACTCCTCCATTTAATCTGATACCACTGAGATCTGTCATTCTCTCATCCCTTGCTTCCCACCCCTCCCCCTCCCGCTAGGATGTTGGTTTGGGGTTTACACTGATGTGTGTTTCAGCTCAGGAAGTCTAGAAATATGACTCTCCTCCTCTTTCTTCTCCTCTTTCTCCCTCCCTCCTTTTTTCTTACATTCTCTCCGTCCCACTCATTTCCCTCCCCCCCTCTCCCACCCTCCTCCCCCTCTCCCTCCCTCCTCCCCCTCTCCAGCCTTCTCTCCCACCCTCCCAATGTCCTTCCAATGCACAGCCCTCGCCCTCTCTCTCTCCTCTCTCTCGAACACAAACACACACATATAGTAAGAGACTAAGAGGACTACACTCTTCGGACTGAAAGTGTGTCTGTTAATATGTGTTTGTGTGTTACTGTATTGTGTGTGGGTAGCAATTATGTGTATTTCTACCCTGTGCTTCTACTTGAATAACTCTAACCCAGTGAAACTGTCCTTGCAAGCACTCTCTCTCTCTCTGCTCTTATCATAACACCCCCTCCCTCCCTCCCTCCACGTAGAGAGAGAGAGGGAGACGAGGAGAGAGAGACAACGCAGACAGGGTCTCACCAGAGAACAACAGTGTATTTACCTCTGGAAATCACAGAATCAAAAAAAGTACAAAACAAAGTCCCTCCTCTCCCTCCCTCCTCTCCCTCCCTCCTCTCCCTCCCTCCTCTCCCTCCCTCCTCTCCCTCCCTCCTCTCCCTCCCTCCTCGCCCTCCTCCCAAAAACATCTTTCTGCCCGTCTTCTCGGGTTTTCTGTTACATCCAGTGCAATGAACACATCATCCATAACAGATCATATACAGCGTTAGAGTCACATTGCGGTAAAGGTTAGTGGTGACAGAGTGTGTTCTAGACCAGTGGTTCTCAAACTATGTGCCCTATCTTCTAGTGGTACGCGGAGGAATCTCATATATATTTAAATACCTTAACCATGATATCATTGAAATGTGATTTAAAATAAGTTTAGCCTTTCCTATAATATTTTTGTTTCGAAACAAAAATAAATGTTGGCACGCGCTGCCTGACTGTTCCTGGGTAGTGGCGCATGCAAATATCCACGATAGTTACTGCGTGAACTGTGTGTAGCTCAATAGGGTAAGCTACGCTACTGTAGTTTAACGTCGGTCATAATGGTGGTACTTGGAGAGTCAAATATTTTCTGAGGTGGTACGGGGTGTAAAAAGTTTGAGAACCACTATTCTAGACTAATGATTACACATGCACGCACACATGTGTACACACACGCAAACACAGGCACACACATACAACTAGGTAGGAAGTAGAGTGTAGGGACTAGGGGACAGGACTAGGAGACTAGGGGACTTAACCCCTGTAAGTAGGTAGGAAGTAGAGTGTAGGGACTAGGGGACAGGACTAGGAGACTAGGGGACTTAACCCCTGGTGACCCCTAGATGGTAGGAGGAGTTGGGGGATGAAACAGTAAGACAGATTCATCATGAATCCAGAATCATAAAAGGATGCATCATCATCAACAAACACACAATCACAATGTCATGTACACTCTACATGAGAGCATAACAGCCTGTAGTTTAGGGTGTGTGTATGGCTGTGTAGTGTGTGTGGTGTGTGAGTGGTGTGTGTGTGTGTGTGTGGTGTGTGTGTGTGGTGTGTGTGTGTGGTGTGTGTGTGTGGTGTGTGGTGTGTGTGTGGTGTGTGTGTGTGTGTGGTGTGTGTGTGTGTGTGGTGTGTGTGTGGTGTGGTGTGTGTGGTGTGTCTGAGTGAGTGTTGTTTTTCTAGCCCTCCAAGTCTCTTCTCTCCGCCCGCGAGGGAGGCGAGGAGTGGGGGCACAATCACTCTTTTGTCTCGACGAGGGTGAGGAGAGTGGGGGAGAGGGGGGGAGAGGGGGAGTCCTTCAGTCTGCAGCTGTTCCCAGACGGAGAAAAAGAGAGAGCGAGAGAGACAGAGAGACAGAGAGACACAGACAGAGAGAGGGATTCTCTTGTTCTTGTGAAAGTTCATGTGAAAGACAACTTGTGTAACTTGTGCATCACATATGATCACAATTCTCTCTCTCTCTATCTCTCAGGGAGTATACTGGGACATCGTACCCTGAAGGGCCATCATAAAAAGGTTATTTCTCCCCCTCTCCCTCCCCTCTCTCAATAGTTAGTGGTTCTTGGTTTAGGTCACCGGGGGGGGGGGGGGGGGGGGGGGTTCAGTATGGGGTCAGGGTCGTGTGGGGGTCGTGTGGGGTCAGGGGTCACTGCAGCATGATGTCCTTCAGGTTCTCCTGCAGGATGGTGTCTTTGACGGCGTGGAACACGAAGCGGATGTTCTCTGTGTCGATCGCCGTGGTGAAGTGGTGGAAGAGTGGTTTCCCCCGGTTACGACGCTTACGGTTGAAAGACTGGACCAGGAACGACTGGAGGGAGGGAGGGAGGGAGAGGAGGAGGGATGGAGGGAGGGAGGGAGGGGAGGAGGAGGGAGGGGAGGAGGAGAAGGGAGGGGAGGGGAGGAGGGAGGGGAGGAGGAGGGAGGAGGAGGGAGGGGAGGGAGGGGAGGAGGGAGGGAGGAGGAGGAGGGAGGGAGGGAGGGAGGGGAGGGGAGGGGAGGGGAGGGGAGGGGAGGGGAGGGGAGGGGAGGGAGGGAGGGAGGGAGGAGAGGAGGGAGGGAGGGAGGGAGGGAGAGGGGAGAGGGAGAGGGAGGGAGGGAGGGGAGTCATCAGCATGAAATGTGTGTGTGTTTGATGCGTACACGTGGTGAATGTGTGTCTGTGTGTACCTGGACATCCTCCAGCCTGTGGGGGTTTCCCCGGTACTCAGGGAAGTGTTTGCGTATGTCGGCAGAGCGGATCTTGTCCAGCAGTAGGTCAGTCTTGTTGAGGAACAGGATGATGGACACATTGAGGAACAGCTTGTTGTTCACGATCGTCTCAAAGATGTTCATGCTCTCCACCAGACGGTTGGTCCTGCGGTCCTCCATCAGTACCTGCACACACACACACACCATACAGTACACACACACACCATACCCACACCATACAGTACACACAAACACTGTCTGAGTACAGCCAGAGTACAGTCTAGTTCAGCTTACTGTGTGTGAGGTGGTGTGTGTTGTGTGTGTGTGTGTGGAGCAGAGAGAGTGCTGGGCAGATAACGGGTCCCAGTGTGACCCACTTAAAGGGTCCATGGTCGTCATGTGAACCGTGGTATTAACCAATCAGGGGTGAAGAGCAGCCCTTATCCATCCAATCAGGGTGGGTCTGTCAGACCACAAAGACTCCATAGTCTGTCCACACACGTGCCTCTCATATATCCCCTGTTCCTCTCTGGGGGGGGGGGGGGGGGGGCTGTGTGTGTGTGTGAGAGAGGGAGAGGGTCTACCTGGTCGTACTCAGACGAGGACACCATGAACAGGATGGAGGTGATGCCGTCGAAACACTGGAACCACTTCTGCCTCTGTGACCTTTGACCTCCAACATCCACCATCAGGAACGGGATCTTCTTGATGATGAAGTCATGAACCACGATGCCCCTTTGTGGCCTTCCTGGCAAACAGGATATCCTGTCTGCTGGGGGAGTACCCCTGGGGGGAAGGAGGGGGGGTCAGAGTTTAATGAGTTCTATTCTGGGATTTTCGGTACTCGCTGTGTTTGGAGGATTTTGACTTACCAGCTGACCAATCCGGTCCAAGTTATCCAGGAAGTACTTGACTGATTCGCTCTGGAGACAAGAAGAGGAGGAGTCTGTTAGAGGTTTACCCAGAGATGTACCACACATCACCCCCACACAGAGAGAGAGACAGAGACAGACACAGAGAGAGAGAAGACACAGGAAGAGA
>CM042860.1:11859048-11864048 GCA_023658055.1 Thaleichthys pacificus
GGCCATCTCCTGGTGCCGTCTGCTGGGTGCCGTCTCCTGGTGCCGTCTCCTGGTGCCGTCTCCTGGTGCCGTCTGCTGGTGCCGTCTCCTGGTGCCGTCTGCTGGTGCCGTCTGCTGGTGCCGTCTCCTGTTTACCGCTGCCGCACTGGGAGCGTACCGGGAGCACATGCCGCGGTGATTGTGATGCCCTGTGTGTGTCTGCTTGTCTGTGTCAGCGTGTGTGTGTGTGTGTGTGTGTGTGTGCTACAGAGTTATTTATATGCTAATGCTTCTGGAGGGATGTGGAGGCAAGGGAGAGGCAGAGAGAGAGAGAAAGTGAGGGAGGGAGGGAGGGGAGGGAGGGAGGGAGGGAGGGAGGGAGGGAGGGAGGGAGGGAGGGAGGGAGGGAGGGAGGGAGGGAGGGAGGGAGAGAGGAGAGGGCACACAGAGAAAGGAAATAGTTGAGCACAGAGAGGAGAGACAGAGGAGAGAAGAGAGAGAGAGAAGAGAGAGAGGAGAAAGGAGGGGAAAGAAGAGAGGAGGAGGAGAGAGGAGAGAGAGTTGTGGGATACCAGGATCCAGGACCTACACTTAGCAGCATGTAGGGTTCTTGTCATACCTGTGTTCCTTTCTCTGCATGACCCCTAACCTCTGACCTCTGACCTCTAAATAGATATACACGTACATGTATGTTTTGTACATCTGTATGTTTATATACTGTATACAACTGAATACTTACACGAGGGCCAAACAACAAATTAATAAAATAATAAAGAAATTGCTAGTTCTCCTCTATCCGAATGTGTTGACATGATGTGTGTGTGTGTGTGTATCTGTGTGTGTGCGTGTATGTGTGTGGGTGTGTGTATGTGTGTGTGTGTATGTGTGTGTGTGGTGTGTGAGTGTGTGTGTGTGGGGGGGTTGTATGAGAGCAGCAGGTGTTTGAAGGGGTGTTGACTGAATGGCACCCCTATCTAAAATGGCATCTTCAAGTCCCTTTCCTCATTACTGCCAAACGTGTGTGAGTGAGTGTGTATGAGTATGTGCATGTGTGTGTGTGTATGTGTGCATGTGCATGTGTGTGTGACACAGTGGAAACTACCAATAGGGAACACCAATTACCACAGGTAAATAACCCAACCCTTCACAGTAAGGACTTTAGACAGAAAATAACTTCCCTAGGGACAATTCACAAACACACACACACCACACACACACACACCATACCACACACCATACACACACACACCATACACACACACACCATACACACACACACCATACACACCCCTGGGATAAAGCGTAATTACCTAGTTTGTCTGGAATGTCTTGATAATAAAACACAGATTCCAGGAAAAAATAAAAAGTTAAAATTAACGTGTTTTCGTGAAGAAGCTTTAATTAAAATATGTTAACTGGTGAGAGAGAGAGAGAGGTAGAGACAATGAGAGAGGTAGAAAGAGAGAGATAAAGAGAGAAGTAGAGAGAGAGAGAGACAAAAAGAGAGAGGAGGGCAGAGTTATCATGGTTGTACAGAGTATTCCTCATTTACAATCTTCATTAGTTCCTCTCTCCTTTCAACTCAGTTTCATTCTCTCCATCACACCTTGGCAGCCTGGGGCTTGTCTTGCTCTGGACTGATACCAGCTCCGAAGGCGTGTGTGTGAGTGTGTTTGCCTGAGTGTGTTTGTGAGTATGTTGGTGGTGTGTGTTTGTGTGGTGTGTGTGGGTGTGTGTTTGTGTTAGCCATCTGAAGAAATTACTTTTTTATTTAAATTTGACTACCATTTGTTATTAGCTGCAGGTAAAACTTCTAATTCTAATTCAAAAGTTGGTGTCCAGGTGTGTAAATATTGGTGACAGTTCTGAAAGTGACATTTTGAACTAGAACACACGCACCTACACTGAATCACAACAAATAAATAATAATGAATCCTAGTGTGACACAATCCTAAATTAAATTCCTCTCCCCCATCTCTCAACCCCCCTCTCTCCTCTCAACCCCCCTCTCTCCTCACTCTCTCTCTCTCTCCTCTCCTCTCAACCCCCCTCTCTCCTCACTCTCTCTCCTCTCTCTCTCCTCACTCTCTCTCTCTCAACCCCCCCTCTCCTCTCTCTCATCTCTTGTCTGTAATCCCCTGAGGTTTAGATTAGAATATGGGGGGCGTCCAATGCCTGCTTACTGTTAGTCAGTCTGGTGTACCCACTGTCTGTGTGTGTGTGTGTGTGTGTGTGTGAGTGTGGACGTCTGTGTGTGTGTGATGTCTGCAGACTTCTGTGCAGACTTGACCTGGTTGTGTGTGTGTGTGGCTTACAGGGTTAGTGCATGTGTGTGTGTGGCCTACAGGGTTAGTGTGTGTGTGTGTGTGTGTGGCCTACAGGGTTAGGTGTGTGTGTGCTGTGTGGCCTACAGGGTTAGTGTGTCACGGGTGAGTGCATCCTCACAATACACATCCTTTTGTATCCCCCGGCAACCACCACTCACCCAACCCCCAACCCATGTCCGTTATTCTCAACCAGACTATGCACACACACACACTCACACACACACACATACAAACACACACACACACACATACACGTGTGTACATAGACACACACCCATACACACATACACACACACACCCAAGCATAACACATGCACGCACACACACACAAACACACACAAGCATACACACACAAGCATACACACACACGCATACACACACACATAAGCATACACACACATACACACACATATGCAAACACACTCTCACTCAGAGACAGACACACAGATTTCATGCAAATTAAGAATGACCAGGACCAGAGAGCCCTGACGGTGGAGAAAGAGAGAGAGAGAGAGAGAGAGAGAGAGAGAGAGAGAGAGAGAGGGAAGGGATAGAGAGAAAGGGAGAGGGAGAGAGGAAGGGAGAGGGAGAGAGGAAGGGAGCAAGAAGCTGTTTGAAGTCCTTTTCTTCTGACTTTATGTGAGTGTATGTGAGTGTGTATGTGAAGAGAGAGAGAGAGAGAGCTGCAGATTGATAGAGAGATACCAGTGGTGATAATAGACCTACCACTGTGACATCATAGCTAGCTCTCCAGAAAATCATGTCTCTCTAAGATATTCACACTGTGTCTGTGTGTGTGTAGTGTGTGTGTGTGTATAGTGTGTGTGTGTGTGTGCAGTGTATGTGTGTGTGGTGTGTGTGTAGTGTGTAGTTTGTGTAGTGTATGTGTGTGTGGTGTGTGTGTGTAGTGTGTGTAGTGTGTGTGTTAACACAAACTCTTAAGATCCGAGTGTTAGTCAGAGTTAATTACAGGCTGGTTGACAGGCTGACTAGCTGGTTGATTGACAGGCTGGTTGACAGGCTGACTAGCTGGTTGATTGACAGGCTGGTTGACAGGCTGACTAGCTGGTTGATTGACAGGCTGGTTGACAGACTGGTTGACAGGCTGACTAGCTGGTTGATTGACAGGCTGGTTGACAGGCTGACTAGCTGGTTGATTGACAGGCTGGTTGACAGGCTGGTTGACAGGCTGACTAGCTGGTTGATTGACAGACTGGTTGACAGGCTGACTAGCTGGTTGATTGACAGGCTGGTTGACAGGCTGACTAGCTGTCAGATGTTTTTCTTGTTTACAATTAAATGAGCTAATTAGTGTAATGCAGAGCAAGAGATGTTACGGAACAAATCAAATCTCTCAGGATCATATTACGTAACCACTACACACTCACTCACACACACTCTCACACACACACACCACATACTCACACACAACAAACACTAAAACGCACACACTGACAGCAAATTAACATTTATAAAGAAATGATCGACACAAACAGGACAACAGGGTAAAACAGCTTCTGACAGAGTGTGGGTGTGTGTGTGTCCATGTGCGTGTGTGTCTCCGTGTGCATGTGTGTGTCCGTGTGCGGGTGTGTGTCCGTGTGCGGGTGTGTGTCCGTGTGCGGGTGTGTGTCCGTGTGCGGGTGTGTGTCTGTGTGCAGGTGTGTGTCTGTGTGCGTGTGTGTGTTTCTGTGTGTGAGTGCATGCGTGTCTGTGTGTCTGTGTGCGTGTGTGTTTCTGTGTGCAAACAGACACACTTACACACGCACAAACACACGCACAAACACAAACAGACTGTCAAGGTTTGATATCTCTGTAATCTTCATATCAAACAAAGAGAATCTATAGTGTTCAGACAACTTTCTCTCTCTCTCTCTCTCTCTCTCTCTCTCTCATCTCTCTCTCTCTCTCTCTCTCTCTCTCTCTCTCTCTCATCTCTCTCTCTCTCTCTCTCTCTCTCTCTCTCTCTCTCTCTCTCTCTCTCTCTCTCTTCCTCCCTATCTGTCTGTCTTTCTGTCCATCCATCTATCCATCTATCTATCAGCCTCAAGTTTTGTGTTCCAGTTTCAGGTTCTGGAACTCCAGGGGGCTGCTATTGAAACAGAACACAACTAGAGAGAGAGGGGAGAGAGGGGGGGGGGGGTGGGGGGGGGGAGAGGGGATGATAGAAAAGGGGGGGGGGGAGATGCATGCATGCAGAAAATAGGACTGTGGGAAATCTATCTGTTGCTGCTTCAGGGGTCAGGGGTCAGGGGTCAAGGGTCACACAGGACCACTGTCAGCCTATTTGCAAAAAACTACCCTTAGTCAACAGATTTGGAGGGAGGAGGAGGGTGTGGGAGGGAGGGAGCAGGGAGGATAACATCAGTACTCAGAACATAGATTACATCTATGATAAGCTAAAATAGAATAGAACTAAAATAATAATAAACCTCCTAAATATACCAAATAGTATGCAATATACAATACAATATACTAGACTTCTAATACACAATGACCTATACTAACCTTATAGACCTAACTAACCTAAGACAAGACCTATACTAACCTAAGACAAGTGGCGTAAATTAGTGCAATAGTGCAATAATGAACTGAAAGTGACAGTGTGTAAAGTGGCTAGTGAGAAATGTTTCAATGTAAAGTGACCAGTGAGAAATGTATTAATGTCCATATCAGTGTCCATTTAGAAGCCTG
>CM042860.1:11871548-11876548 GCA_023658055.1 Thaleichthys pacificus
GAAGGCAACAAAAGTTTCAAAATGTTGAACAAATGTTTTTGAAAAAAAGTTTAGAAAGGTTTAAAAATATTTTTTTTTTAAACTTTTGCAAAAACTTTTGTCATGTGTGGAAACAATGTTTCAGAAAAGTGAAATATTAGTTAAAAAAAATTATTACAAAAAAAACCCTTTTGAAAAAACTTGAAACTGTTGTTGTGTGTGGAAAAAAAGTTTGGGACAAAAAGGTTAGAAAGGTTGTAATAAATATTGTTGAAAAAATATTTGTAAAAAAGGTTTTCCCCAAAAAGGTTTTGAAAGGTTGAATTAAAAAAAAAAATTATAATTATAAAAGGTAAGTTATGGATGAGACAGAGGGAGTTAGCGATGTCAACATAACTGAGAATAGAGACATTCCTGATGTCCAGGAATTTGAGGGAGATGTTCAAAATTGTCGGTATCAAAAAGGATTCCTGGTGAATGCGCTGTGTCTATAGTGTATTTTTTGTGTTAATATGATGTTAGGTGCAACATGTAGTATTGGCTACTTTATACTTGAGTATGTGAGCCCACACTTATACATTCACATGTAGTCATTTAGCAGACGCTCTTATCCAGAGTGACTTACAGTAAGTACAGGGACATTCCCCCCGAGGCAAGTAGGGTGAAGTGCCTTGCCCAAGGACACAACGTCATTTTGCACGGCCAGGAATTGAAGAAACAACCTTCTGGTTACTGGCCCGACTCCCTAACCGCTCAGCCATCTGACCCCCACTTCTTTAATTTAACTTGAGTGGAAAACTAGTCAGTACTTCAACTTTTACCAGAGTCTTTTTCAGTGTTGTAGTCAAGACCACCTAAACCGAGACCAAGTCATGACCAAGACCAGAGTGTATCGAGACCGAGACAAAACCAAGGCAGGGCGAGACCGGGTCAAGACCAGACCACTCAAAACACACAAGCAGTAGGGTTTGACTAGGTAATATCCTAAGTTAGATTTGATCTGTAACTGTATTGGAACTAAAAAACATATGTTCTTCTTTTTCTTAGAGGTGCATTAGCAGGCCTGCTAACCCTAACCCTAACCCTTAGAGGTGCATTAGCAGGCCTGCTAACCCTAACCCTAACCCTTAGAGGTGCATTAGCAGGCCTGCTAACCCTAACCCTAACCCTTAGAGGTGCATTAGCAGGCCTGCTAAACCCTAACCCTAAACCCTTAGAGGTGCATTAGCAGGCCTGCTAACCCTAACCCTAACCCTTAGAGGTGCATTAGCAGGCCTGCTAACCCTAACCCTACTCGGTCTCTGCTTTCACATCTCTCTCTCACCCAAGTGAAGGAGCGCCGTACCGCAGCGTTTAACTTAACATTATGAAGTCAGGAGAGGTGAGCAGCTGACAGTGAGTAAACGTTGATGGAACATAACTTTATATTCATCATTAGCTACATTGCTTTATGTGGCCTGGCTTGTTATCACAAACTAAATCTGGCAAGCAACTGAAACTAACGCCCTGAAACATAATATGTTACAAAGCTAATACTAGCTAAATCTCTTTGAGTAATGGGGGAACAGATTTCTGAAGAGTTTTGGTACAGAGGCACATTGCAAACGCTAGGTAGCTAGCTTTGCTAGCGTCACTTACGCCTAGCTTACCTTTTTAAAATGCTGGTAAAAGTGTGTGTGTTTATGTGTGTGTGTGTGTGTCGCTGTAGACATATTGAGAGGGTCCTGGAAGCAGAGGTAATTGTATTGGATGCACAGGTAATTGGGAGGTAAATTGGGTTCGGAATTAGAGCACCCTTGACAGATTACTGAATAGAGAGTGGGTAGGGGAGGAGGAGGGAGGGGAGGAAGAACGGGGAGGAAGTGAAAAAGAGGAGAATGTGAGGAAAGAATTAAAGGAGAGCTGGAGAGAGAGAGGAGAAAGTGTAAAGCCACCACTACCAGCTGGAGAAACCAGCTCATAGATGTCACACCCCTGACATGTCCTCTCTCTCATCTGTCTCTCTCTCTCCCTGTGAGAGAAGTGGAGAGGAGGAGAGGAGGAGGGGAGGAGAGGAGAGGAGAGGAGGAGGAGAGGAGGAGGAGAGGGGAGGAGATGAGGGGAGAGGGGAGGAGATGAGGGGAGAGGAGAGAGTGACAGGGAGGTGAGGTCGTCTTGAAGGGATTTATGAAGACAGTAAAAGATAAGGTCATCCTCTTGTAGGCTTAAATATTAATGTGCCGTTTAATGACCAACATCTCCTCACCACTCAGCTACTGTTCTTCCTCTCCTACTTTGTCCTCTCATCTCCTCTCCTCTTCTCATCTAGATGACATCCCTTCTTCTCTTCTACTCCACTCTTCTCCATTTTCTCCTCTATAACCATTTTGTAAAAATGTATATTTACACATATATTTCCAACAGTTTTATGTAAGTGGTTTATTTAAGTCTCTCTCTTTCTCGCTCTCGCTCTCTCCCTCCCTCTCTCTCTCTCTCTCTCTCTCTCTCTCTCTCTCTCTGTCTGACTCGATCTCCCTCCCTCCCTCTCTCTGTTTGCCTGTATCTCCCTCTCTCTGCCTGTATCTCCCTCCCTATCTCTCCTTCACTCTTTCTCTCTCCACCTTTTTTCTTTCTTTCTTTCTTTCTTTCTTTCTTCTCTTCTTTCTCTCTCTCTCTCTCTCTCTCTCTCTCTCTCTCTCTCTCTCTCTCTCTCTCTCTCTCTTTCTGTCTTACTCCCTTTTTCCAACATTTACTGCGTGTTCCAGATTGGGGCGCCGTTCTCCGCGTTCTGCACGGAGCCTGTCTAAACAACGGAGCCGCTGTACTGCGAACGCCTTGACCAATCAGCACGAGCGGGGCGGGTAAACGGCGAGTGAATGGAACTTTAGTGTGGAGGGTTCAGCGGAGGAGAAACGGGCTCCTCACGGAACACCGGAGTCAGAGCGGAAAACTTGCTCCAATAGCTCTTAAGAGTACTTTTATATCAGTAAGGTCGTTATTTTCTGCCGAGCAGAAAATACCCGTTTCTGTCTAGAGAAAGGTGGCAGGTGCCCCTCTTCAACCCGGGAGATTGCACCGCTCGCGGCGTTCCAAAAAGGAGGAGAGCGCGAGTCAAGTAGCACGAGCCGGGGCACAGCGCTCACAAACCAACCGCCCGCTCTACTTGTTGTTCAGTACTGACTAGTTAACCACGTTACGCTAAAGAAAAAAACGAATACGTTGAGGGAGAAAGATGAAATCGACCAAAAAGGAAAGAAACGCCACTGTTTTGTCGACGAACTATTTGGAACAGACCCGGGGACTCTGAAACCTTAAAAGGAGGCAGTATTTGCCGTCTGCCAGTGTGGCGCAGTGACTCTTTGTTGCGATGTGTGTTTAGACTGACCGGGCTCACCTAGCTAACGGATGTTGCTCTACGAATCACTTGAACCACGTCCTTGCTTGAAATAGAGTGAATTGAATAACTGTGTTTTTCGTATTTTAACCTGTTGGTAGCTCTTTCTATTGAGTATTACCAGCCTTGCGCTCTGCTGAAACCCGACCAGACGGAGACAGAGACAGAGGAAGAGTTAGCTTTCCACTGATGTTAGTGTCTTTCAATAGCCAGAATTCACACCGAGAAGCGAGCTATAGTCATCTGTTTAATAGTTAATAAGGATATCTAACTTGGCTGTGTTCTGCTCGCATATCGGCACACAGTATCCAGGGACTACCGGAGGAACACTCTTGAATCAGACTTGCGGCGGGTCTAGAAAACAAGCCTGGGATTTACAGGATCAATAACGAATTGATTTTTTTTTGAAAGCACACACAATAAGCAAGCACGGGCGGATAATTTATGCGCTTTATTGTCAGCAGTTAATACTGACTAAACACCCAAATGATCGGCTAGACAAATCCCCGGTGAAGACATCAAAACAACCGCGGATTTACGGGCGATAGCGGCTCTAAGCTGATAAGACCAAATCCCACTCTCTCAAATGTATTAATTCTCTCCCGGGAATCAATCGTTATGAAAATGGGATATCACCGGAGGGATAAAACCACACGCCGTGAGGTGGGGAAAAGTATCTACGAGAACGTTGTACCGGGGAACCGAACATTGGGGACTGCTGAGCGCGGAATGTCATCGCCCGCGGAGTTTTGGCACCCGGGGCCAGGGTGTCAGCGCGAGGAGCTTGTCACCGGTGTCACGGAGAGCGGCGGCGTCGTGGAGCGCATGAGAGCAGCTCCAGCTCCAACGCGCCTCTTTAACGGAGAGCCCCGTGTTGCAGCAAAGCGGCGTGGCGCGTGCATCCGATCCTCAGGTCTGCAGGGCAGCAACACAGCACAACCGGAACGGAATAACGGACATTCGCCTGGTCATCGAATTATCATGAAACAACTCCCAGTGTGAAGACGGACGGCGGTCACAGAATAACCCGTTCTACTTTCTCTAACGGAAACCCCTTCGAGAGGCGGGTAGCGCCGGCTGGATATGCCGCAAGGGACCGGCGAGGGACGGGGTCTGTGCCTGGGACCGCGACGACCCTCAGCAGGAGTTGTTGGCTCGTGCTCGTCCTCGTCCTCGGTAGCGGGTGCCACATGTTGAATGCTCAAGGTAAGACCATCTGCTCAGATTTGCTCAGCACCGGCGCCTTCCCGATGGAGCTAGAGCTTACGCTATTCTTATATTCGGTGACTAACGTTCGAAAAAAGTCTGGTTCTCGCACATTCCGGTGCTCCAGGAAGCGTTGGCTGCAGGTGTTGTGTGTTTGTGTGGGAAAGTGGAGAAATTAGTTCAGAACGCTGTAACACAGGGCCTATGGTGTGAGTGTATGCGTGAGAGTGTGTGTGTGAATTTGTGTGTCAAGGTGTGTGTGAGTGTGTGTGTTGTTTGACAGTGAGATGTGTCATGACACCATGACACATCACTGTATTGATCAGACTGAACTAGAATGGAGAGAGATGGAGGAGGGAGAGAAGGAGGAGAGGGGAGAGATGGAGGGAGGAGAAAGGCAAGGAGAGAAGGTTAGAGAGGGAGGGAGAGAATGAGGAGGGAG
>CM042860.1:11881548-11920655 GCA_023658055.1 Thaleichthys pacificus
GTTTTCAATGAGACAATCAGGATGGAAAACAGAGCAAACAGATCCTGACACCTGGATTCTTGTCAAGATAAGAACTCTATTTCAAACGGAAAATATTCAAATCTAATCTTTGTAGATTAGATTTGATTTAGGGACTAAGTGCGTCCCAAGGGAGTTTTTTGAAAAGGCTTTTTGAATACCAGCCTGCTGAATAAGACGAACATGTGGGTAGTTCTGAGGTGACCTGTCCACCTCAGTTGGCGTGGCAACCATGGCTCGCACTTCTCACTGGGGGCTTGTCTCCTCTTCCTCTGTCAGGTGTGTGTGTGTGTAAGGTTTGTGTGTGTCACTGTTAGACACTCTCTCTCTACAGTAAACAACTGGAGGTTGATGTTGATCTGTGAAGCTCATTGTGTCCTGGCTTGTAAAAAGAGCTATACAAATAAGTTTTATTTGACTTGAGGAGGAGAGGGGGGGGGAGGAGAGGAGAGGGGGGGGGGGGGAGAGGAGAGGGGGGGGAGGGGAAATTTCTGCACAGGGAAGCCACTCACCATCATCAAAGGGCAGTGGTGCTTTATAGGAACCAAAGATGGAGTGTAGTTTGTGACTGGTTGTGTTTCCAGGTGAGGATCCCAGCTGAGGATCCCAGCTGTGGTTATGATGGTGGTTGATAGTGTGGATGTCTTACTACAGGTGCTGCTCTGCTAACTCTGCTCCTCCACACGCCAATCCTGTGGCTGGTGTGGAGGAGTGTGTGGAGGAGTGTGTGGAGGAGTGTGTGGAGGAGTGTGTGGAGGAGTGTGGTGGAGGAGTGTGTGGAGGAGTGAGTGTGTGGAGAGGCTTGTGCGTGTGTGAGAAAGTGTGTGTGGTTTCCTGCTAGTCTCACTGTGTGTACAGGGTGTGGTCCCATAGAAACATGCAGTGCTTTGAAATATGAACCCATCCATAAACAGTAGCCTCTCTCTCTCTCTCTCTCTCTCTCTCTCTCTCTCTCTCTCTCTCGTCTCATCTCTCTCTCTCTCTCTCTCCTCTTCCTCTACTGGGGTGTCCTCCCTCTCCTCTTTCTCTACTGGTCTCTCTCTCCTCTACTGGTCTCTCTCTCTCCTCTTCCTACTGGTCTCTCTCTCTCTCTGCCCTTCTTTGATCGCTCCCTTACTCTACCCAACCCTTTTCTTTCACTCTCTCCTATTACTCTCTATGTCCTTCTCCTCTAGCCCCCCCCCCTTCCCGCCCCTTCCTCCCTGTCTGTGTACTAGGTCACCCCTACCGCAAAGCATTGTGGGAGTTGACTCATTCAGCTCTTGAAGGCCGTTGGCCTTCCATTGTCCTGTATTCATTGTCTCATACACATACAGCCTCTCACACACTCACACAATGTTGCTCGGTGACAGGGGTTAAGTTACGGTGACCAGATGTTCTGGTGTTCACTAATAAACCCAGCAGCCTGTCCTGTTCCCCAGCGTCCAGTGGGAACACACCTGACCCTTCATCATGCTCTGTTTCAGCCTGTACCACACGCACCATATCAAAACACATCAACCATGCACCTCTCATCTGAACTCAACACTGATTGGCCTGTATGTGTGTCGGCCCACACACACACACACAGACACACATAGAGACGCACACAGAGGGAACACACACATAAAGCAGGTCATTACTACATGTGTTTTCCCATTAAGCTGACCGAGCTGCTGTGTGTCCTCAGTCAGCCAATCAGAAGCTGTCAGGGCACGGTGTCACATCTGTCATCAGAGATGAAATGGCCACCTGTTACCCCCTTCCCCTCCCCCCCACCTGTTACCCCCTCCCCTCACCCACCCCCACCTGTTACCCCCTCCCCCCTCACCCCCACCTGTTACCCCCTCCGCTCCCCCCTCCCCCCCACCTGTTACTCCCTCCCCTCACCCCCTCCCCCCCACCTGTTACCCCCTCCCCTCCCCCCTCCCCCCCACCTGTTACCCCCTCCCCCCCACCTGTTACCCCCTCCCCTTCCCCCCTCCCCCCCCACCTGTTACCCCGTCCCCCCCACCCGTTACCCCCACCTGTTACCCCCACCCCTTCCTCTGTTTCTCTTTCTCGCTGGTCTCTCTCTATTCCTCTCTCCCTCCTTGATAATGCTTTGACTATGGGCTGGGTATTTGAATGAGATGTTTGCATGTTGAATCCAGACAAGGAGTGGAGAGGAGGAGGCATGGAGGGATGACAGCATGGAGGGATGACAGCAGAGGAGAGGGGGATGACAGCATGGAGGGATGACAGCAGAGGAGAGGGGGATGACAGCATGGAGGGATGACAGCATGGAGGGATGACAGCAGAGGAGAGGGGGATGACAGCATGGAGGGATGACAGCAGAGGAGAGGGGGATGACAGCATGGAGGGATGACAGCATGGAGGGATGACAGCAGAGGAGAGGGGGATGACAGCATGGAGGGATGACAGCAGAGGAGAGGGGGATGACAGCATGGAGGGATGATGACAGCAGAGGAGGAGGGGGATGACAAGCATGGAGGGATGAGAGCAGAGGAGAGGGGGGATGACAGCATGGAGGGATGACAGCAGAGGAGAGGGGGATGACAGCATGGAGGGATGACAGCAGAGGAGAGGGGGATGACAGCATGGAGGGATGACAGCAGAGGAGGGGATGACAGCAGAGGAGAGGGGATGACAGCATGGAGGGATGACAGCAGAGGAGAGGGGGGATGACAGCATGGAGGGATGACAGCATGGAGGGATGACAGCAGAGGAGAGGGGGATGACAGCATGGAGGGATGACAGCATGGAGGGATGACAGCAGAGGAGAGGGGGATGAGATGACGAGTGGGTTTCTGGAGGAGATGCCTGTTGCAGGTGTCTGCTCTCCAGACCCACTTTGATCTGCCACAGGTGTGTGCTTGTGTGTGTGTGTTGTGATTTATACGAGCAGTAGATTTAGCCACAGTTCTTTTGATCTTATCTAGTAGGAGGTTTTGTGTGTGAGTGTGTGTGTGAGTCTGTGTGTGTGAGAGAGAGTGTGTGAGTCTGTGTGTGGGTGTGTGAGCGTGTGTGTGTGTGCAGAGTTTAGTCTACCAGTTTGATGTGAGCGAGAGGTGGGTCTCTGAAGAGGTGCCCAGCAGAGTCTTGGCTCCTGCTACAGAGGGTGTGTGTGTGTGTGTGTGTGTGTGTCCTGGATAGGACCCAGGGCTATGTCAGAGTGTGTGAATGTGGATGTGCTTGCATGTGTGTATGTACAAGTGTGAGTGTGTGTGTGTTGGACAAAACCCAGGGCTGTGTCAGTATGTGTCAGTGTATGTGTGTGTGTCAGTGTGTGATTGTGTGTGTGTCAGTGTGTTGGACAAAGCCCAGGGCTGTCAGTGTGTGTGTGTCGTAGGTAAAGGGATGTCTTATTACAACCCTCAGGCTCATAGAGTTAGACCTACTAGAGGAGAGGAGGAGGAGGAGAGGAGAGGAGGAGAGGAGGAGGGGAGGGGAGAGGAGGAGAGGAGGGAGAGGAGGAAAGGAGAGGAGAGGAGGAGGGGAGAGAGGAGGAGGGGAGAGGGAGAGGAGGAGACGGAGGGGGAGGGAGGAGAGGAGATGAGAGGAGGAGGTGATAGCATGACATAATAAAAGAGAGTAAATCAATGATATGAAAGCGTGAACAGCAGCTTATGACCTGATGCACCTAACATGTGATGATCAGTATCCATCTGGTTCAGTGTTCCAGTCTGTCTGATGAACGCTTTAAAACCAGCAGGCACACACACACCACACACACACTGTCTGTAGTTGAAGCATAACACTGTGTGTGTGTGTGGGGGGGGGGAGGGGGGCGGGGGGGGGAGCAGTGGGGTTTTAGTCTCTAATGTCAGTCCCTTTAGGCCTGCAACATTATTCAGCCTTCACATTCACTTCTACACACACACACACGCAAGGATACCTTGTTCTGTGTGTCTGCCGGTGTGGTATGTCTGGTATGTCTGTTGTGTGTGTGTGTGTATCTAAGTGTGTGTGTCGTGTGTGTTTATCTAAGTGTGTGTGTGTGTGTGTATCTAAGTGTGTGTGTCGTGTGTGTTTATCTAAATGTGTGTTGTGTGTGTGTATCTAAGTGTGTGTGTCGTGTGTGTTTATCTAAATGTGTGTGTGTGTGTGTATCTAAGTGTGTGTGTCGTGTGTGTTTATCTAAATGTGTGTGTGTGTGTATCTAAGTGTGTGTGTCGTGTGTGTTTATCTAAATGTGTGTGTAAGTATGAGAGGAAGGTTGTGGAGGCTTTCAGCGTTCTACAGTGCACTTAGTATTAACTGTCTGATTATCTGTATTCAGAGTCATTTTCTCTGACGTGGCAAGTTATTAGGCTGTCAAAGCCTCATGTAAGTGTGTGTGTGTGTGTGTGAGGGGGGGTTATATGTGTGTGTATTTGAATTTTCATAAACAGCTAGCAGACTTCTGCTCAATGCTGTTCGAAGAAAATATATTCAACATTTCTCTCCCTCTCTAATCTCTCTCCCTCTCTTTATCAATTTCTCTCTCCACCCCCCTCTCTCTCTCCCTGTTCCTCTCACTCCCCCCCACCCCCTCTCTCTCCCCTGTCACCTGATGGTCTTGTTGCCTAGCTTCAGGGTAAATCTAATTAGCCTGTATAACGACCCACAGCTGGGTCTACACACATGCACACTCACACTCACACATACACATTGCTACATATATGCATATTTACATAAAAACACATACTTACATACTAACACACACACAGAAACACACACACACACGCATACATACATACTTACACACACACACACACACACACAACAACACACACACGCATACATACTTACACACAAACACACACACACACACACACACAAGAACTACACACAGACGTATAGTGTTGCTAGTAGAATAGGCTTAGAGAGAGCAGAGAGAGATGGTTTTATACAGGTCATCACACACACACACACACCTCTGGAATGAGATAGGTGCTCCTGTGCGTGTGTGTGTGTGTGTGCGTGTCTGTGTGTGTTCAGTATTATTCTAGGTACTTGAATAACTAGCATGCTGACAGTATGTCTTCCACTACAACACACACACACACAGAAAGCTGTGATTGGTTCCTGAGCCCTTAGGTTTCAGGTGAGGAGAGAGATTTTTAGTTTTCAATTTTCTCCCCTCTCTTTAAAAATCGCTGAAACAGTAACTGGCGTGCACACACACACACACACACGTGATAGCTTCCTGTGTTAAATAACAGTTGTCTAGTAGTGCCAGCAGTAGCATTTTGTTCCCCATAGCATTTTCAATCTGAAGAAACAGCACACACTGTGTGTGTGAGGGTGTGTGTGTGTGAGGGTGTGTGTGTGAGTGTGAGGGTGTGTGTGTGAGTGTGAGGGTGTGAGTATGTGAGTATGTGAGGGGTGAGTGTGTGTGTGAGGGGTGTGTGTGTGAGGGTGTGGTGTGAGGGTGTGTGTGTGAGTGTGAGGGTGTGTGTTTGTGTGTGTCTCCAGGGACACACACCAGGGAGGAGGGAGGGAGGGAGGGAGGGAGGGAGGGAGGGGGGAGGGAGGGAGGGAGGTGGGAGGGAGGGAGTGAGGCAGGGAGGGAGGGTGGGAGGGAGGGAGGGGAGGAGGAGGGAGGGAGAGAGGGAAAGACAAGAAGAGAAAAGAAAAGAAAGAAAAGATGAAAGATGAATTTTATGCCTCAATGAGTTTTATATTTTCTCTTTTCCTATTCCACTCTCCCTCTCTCTCCCTCTCTCTCTCTTTTCCTATTCCACTCTCCCTCTCTCTCTCGCCTCTCTCTCTTTTTCATTCCACCTCCTCTCTCTCCCTCTCTCCTCTTTTTCCTATTCCACTCTCCCTCTCTCTCTCTCCCTTCTCTCTCTTTCCTATTCCACTCTCCCTCCCTCGCCCTCTCTCTCTCTTTTCCTATTCCACTCTCCCTCTCTCATCTCTGTCTCACCTCTCTCTCTCTTGTCCTATTCCAACTCTCCCTCTCTCTCTCCCTCTCTCTCTCTTTTTCCTATTCCACTCTCCCTCTCATCTCTCTCGGTCCATCTCTCTCTTTCTCTCTCTCATGGATGACCTGTTCTTTCCACTCTGTCATTTCTTCCTAGTTTCATGTTACAGACTTTTCTACTGCTACATCCTTCCACCCCCCCCCATCCCCCGCCTTAAATCTCCCTCTCTGTCTCTCTGTCCTCTCTGTCTCTCACCCTCTCCTCTCTCTCACCCTCTCTCTCTCTCTCTGTCTCTCACCCTCTCTCTCCCTCTCTGTCTCTCACCCTCTCTCTCCATCTCTGTCTCCTCACCCTCTCTTCTCCCTCTCTGTCCTCTCACCCTCTCTCTCATCTCACCCTCTCTCTCTCTGCTCTCACCCTCTCTCTCCCTACTCTGTCTCTCACCCTCTCTGTCTCTCACCTCCTCCTCTCTCTCTCTCTCTCTCTCTCTCTCACCCTCTCTCTCCTCTCTGTCTCTCACCCTCTCTCTCCCTCTCTGTCTCTCACCCTCTCTCTGTCTCTCTGTCTCTCACCCTCTCTCTCCCTCTCTGTCTCTCACCCTCCTCTCTCTCACCCTCTCTCTCCCTCTCTGTCTCTCACCCTCTCTCTCCCTCTCTGTCTCTCACCTCTCTCTCTCTCACTCTCTCTCTCTCCCTCTCTCCCTCTCTCTCTCTCTCTCACTCTCTGTCTCTCACCCTCTCTCCCTCTCTGTCTCTCTCCCTCTCTGTCTCTCACCCTCTCTCTCCCTCTCTGTCTCTCACCCTCTCTCTCCCTCTCTGTCTCTCACCCTCTCTCTCCTTCTCTGTCTCTCAGTCTCTCCCTCCTCTCAGTCTCTCTCTTTCTCCATGGACCACCACACTTAGTCTCACACTTACCCCCTCCCTCCCTCCTCCCCCCCTCCCTCCATCTTATTCCCAGGCAGGTTTGAGGGCAGAATTACATTACTGCCACATCCCCCCCCCCCCCTCCTCTCCCCTCCTCTCCCCTCCTCTCCTCTCCTCTCCTCTCGCATGTGTACATGCGTGTGTGTGTGTGTGTGTGTGACTGCAGCAACCCTATCCTGGCACACAGAAGGTATAACAACTGCTTGGAAAACATTTGGGAATGTTTGGCACTGTATCCAACTGCCTGCGTGTTTGATTGTGTGTACATTTATGCGTGCGTGTGTATGCATGTATACTGTGTACATGCATGTGTTTGTATGTGGACACGTCTGTGTGTGTGTGTAAAAGTGTAGGTATGTATGTGTGTGTGTGTGTGTGTGTGTGTGTGTGTGTGTGTGTGTGTGTAGTGATTAAACAGGGGGTAATTGAGCCACTCATGTTTTAACTGAATGTCCAATTCTGTGAAGAGCAGGGGTCTGATTGGGCGGTTTGTAATCAACCTGACCCAATCACAACACACCGGGAGGCACTCTGGTTGCCGTTGGAGACACCACAGGGTAACAACAAAAAAAGCCACACAGAGAGAGATAGGCAGTGTGTGTGTGTGTAGTCCCCTCTCAACAAAGGCTATTTGATTTCCTACAATGTATTTTCTCCATATTCACCCTGACTGACCTGGTGTGTGTGAATGCCTTGTGTAGTTATTTTGTGTGTGTGTGTGTGTGAAGATTTTAATGTGTGTGTGTGTGTGTGTGTGTGAAGATCTTTATGTGTGTGTGTGTGTGAAGATCTTTATGTGTGTGTGTGTGTGTGTGTGTGTGTGAGGGTCTGTGTGTGTGAGTGTCTCTGTGTGTGTGAGTTTGAGTAAGGATCTGTATGAGTGTGTGTGAGTCTTTGTGTGTGTGAGTGTGTATAAGGATCTGTGAGTGTGTGTGAGTCTTTGTGTGTGTGAGGGTCTGTGTGTGTGAGTGTCTCTGTGTGTGTGAGGGTCTGTGTGTGTGTGAGTCTCTGTGTGTGTGAGTGTGTAGAGGAGCTGCTCTCCAGAGTGAACATAGCAGACTATCAGACTATCAGAGACACTGTCTGAGGAGATCCCAACAACACAACGCACACAGTCTCACTGTTGGAAACTTCTCTGGAGCTGTGATGTTGGCCTCGGCGCCCAAACAAAATGATTTAACACAACTAAAAGCTTCTGGCTTTTCCCTCCTCCTCCCTCCTCTCCCTACCCTCCCTCCCTCCCTCCCCCTCCCCCCCCCCCCCCTCCTCCTCCCTCCCTCCCCTCCCCCCCCCTCCCTCCCTCCCTCCCCCCTCCCTCCCTCCTTCCTCCCCCCTCCCCCCCTCCCAGAGAGATGGACAGAGAGATGCACAGAGAGATGGACAGAGAGATGGACAGAGAGATGGACAGAGAGATGGACAGAGAGATGAGAGACAGATGGACAGAGAGATGCACAGAGAAATGGACAGAGAGATGCACAGAGAGAGCAATGGACAGAGAGATAGAGAGAGAGATGAGAGAGAGATGAGAGAGAGATGAGAGAGATGAGAGAGAGAGAGATGGACAGAGAGATGAGAGAGAGAGAGAGAGAGAGAGATGAGAGAGAGAGATGGAAGTCTTTATAAATGAGGTCAACTCAAGTTCAATTCAACAATTATGCTGACTTCATTCTGCTACTGAACCTCCAGTTCTATACGGTTTCTACTGTTTCTGCAGTTCTACTGTTCTATTCTGATCTACTGTTCTAGGCAGTTAAACCAGGGCTCGCAACTCACTTTCTTCCTCACGGTCCCAGTACCAGTCCCGAAGTGCAAAATTAACTGTCCCAAACTGAACTTGACCCGTTCCAAAATGCTAATTCTTGTATTTTTTGCATTTTGACATGGCTTTAGGTTATTTGCAACACTATTTAAGTAATCAATACAGTCCTGGGGCTCAAATCAATGTCTGAATATCAATGTGAATACATACACAATAGAATACCCAATGTTCTTGCTTGTTTCATGGCAGGGATAACACAATAACCCTAACCCTGGGTGTGGCTATAGCCCAACCCCCCCCCCCCTGTGTTGAACTGTCCCACACATCTAGTCTGTGTTGAACTGTCCCACACAATCTAGTCTGTGTTGAACTGTCCCAGACATCTAGTCTGTGTTGAACTGTCCCACACATTCTAGTCTGTGTTGAACTGTCGCCAGACATCTAGTCTGTGTTGAACTGTCCCAGACATCTAGTCTGTGTTGAACTGTCCCACACATCTAGTCTGTGTTGAAACTGTCCCAGACATCTAGCTGTGTTGAACTGTCCCACAACATCTAGTCTGTGTTGAACTGTCCCACACATCTAGTCTGTGTTGAACTGTCCAGACATCTAGTCTGTGTTGAACTGTCCCACACATCTAGTCTGTGTTGAACCTGTCCCAGACATCTAGTCTGTGTTGAACTGTCCCAGACATCTAGTCTGTGTTGAAACTGTCCCAGACATCTAGTCTGTGTTGAACTGTCCCAGACATCTCTTTCATCGTCCCCGGAACAACGGGACAACGTTAAGTGGGAAACTCTGTTCTACTGTTGTACTCAGTTAAACACTGTCTTCATATACCACACCACTGTGTGCATTGGAAGATAACTTGTTAACACATTAAAAATAACTCAAGTGCCCTCTTTAGAATGAGTCTCTGGTCTGATGAAGAGGGAAGAGATGGAGGGAGGGATGGAGGGAGGGATGGAGGGAGGGATGGAGGGAGGGATGGAGGGAGGGATGGAGGGAGGATGAAAGAGAGACAGACGGAAAAAGAGATGGGAGAAAGGGAGAGAAGGAGAGGTACAGTGAAGGAGGAGGGAGAGAGGGAGGAGGAGGAGAGAAGGAAAGAGAGGAGGAGAGAAAGAGAGAGAGAAGAGGAGGAGGGTTAGTTATACTCCACACTTGGTTTCACACATTGCTCTTGGTTATATATCTTCCTAATGACATTAATCATTGAGGCACTATAATGAGAGAGAGAGAAGGAGGAAGAGATATGAAGGGAGAGAGATTAGAGAAAAAAGAGATGGAGGAGAGAGAATAGTGAGGTAGAGAGGGGGAGAAGGTAGAGAGAGAGAGGGGGAGGGAGGTAGAGAGAGGAGAGAGGGGGAGGGAGGTAGAGAGAGAGGGGGAGGGAGGTAGAGAGAAGAAAGGGGGAGGGAGGTAGAGAGAGAGAGGGGGAGGGAGGTAGAGAGGGTGAGGGAGGGAGTAGAGAGAGAGGGGGGAGGGAGGTAGAGAGGGGGAGGGAGGTAGAGAGAGAGGGGGAGGGGAGGTAGAGAGAGAGAGAGGGGAGGGAGGGGATTGTCCCCCCCCACGTGGGGGCTAGCGTAGGAGAGAAGTGGGGAGGGGATAAAGGGGGAGCGGAGGGTAAAAAAGAGAGGAAAGAGGGAGGGAGGCAGGGGGTCAGGGAGAGGTAGAGGAGGAGAGGGCGAAGGGAGTAGGTAGAGGGAGAGAGGAAGGGGAGGAGGTAGAAGAGAGGGGGAAGGGAGGTAGAGAGAGAGAGGGAGGGAGGTAAGAGAGGAGCAGAGGGGGAGGGAGGTAGAGCGAGAGAGAGAGGGAGGGAGGTAGAGGGAGAGTCAGAGGGAGGGAGGTAGAGAGAAGAGAGGGAGGGAGGTAGAGAGAGAGAGAGAGGGAGGTGAGAGACGAGAGAGAGGGGAGGTAGAGGGAGAGAAGAGATGATGAGGAGAGAGGGAGGTAGAGAGAGGAAGGTGGAGGGAGGATAGAGAGAGAGAGGGAGGGAGGTAGAGAGAGAGAGGGAGGGAGGTAGAGAGAGAGTCTCTACACAGAAGCAGAGTCAGTCTATAATCAGATAAGTACATTAGCTGTAATTTTCCTCTTCATGTTAAAGAGGGAGTACACAAATGTGTGTTTGTGTTAGTATGTGTGTACTTGTGTGTGTATTTAGTGTTTGGTACGTGTGTTTGTTTGCATTAGTGTGTGTGCATGTGTGTTAGTGTATTTGTGTGTGTGTGTTAGTGTGTGTCATTGCACAGATATTTCCAGAGAGAGAGATTTAACCATATGCTTCTAAGCCTTATGCTAGTCTAAAAATAAACCCCAGTATTTTCTCACTCGATCTATCCGTCTCTCTTCATCTCTCTCTCTCCCTCCCACCATCTCCCCATCCATACGGGCAGGCCACACCTACAGCACCTGTTCCTGTCTTTTAGGAAAGAGGGGAGGAGAGAGAGAGAGAGAGAGAGAGAGAGAGAGAGAGAGAGAGGAGGGGAGAAAAGATGAGTGAATCTGAGTTAAGAGAAAAGTTTATTTTTCAGGAGTTTCTCCCTCTATCTTTTAGTAGTCTGAGTAAACATCACTCAGTAATATCTGTTCTATTCTGGTGTGAGAGAGGAAAGGTGTGTGTGTGAAACAGAAAGAGGGATTGTTTACATTTGCATGAGTGAGTGTGTGGTGTGTGTGAGTGTGTGTGGGATGTATGTGTGGTGTGTGTGTTTGTTGTGTGTATGTGTGTGTTTTCTCACTTCAGACAGAAGCAGAGGTGCTAAAGGACTTCTGGACAGAAAGACACACAGACAAGCTTTTTATTTCCCTGCTCTCCACTCTCTCTCTCTCCATCTCTCTCTCTCCATCCTCCTCTCTCTCCATCTCTCTCTCTCTCCATCTCTCTCTCTCCAGCTCTCTCTCTCTCCATCTCTCTCTCTCTCCATCTCTCTCTCTCCATCTCTCTCTCTCTCCATCCTCTCTCTCCATCTCTCTCTCTCCATCTCTCTCTCTCCATCTTCCTCTCCGGGTACTCTCCATCTCTCTCTCTCCATCTCTCTCTCTCCATCTCTCTCTCTCTCCATCTCTCTCTCCATCTCTCTCTCTCTCCATCTCTCTCTGCTCTCTCTCCATCTCTCTCTCTCCATCTCTCTCTCTCCATCTCTCTCTCTCTCCATCCTCTCCATCTCTCTCTCTCCATCTCTCTCTCTCTCCATCTCTCCATCTCTCTTTCTCCATCCTCTCTCTCTCTCCATCTCTCCATCTCTCTCTCTCCATCTCTCTCTCTCTCCATCTCTCCATCTCTCTCTCTCCATCTCTCTCTCTCCATCTCTCTCTCTCCATCTCTCCATCTCTCTCTCTCCATCTCTCTGCCTTTAGGATATTTACATTATTCTCCTCCTCACTCCCCCCATCCTCCTGTTGTCCTGACATTAATAATGGAGAGAGAAAGGTGAGAGCAAGAGGTAGAGAGATGGAGGGAGAAGGAGGGAGAAGGAGAGAGAGAGATGGAGGGAGAGAGAGAGAGAGAGATGGAGAGAGAGAGAGAGAGAGAGAGATGGAGAGAGAGAGAGAGAGAGAGAGAGAGAGAGGGAGAGAGATGGAGAGAGAGAGAGAGAGAGAGAGGGGAGGGGAGAGAGGAGGGGGGAGGGAAGGGAGAGTAGAGGATCAGGGTGATGTGAAGAGAGGAGAGTAGAGAGCAGAGAGGTCATGTCATACTGTAGTGGACTTCCTGTCCTCGAGGTCAGTTGTGAAGGAATGTGGGGTTTGTAGTTCTGATAGCTGTCATTGAGAAGGCAAGCAGTCCACCACTAATCCTGCTGCCTTATACACTATGTGTGCGTGTGAGTGTGTGTGTGTGTGTGCGTCTCTCATCTGTACTTTCTGCAGCTACTGGATTAAACTATTACTAGTTTCCTACCCCTTCTCACCCAGTCTCCCCTCCTCCCATCCTCCCCATCTCTCCACGCCTCCCCATCTCTCCTCCTCCCTCCTCCCTATAAATCTCTCCTTCTACCCCTTCTCCCATCTCCCTCCTCCACCATCTCCTCCACTCTCCCCATCTCTCCTCCTCCTCTCCTCCTCCGCCTCCTCCCCTCCTCCTCCCCTCTCTCCTCCTCTCCTCCTCATCCTCCCGCTCCTCCTCTCCTCCTCAAAATATCCCTCCTCCTCCCCTCTCCTCTCCTCCTCCCTCCTCCTCTCCTGCTCCCCTCCTCTCCTCCTCCTCTCCTCCTCCCCTCCTCTCCTCCTCCCCTCCTCCTCCCCTCCTCCTCCCCTCTCTCCTCCTCCTCTCCTCCTCCCTCCTCCCCTCCTCCTCCCTCCTCCCCTCCTCTCCTCCTCCCCTCCTCCTCTCCTCCCTCCTCCTCTCCTCCTCCCCTCCTCTTCTCTCCTCTCCTCCTCCCCTCCTCTCCTCCCTCCTCTCCTCCCCTCCTCCTCCCCTCCTCTCTCCTCTCCTCCTCCCCTCCTCTCTCCTCTCCCCATCTCTCTCCTCCCTCCTCTCCCTCCTCTCCTCCCTCCTCTCCTCCTCCCTCTCCTCCTCCTCTCCTCCTCTCCTCCTCCCCTCCTCCTCTCCTCCTCCCCATCTCTCCTCCTCCCCTCTCTATCCTCCCCTCCTCCCCTCCTCCCCTCTTCCAGTATCTACAGCCGCGAGGCTCTAATTTATTTAGCTAACGATCTACACCACCACCCTGCATGCCCAATGAAGTAGCTCTCTCTTTCTAAACTCTGTTTGAAACACAGTTATGTCTGTGTGGGAAGATGTGTGTGTGTGTGCATGTAGTTGTGTATATGTATGTATGTATGTTGTGTGTGTGTGTGTGTTTTGGCTCTGTGTGATTAGAAAAGTCCTGACATTTTAGCTTAGTCATTATCCCTCGCAAAGCCCCTCTGACAAACGCTGCCCTGCGCTGGCTGTGAGTGTGTGTGTGTGTGTGGGTGTGTGGTGTGTGTATGACTGTGTGTGTGAGAGTCTGTATGACTGTGTGTGTGAGAGTGTGTATGACTGTGTGTGTGTGTTGTGTGTATGACTGTGTGTGTGAGAGTGTGTATTGACTGTGTGTGTGGTGTGTATGACTGTGTGTGTGAGTGTGTGTATGACTGTGTGTGTGTGGGTATCCCAGTGTACAAGAGGGTCCCAGTATGGATATGAGGGGCTAATCTAGGAGGATCACTGCTCCTCTCTCTCCTAGTCTCTAGATTACTGTGTCCTGCAGGGAGAACACACACACACACACACCACACACAGAGTCTCTCTCTCTCTCACACACACACACAGAGTATCTCTCTCTCTCACACACACACACACACACAGAGTCTCTCTCTCTCTCTCGATCGTCATCTCTCTCTCTGCTCTCTCATCTCTCTCTCTCTCACACACACACACACAGTCTCTCTCTCTCTCTCTCTCTCTCTCTCTCTCTCTCACACACACAACACACTCTCTACTGTTCTCTACAGCTCTTAATATTTTGTTTGTTTTTCTTTCTTCTTCCTCTCGGTGTGTTTTGGTGGAACTTCTGTGTGTGTGTGTGTCTACCTGGTGTGTGTGTGTGTTCTAACTGGGTCAGTGGGCTTGTTCAAGTCCTTTGAGGCATCTTAATAAATAGCTTTTCCTCCTTGTCACATCACCATGTTATAGAGGGGCAACTCTGGGGTGTGTGTGTACGTGTGTGTGTGTTTGTCTACCTAGTGTGTATGTAGGGCTCGAAATAAACTTTTTGGCTTACCAGCCAAAATGGCTGGTAGATGAAAAAAGTTACCAGCCAATAATATTTTTTACCGGCCAAAATTCAACACTGGCATTTCAGACGTACTCTGAAATTCTTTGACATAAACAACCTTTACCTATGATTTAATATCATTGTAAATCACTATCTGAATGGATTAAACAAAATCAACCAATTTTACTTTTTTTCACTCAGATTGCCAGTTTTACACAAATCACAAAAATAATTGGACCATCTGGCTAAAAGCAGAATTCCCATATCTCTTGAAAGCTGCCCTGCTTGACTTTTTAGGTGTAGAATTGACTGTAAAACTGTAAAATTATGAACTTTGTGACATGACGTGAAGACATGGCTGCTGCATAAGACTATGCGGTCTGTACCGGGCGACATTCTCACTCTAATTTAAAAGACTTTCGTGACCCAAATCTAAATTCTGATGTGACAGATCAATGGGGAATCGCTTTCTCTCTTAAAGGCTGTCCTCCTCGACCTTTTTGGTCTTTTTAAATCAAACTATTTGTATAATCCGTGGTACTTCTCTAGCCATTATAAAGGCTATCCTAACTTTGTATTCACGCGCAAATTGTTACAGTTGTATAACATGTCTTAGAACTTTATGTAGCCCCACCCCTCTCCCACTGTTCATGTTGGCGTTGCAAGCTTTTTTTAACCATGACGGGCGCGGTAGTCGGGAGCTGTACTCCGCAATTTCACTCGTCAAATGGCGGAGCATGGGACCACAATTTAGTCGCCAGCCCAAAATCTACACGCCATTGGCGCTTGGCGGGTGCCAATTTCGAGCCCCGGGTGTGTGTGTTTGTGTGTGTGTCTACCTGGTGTGTGTGTGGTTTAGGGTTAGAAGGGTTAAGGCCCTTGCACACTCAGGGCCTCATTTACTAACAGATTGCGCCCATTTCAGGCGTGAAATAGCGGGTAAGACATAACACCGTATTTACAAAGGCAGCGCGCTTGAGTAAAAACGCAGATTACCGCTGCTGGGAGGGTTTAAGAGGAAGAGGAAGAGGAGGAGGGAGGAAGAGGAGGGAGGGAAGCTGCTGGGAGGGTATAAGGGAAAGTGGGGGTGGATATTTCTAGATCCTGTTCGCTGAACTTTTTTTACCCTTTTTATACCCCCCCTCCCCCCCCCATGTGTGTGTGCGTGGGCCCAGTGTGTGCGTGGGCCCAGGCCAGAGAGAGGTAGTGTCATTAGCTAAGTGTTGTCTTTTTGCAGACTCCCAACTGTAATCATTTTAATTTGTTTATTTTAAACTGCTGCTTGAGAATATCCAGCACTGACTGCAGAGAACACACCGTGAGAGCAAGGGTGTGTGTGTGTGTGTGTGTGTGTATCTGTGAGTGTGTGTGTGTGAGTGTGTGTGTGGTGCATGTGTGTGTGTGAGAATAACATCAACAAAAATTATAACAGATAGCCAGACACAGATCAATTATAGATATGTTAGACACACTATGATCTGTTAAAGATCTGTTATAACGCAATATGGTCTGTTATAGATCTGTTTTCACACAACCCTGGGATTGGCCATCTTAACAGATCCAGACACCAGGATAAATAGAAAAAGAAGGTGACTAACTCTGTGTGTGTTTGTGTGTGTCAGAGTGTGTGTGTTTGTGTGTGTCAGAGTGTGTGTGTTTGTGTGTGTCAGAGTGTGTGCGTCTATTAGCAGTCATATTGATCCAGTGTGGTCGGTAAGACCTGCTAAACGCTGATGACAAAATACTCTGAACTCTTTACACCCTCTCTTTCTCCTCCTCCCCCTCTTCCCTCCCTCCTCCTCTTCCTCCCTCTTTCCTCTTCCTCCCCTCCCCCCTCTTCTCCCTCTTCCTCTTCCTCTCTCCGTCCTCCCTCGCCGCCCCTCTTCCTCCCTCCTCCTCTCTCCTCCCTCCTCCTCTTCCTCTCTCCTCCTCTTCCTCCCTCCTCCTCTTCCTCCCTCCTCCTCTTCCTCTCTCCTCCTCTTCCTCCCTCCTCCTCTTCCTCTCTCCTCCTCTTCCTCTCTCCTCCTCACCCTCTTCCTCCCTCCTCCTCTTCCTCCTCTTCCTCTTCCTCTCTCCTAATCTCCTCTTGGAACTTCCTGCACCACCCTTTTTCTTACTAGAAATGCTCAGTGTTTGTGTAGGTGTGTGTATACATGGTGTGTATGTAGTGTGTGTATACATGGTGTGTATGTAGTGTGTGTATGTGGTGTGTGTATGTGGTGTGTGTATGTAGTATGCGTGTGTGTTGCTTTGAGGTTCTTTTTAGAGTGCTCTGACCTTGTGTACACTTCGGTCTACAGATTTATTATGAACATAGACCAGACACACACACAGACACACATGCAGACACACACCTACACACACACACACACACACACACACAGACACACGCCAACACACACACACACACACATACAGACTCAGTAACCTGTGGCCAGGGTCCCATACAGAGCATTAAAGGTTCTTAAGAGACAGAATTCACTAATGACTTCCTTTATCTCCCAGAGACAGCTTTAAGTCTGATCACTTAGGCTGCACACACACACACACACACACATCCAAACAGAACAAAACACTGAAGCAAACTCTCTCTTGCACACACTCACACACTGTGGTCTCCTTGTTATTGGGAAGTGACAGTCTGTCACAGTGGCTGAGTGTGCTTTAGGAGAGAGGGACGAGAGAAGGAGAGAGGGACGAGAGAAGGAGAGAGGGACGAGAGAAGGAGAGAGGGACGAGAGAAGGAGAGAGGGACGAGAGAAGGAGAGAGGGACGAGAGAAGGAGAGAGGGACGAGAGAAGGAGAGATTCTAGAAAAGAGCAGAACATAATGGAAGGAGGGAGGATTTGCAGGATTTGAAGTAAATAAGCGGGGAGGGATGGGGACATGAGAGATGAAGGGATAGAAGGGGGAGAGAGAGAGAACATGGGGGGGATGGAGAGAATGACAGATTTGGAGGATAAGGTGATTGGATAGGCTTAATGTGGGTTGGTCATTTTCCCTCTCCTCTCCATGTGTTTATGTATTATATTTAATATCAGATATAGTTGTCAATTTCCACTGTGTGTGAATGAGGTGTGTGTGTGTATTGAGGTGTGTTTGAGGCCTGTGAGAGAGAGTAGGGTTGTCACTGTGGTCTAATGGTAGCAGGAGACTGGGGGGCAATCCCCCTACACACAGCTGTGTGTGTGTGTGTGTGTGTGCGTGTCTGTGTGTGTGTGTGCGTCTGTGCATGTCTGTGTGTGTAACTTGCCTTTGACAGTTTTCCGACGGGTCTTGGCAGTGTGTGTGTGTGTGTGTGTGACATATCTGAGATGATTCCTGGCTTTAACGATGTGTGTGGGTGTGTTTGTAGATTTGTGTGTGAGGCTGAAAGAACTCTGTTGTCACACACACACACACACACACTCACACGCACACACAGTCACACACACACACACAGACACACACACAGACACACACACACAGACACACACACAGACACACACACACAGACACGTGTTGTCTAGTCTAAGTGTGAGTCATAGAGGCTTTTAGATACTCCTCTGACACTAACCTGCTGCTGCTAGTGACAGAAGGACACAACACACACACACACACACCCAGAGAAACTACACACACAGACATGCTGACACACACACACACACACATACACACCCAGAGAAACTACACACACAGACATGCTGACACACACACACACACACACACATACACACCCAGAGAAACTACACACACAGACATGCTGGCACACGCACACACACACACAGACAAACTACACACACAATGACTTTTAAGTGACCATTTTCTGTACCTCTCTTTTCCCTGCCTCTCTCTCTCTCTCGCGCGCGCTCTCCCTGCCTCGTCCTCCCTCTCACTCTCTCCTGATTTTCTCTCTCAGGAAAGAGAGAGTTTGAGAGGGAGAGAGAGAGTGTGAGTATGTGTGAATAGAAGGACTCAGGTATTTGATCCTGAATGAGATGAATGGCCTGTCCATATATTCTCTCCTGAACTGACACTATGACATAACTCTCTTTCTCTCTCTTTCTCTCTCCATCTCTCTCCCCCTCCTCCCCCAGCTCTCTCTCTCCCTCTGTTGTTTACAAGCAGCAGTTGACTGGCATTGGATCCCCCTGACAGGAGAGGGGGAGGGAGGAGAGGGGGAGAGAGAGAGGGGGGGAGGGAGGGAGGAGTGAGGGGGTGTATACTGTCTTGTATCTGGTATATTGTGTTCTTTAGTCTATTGTCTGTTCCCTTCTTAATCCATCTTCCTCCCCCCTCCTTGATAGCTCCAGGACATCTCCCAGAAAGAGAGGAAACCCAAACGTTGGTCAGTGTCCATGGTAACCTACTCTGTGAACCTTACCTGGTTAGCTTCACAGAGTAGTCTTTCTGGAACGGAAAACCCGGAGTATGCCTCTTTTCAGGCTTAACCAACTCAGAGTTTTCACTAAACCTGCTACCTGGAATACTCGCCTGTTCTGTCTGGCATGTTTACACGCGTGTGTTCATGTATGTGTTTCTCACACACACACACACACACACACACACACACACACACACACACAACACACAGAGTAAATCCTCACCTTGTCTGAGTAACAGATTCCAGGGTCCAGACGGGTCATAGACCTGAACCTGACCTGTGTGAGTGAGTGTGTGTGTGTGAGAGTGAGTGTGTGTGTGTGAGAGTGAGTGTGTGTGGTGTGAGAGTGAGTGTGGGTGTGTGAGAGTGAGTGTGTGTGTGTGAGAGTGAGTGTGTGTTAATTTTCTTGGGAAGCGGGAAACCTGTTTTCAGTCCAGAGGTGATTTAATCTGGAGGTCACAGCCTGGATGAATTCATCACCTGGCACATACATCACTGTCACACACACACACACACACTGTCACACACACACTCTCACACACACTCTCTCACACACACTCACACACACTCTCACACACACTCACAGGAGGTGATTTATATGGGGTTAAATGGTTGGTTGTGTCGTGAAGCGTCCACTTGACTGCAGTACAGTCATGAACACTCCTTCCCTCTTTCCCCCTACCCATCCCAATCTATCCCTCCTATTCTCCCTCTCTCTCTCTCATCACTCTCCCTCTCTCTCCTCACTCCTCCCTCTCTCTCTCCCTCTCTGTCTCTCTCTCTCATACCCACATTTCTAACAGTGTTATAGTCCATGGCTCAGCTCTCTGTCATGCTGATAATAGGCTGCATCTGTGTGTGTGAGAGAGAAAACCAAGTAACACTCTTATCCGCCAAATTATACTGAAACTACAGCAGTCCAAACATAGAGATATACACATTCTCTCACCCACACACACTTTCTCATACACACATACGTACAAAGGCAAACACACACACACACACACCAACTTGACCCAAAACGATAGGATAAGAAGTCACGGTTTTAAACATAGTATGGTCTGTTTGGATGTGTTTGTGAGTGTGTTTCTCTGCGTTTGGGAGTGTGTGTGTGTGTTTGACTTGCTCCTTTAGTTTATTTTCTAATTAAAGATTGTACAACAATACATGGATTTAACAGCCTTGGGGAGTGTGTGGTATGAGTGTGTGTGGTGAGTGTGTGTGGTATGAGTGTGTGTGTGTATGAGTGTGTGTGTATGGGCTCAGTATTTACAGAACATTGTTACATTTGTTTGTTAAGACTGTAAATAGTGGGTTTCATGCTTTGTGATGCAGTGTATATGATGTGTATATGTGTGTGTGTGAGTGAGTGTATGCATGCAGGTGTGTGTGAGTGCAGGTGTGTGTGTGTGAGTGTGCAGGTGTGTGTGTGTGTGCAGGTGTGTGTGTGTGTGCAGGTGTGTGTGTGTGTACTCTTGACAGTCTTACGAGCCTCTTGTTCATCTTCAATTTGCTTTTATGTCAATTAAAGCAATTAACGGATTAGAGAGCAGAATGGAGATTAACATGAATTATCACTTCAAAAGGAGGAGTGGATTCCAACATCCAATCCCTCCTTCCATCCCTCTCTTCTCCCCCCTGCTGATTCTCAGTGGGCGTGTTTTAACCTCTACAGAGCTGAAGACAGGACCATCTTTACTCTAGAGATGGAGGTGAAGATAGGAGGGAGGGAGGTGAGGATAGGAGGGAGGGAGGGGGGGAGGTGAAGATAGGAGGGAGAAAAGAGAGTGGTCATTCTCACACATTGTGACCATTACAGGGTCCATGTCTTCACTGACAGACACTCAGAGAGTGTAGGGAGGGAGAGATGGAGAGAGGGAGAGAGGGAGTGATGGAGGGAGAGAGAGATGGAGTGATGGAGAGAGGGAGAGAGGGAGTGATGGAGGGAGAGAGAGATGGAGTGATGGAGGGAGAGTGGTCATTTTAACACCTTGGGACTGCAGGATGGTCCATCTCTTAGTAATGACCTTTAACCTTAATGATTCATCCCTGTCACACACACACACACAGCTCCAAATAGCTTTACGCCTACGCAAACTGACGCGCACAGACTACACAATGATGCACGCACACACACGCACACACCACACACACTATCTCTCTCTCTCTCTCTCCTGAGAGCATTTCCCTGTAGAGGCAGACTCAGTAATGTGGTGCAGAACCTTGGAGCTCTGCAGCTAACCTACCATCAACTCTCCCACAGGTGTGTGTGTGTGAGCGTCTGTGTGTGTGTGTGAGCATCTGTGTGTGTGTGTGAGCGTCTGTGTGTGTGAGCGTCTGTGTGTGTCTGTGTGTCACAGAGTATAGTTAAGGGGAGAAGTGACTGACAGGGTGATGTGTCACCCTGATCCTCTCTGTCCTAGAGGAGAGGGGAGAGGGGGAGAGGGGAGAGGGGAGAGAAGGGGAGGGGGAGAGGGAGGAGAGAAAGGGAGGGGGAGAGGGGGAGAGAAGG
Organism: Thaleichthys pacificus; assembly: GCA_023658055.1. Classification (NCBI taxonomy): domain Eukaryota; kingdom Metazoa; phylum Chordata; class Actinopteri; order Osmeriformes; family Osmeridae; genus Thaleichthys; species Thaleichthys pacificus. Next base: position 11,902,714 of record CM042860.1, read on the forward strand.
GGAGGGAGGGGAGAGAAGGGGAGAGGGGGAGAGGGGAGAGAAGGGGAGGGGAGGGGAGAGAAGGGGAGAGGGGAGAGAAGGGGAGGGGATAGGGGAGAGAAGGGGGAGAGGGGAAGAAGGGGGAGGGGAGAGGGGAGAGAAGGGGAGAGGGGAGAGAAGGGAGGGGAGAGGGGGAGGAAGAGAAAGGGAGGGGGAGAGGGGGAGAGGGGAGAGGGAAAGGGTAGGAGAGGCTAGAGTGAGGCAGAGCAGGAGAGAACTTTTCCAAGCCATCATCCACAAAGACAATGGTGAACACTGCTTGGCGAACTGGTTTAGCAGTATCATGTTCTTAGTTTCCATTTTAGACATTTTCTTCAAAAACAAGAACATCAAAAACATGTCTGTGCTGACGTTTCTAGCTACAAATGGCTGATTAGTGCATGATGTCTCTCATTCAGACAAACATCCCATCTCCCCCCTCTCCCCCTTGTGCTCTCTCTCCCCCCTCTCCCCCTTAGGCCTCGTCTCTCGTCTCCTCCTCTCCCCCTTGCTCTCTCTCCCCGCCTCTCCCCCTTCGCCTCTCTTCTCTCCTCCCTCTCTCCCCTTGATGCTCTCCTTGCGTCTCTCTCCGCCCTCTCCCCCTTGCTCGCTCTCCCCCCTCTCCCCCTTGCTCTCTAAATCCCCCCCTCTCCCACTTGCTCTTCTCTCCCCCCCTCTCCCCCTTGCTCTCTCTCCCCCCTCTCCCCCCTCTCCCCCCCTCTCCCCCCTCTCCCCTCTCCCTCTCCCCCTCTCACCCCTCTCCCCCTTCGCTCTCTCTCATCTCCGCCCCATCTCCCCCATCTCCCCCATCTCCCCCTTGCTTCTCTCTCCCCCCTCATCCCCCTCTCTAGGTGTTAATTTGTATTCATGTTCACTGGCCTCATCTCACCACAAAGAAACAACATGACAAGGGACTCACCTCCTCAACACACACTCACACACACACACTCACACTCACACACTCACACACCACACACACACACACTCACACACACACACACTCACACACACACACAAACACACACACTCACACACACACACTCACACACACACACACACACACTCACACACACACTCACTCCACACACACACTCACACACACACACTCACACACACACACAAACACACACACTCACACACACACTCACACACTCACATCTTCCTCCCCTTGTTGGTCGACAGAAGCTTTTCCTGCAGGAAAATTAATTTGTCACGGGTTACCGGGGACAACCGACAACAACATTCTGATTAGCAGGGAAATCAGACGTGCATAAAGAACCACACACACACACATATATAGAAAACCTAGTCATATTCTCCCTACTTAGTGTAATTAAAATTAGCTGTGTGCGTTTGTGTGTGTGCGTGTGTTCGGGTGAGTGTGTGTGTGTGTGATTGACTGTGCCATATGTACAACAAAGGCAGATGAACACACACACATCCCATACACACACACACACATCCCAGACACACACACACACATCCCACACACACACATCCCAGACACACACACACATCCCATACACACACACACACACACATCCCAGACACACACACACAGTCTCTCTCTCTGTGTCCCTGTAGTGGAAGGGGTAAGGAGTAGCAGTGAGTTTGTGTCCCAGGGTGCACTGGGGCTCCTGCTCAACAGATGGTCTCTCTCCCTTCCCACAATTCCCCTGGGCATGACATCATCATGAACCCTCTCCCTCCTTTCCTCTCTCCTCTCCTGACATCATCTTTAACCTGAGAGTTCAGTGGCATCTCCTTACCCCTTCCCTCCCTCCATCAACCCCCTTTCCTCCCTAGTTTCCTAACCTGTAGCTCTCTCCCCTCCCCTGCCCTCCCCTCTCCCCTCCCCTTCTCTCCCCTCCCCTCCCCTGCCCTCCCCTCCCCTCTCCTCTCCTCTCCTCTCCTCTCCTCTCCCCTCCCCTTCTCTCCCCTCCCCTGCCCTCCCCTCCCCTCCCCTTCTCTCCCCTCCCCTGCCCTCCCCTCTCCCCTTCTCTCCCCTCCCCTGCCCTCTCCCCTCCCCTTCCTCTCCCCTCCCCTCTCCCCTCCCCTCCCCTCTCCTCTCCCCTCCCCTTCTCTCCCCTCCCCTCCCCCACGCCTCACTCCATATGGCTCTCTGACCTGGTGCAGTGCATTGTGGGACAGGATCTTCCCTCTGGGTTTCAGGTTACCACTAAGGCACAGACAGGTGTGTGGTGTGAGAGTGTGTGTGTGTGAGAGTGTGTGAGAGTGAGTGTGTGTGCGTGAGAGTATGCGTGTGTGTGTGTGTGTGTGTGTGTGTGTGAGAGAGTATTACTCTGGGAAGATGAGCTGTCATAACATGTTATGTCTCATTAAAACAGCTGAGAGTGTGTGTGTGTGTGCTGTGTGTGTGTGCTGTGTGTGTGTGTGCTGTGTGTGTGTGCTGTGTGTGTGTGCTGTGTGTGTGTGTGCTGTGTGTGTGTGCTGTGTGTGTGTGCTGTGTGTGGGTGCTGTGTGTGTGTGCTGTGTGTGTGTGCTGTGTGTGGGTGCTGTGTGTGTGTGCTGTGTGTGTGTGCTGTGTGTGTGTGCTGTGTGTGTGTGCTGTGTGTGTGTGTGCTGTTCTAAATAGGCTATTTTAGCACCAATGTTCCCACTTAGGGTTAAATGGATAGTTTATTACAGTCCACCTCAACACACTCACACACACACACACATTCAAACGCACACACACATACACATGTACACGCATACACACAAACTCACCCCCCACCACACACACACCTACACACACACACTCACAAACAAACCTTCACACACCTTCACACACACACCCTGTCTGTGGGCTTAAAGCTGTCTGGTCAATTACATCAGGTGCCTCTGTTAGTGATGGTGTGTGTGTGTGTGTGTTTGGGTGACAGTAGCAGATACAGCGTTCAAATCCCCATGACAACCACAAACACCACGGCTTTAGCAGAACACACGACTCTTTTCAAACCTTCACTTTTGGAATGTTCAAATGCAGAGAACAGACAGAGATAGAGAGAGAAAGAGAAAGAAACAATCGAAGAAAAGGCCAAAATAGCTTATCCTAAACTTTGCCTCTAAGTGTTCTGTCTGTGTGTGTGTGTCTGTGTGTGTGTCAATGTGTGTGTCTGTCTGTGTGTCTGTCTGTGTGCATGTGTGTGTCTGTCTGTGTGTCAATGTTTGTGTCTGTGTGTGTGTGTGTGTGTCTGTCTGTGTGTATGTCTGTCTGTCTGTGTGTGTGCGTGTGTCAGTGTGTGTGTGTCTGTATGTCTGTGTGTGTGTGTTATCTGATCGCAGGCGGTTTCAGGTTTAAGGACAAAGCAAGAAAGAGAGGGAACAGAAAACGAGTGAAGCGTGAGATACCCCTCTTCCACTCCACTGACCTATTCTGAGGAGGGAGGGAGGGAGGGAGGGAGGGAGGGAGGGAGGGAGGGAGAGAGAGAGAGAGAGAGAGAGAGAGAGAGAGAGAGAGAGAGAGAGAGAGAGAGAGAGAGGGAGGGAGAGGAGGAAAGGTTTGAAATGGAGGGAGAGAGGGATGGGATGGAGGGATAAGGGAGAGAGGGAGATAGACAGTGTCAGGTAGTACATTTACAAACAAAGCAGGTTTTTTCCTGTACACAGCTATAACACCTGGAAGCCCTCCTTCTGTACACAGCTATAACACCTGGAAGCCCTCCTCCTCCTGTACACAGCTATAACACCTGGAAGCCCTCCTCCCTCCTGTACACAGCTATAACACCTGGAAGCCCTCCTCCCTCCTGTACACAGCTATAACACCTGGAAGCCCTCCTCCTTCCTGTACACAGCTATAACACCTGGAAGCCCTCCTCCCTCCTGTACACAGCTATAACACCTGGAAGCCCTCCTCCTTCCTGAGCTGGTCTGCTATCTGGGCTTTAATACCTCTCCTGAAAGAGTGTGTGTGTGGAAAAGTGTCATACATATTGGTGCAGAGATGCAACAGTGTGATATGAATGCTCATTTCTTTCTCTGGAGAAAGACGTGTGTGTAGGTGTGTGTGCGTGTGGACATGTGCATGTGTTGGATGTTCTACACGTCCCTGTCCTCGGAGACTGAATGATCTATAACCCCCTCTTTCTCTGCTCTCTCTCCTCTCCACTCTCTCTATTCCCTCCTGTCTCTCCTCTCTTTCTCTTGCCTCTCCCTCTCCACTCTCTCTATCTCCCTCCTGTCTCTCCTCCTCTCTTTCTCTTGCTCTCTCCTCTTCCCACTCTCTCTATCTCCCTCCTGCCTCCCTCCTCTCTTTCTCTGCTCTCTCTCCTCTTCCCACTCTCTCTATCTCCCTCCTGTCTCTCCTCCTCTCTTTCTCTTGCTCTCTATCCTCTTCCACTCTCTCTATCTCCCTCCTGTCTCTCCTCCTCTCTTTCTCTATCCCCCTCTCTCTCTCTTCCTCTCTCTCCTTCCTCCCAGTAGCTTTGCTCTTGTTAGCAGGTTGGAGTGGCAGGTGAGGCAGTGCCTTGTGGGTAATAGATGTGGAAATTGATGATGTGTCACGTCCAGACTTCGTGTTACAACCTCTTCACCTCTCCATCTATCCTCCCCCCTTGAGCCTCTCCCTCCCTCCATCCTCCCTATCCCTTCATCTCTCCCTCCCTCCCTCCATCTCTCCGTCACCCGCAGCAGACATTACTTGCCCGCACTGCGAGGGCGCATCATCAATCCATGATTCATTGCGTGTTGCCACAGTAATGGCAGCCACTTTGATTGAAGCAAGGACCACGTGTGTGCAGTTGTGTGTTTACGTGTAGGTGTGGTTGTGCGAATATGAATTCTGCATATCCTTGTGTGTTGATTGTGTGTGTGATTTCTCTGCTGAACGAAAAGGTTTGTTTTAAAAGCACTCAATACTTTAGTTATCTGTCTCTACTATATCGCTCCCTCTCTCACTGTCGCTCTCGCCTCCATCTCTCTCCTCTCCCTCCTCTCTCTCACTGTCGCTCTCCTCCATCTCTCTCTCTCCTCTCCCTCTCTCTCTCTCCTCGCTCTCCTCCATCTCTCTCTCTCTCCTCTCTCTCTCCTCGCTCCCTCCATCTCTCTCCTCTCCTCTCCCTCCTCTCTCTCACTGCGCTCTCCCTCCATCTCTCTCTCTCTCCTCTCCTCCTCTCTCTCTCCTCTCCCTCCATGTCTCTCTCTCTCCTCTTTGTTTTTGTCACTCTCTCTATTCCCTGTCTCTCTCTTCTCCACATCAGATTCACACATTCCACATTCAACCATCATTAAGTGAAGAGGAGACAGGAGAGGAGACAGGAGAGGAGAGAGGAGAGGAGAGAGGAGAGGGGGTAAGGAGAGAAGAGCAAAGGGGGATAAGGAGAGAGAGAAGAGGAGAGAGGAGAGGGGGTAAGACCGTTAGTGCTTCTCATGATGTAAGTAATTCTAACACTTACTGACCCCGCAAGCGTCCTTAATGATGAGGTCATCAGTGTCAGCCTGTCAGCTGATTGGACGATAGATAAGTGTTTGACCCCAGATTGACCTCTCAATGATTCCATCACCCTCCCACCTTATTGATCTCCACCAGCATGACGATAGCTTACCAATCACTCTGTGTGTGAGTGTATGGGAGTGTGGGTGCGTGTGCGTGTGTTTGTGGTGTGTGTGTGGGGGGGAATGTGTGTGAGCAAGAATTAGATTCTCTCAACATACACCTGTCGGGCAGGTAATCAGGGGTGTGTGTGTGTGGTGGTGTGTGTGTGTGGGGGGGAGTGTGTGTGTGTGTGTGCGTGGATATTCTGCCCTGCCGCCTTTGAAGAGAATTAGAGTGGCTGGTGGAGAAACCAGCAACACATTTGAGTCTTCTTACTGAGGAGGGAGAGAGGGAGAAGAGAGAGAGAGAGAGAGGGAGCGAGAGAGAGAGGGAGAGAGAGGGAGAGGAGAGAGAGAGAGAGAGAGAGAGAGGGGAGAGAGAGATAGAGAGAGAGGGAGAGAGAGAGGGAGAGAGAGAGAGAGGAGAGAGAAGGGAGAGAGAGAGAGGAGAGTAGAGGAGGGAGAGAGAGGAGAGAGGAGGAGAGAGGAGAGATAGGGAGAGAGAGAGAGTAGGGAGGAGGCGAGAGAGGGCGAGGTAGTAGGGCGAGAGGAGGAGAGAGGAGAGAGAGGGAGGGGAGAGAGATAGAGAGAAGAAAGAAAGAGAGGTAGGGGACGAGAGAGAGAGGAGGAGAGAAGGGAGAGTAGAGAGAGGTAGGGGAGAGAGAGGTAGGGGAGAAGAAGAGGAGGAGGTAGGGAGAGTAGAGAGAGAGAGAGAGAGGGAGGAAGGGAGAGAGAGTAGGGAGAGAGAGAGGGAGGTAGGTAGAGAGAGAGGAGAGAGAGAAGAGGAGAGAGACAGGGAGGGAGGGAAGGAAGGAATTGGTCTCAGTGGAAAATTCTCCGTCCTAAATGGAGGCAAGACAGAGAGAGTGAAACACACACACACTTAAATGACTAGAAAAGTCCAACTAAATGGATATGAAAGCAGACGGCAGACAGACAGACAGACAGGATAGAGAGAAACATGGAGTTTGTAATGTCTGGTTGCAGACAGACACACACTTTCACACACACACACTCACACACACACAACACACACACACTCACTGTCATAAAGTATTCATGCTGGACGGCTCATTAAAAGTTTCCATGGTGTCGATCACAGAGGTCTGTCCCTCTAATCCTTTCATCCCTCCATACTGCTCCTCCCTCCTTCCCTGCCTCCCTCCCTTGTTTCCTCCTCCCTGCCTCCCTCCTAGGGCTGGGCGATATACTGAATATTAGCGATATTATCGCAATAACAATGTAAAATGTGAAAATATCGTGAATATCGAAAATGGCCGCATTGTGTTACTTGTGTTTTAAGATCAACGTTCTGGCTCCCCTCTGTGTTCACACACACACCACACACGCAACCCACTACCACACACCACAGAACACACCCACACACAGACACACACACACGACACACAGACACACACAACACAGCGACCCACACAGACACACCCACACACCGACACACAACACACACAGGACACACACCACACACACCAGACACCACACACACCCACACAGACACACACACCAGCCACAACCCAGGACACACACACACCCACACAGACACACACACACACACACACACAGACACACACTACACACACACAGACACAAATTGGAAAAATTGCACGCGCACAGGAAAACTCACTTTCTTGTCAGAGGTCCTTATGTGACACGACAAAAAGAGAGTTCCTGTGCGCGTGCAATTTTCAATTTGTGCTGTGTGTGTGTGTGTGTGTCTTGTGTGTGTGTGTGTGTGTGTCTGTGTGTGTGTGTGTCTGTGTGTGGTGTGTGTGTGTGTCTGGTGTGTGTGTGTGTGTGTGTCTGGTTGTGTGTGGTGTGTGTCTGTGTGTGTGGTGTGTCTGTGTGTGTGTGTGTCTGTGTGTGTGTGTTGTGTGTGTCTGTGTTGTGTGTGTGTCTGTGTGTGTGTGTGTTCTGTGTGTGTTGTGTGTGGTGTGGTGTGTGTGTGTGAACACAGAGGAGCCAGACGTTGATCTTAAAACACAAGTAACACAAGGACATTTTCGATATTCACGATATTTTCACATTTTACATTGTTATTGCGATAATATCGCTAATATTCAGTATAATCGCCCAGCCCTAGGAGGGAGGCAGGGAGGAGGAAACAAGGGAGGGAGGCAGGGAAGGAGGGAGGAGCAGTATGGAGGGATGAAAGGATTAGAGGGACAGACCTCTGTGATCGACACCATGGAAACTTTTAATGAGCCGTCCAGCATGAATACTTTATGACAGTGAGTGTGTGTGTGTTGTGTGTGTGTGAGTGTGTGTGTGTGAAAGTGTGTGTCTGTCTGCAACCAGACATTACAAACTCCATGTTTCTCTCTATCCTGTCTGTCTGTCTGTCTGCCGTCTGCTTTCATATCCATTTAGTTGGACTTTTCTAGTCATTTAAGTGTGTGTGTGTTTCACTCTCTCTGTCTTGCCTCCATTTAGGACGGAGAATTTCCACTGAGACCAATTTCCTTCCTTCCCTCCTCCTGTCTCTCTCTCTCTCTCTACTCCCTCTCTACCTCCCTCTCTCTCTCCCTACTCTCTCTCCCTTCCTCCCTCTCTCTCTCCGTCTCGCTCTCCCTACCTCCTCTCTTTCTCCTATCTCTCTCCCTACCTCTCTCTCCTTCTCCCTCTCTCTCTCTCCCTACTCTCTTTCTTCTTCTCTCTATCTCTCTCCCTCTCGCTCTCTCTCTCTCCCTCTCTCGCCCTACCTCTCTCTCCCTCTCTCGCCCTACCTCTCTCTCTCTCCCTCTCTCTCTCTCCCTCTCTCTCCTCTCTCTCCTCTCTCTCTCCTCTCTCTCTCTCCCTTTCTCTCTCTCTCTCTCTCTCTCCCTCTCTCTCTCCCTCTCTCTCTCTCTCTCTCCCTCTCTCTCTCCTCTCTCTCTCTCTCCTCTCCCTCTCTCTCCTCTCTCTCTCTCTCCCTCTCTCTCTCTCTCTCTCTCTCCCTCTCTCCCTCCTCAGTAAGAAGACTCAAATGTGTTGCTGGTTTCTCCACCAGCACTCTAATTCTCTCAAAAGCGGCAGGGCAGAATTATCCACGTCACACACACACACACACTCCCCCCCACACCACACACCACACACACACACCACACACCTGATTACCTGCCCCGACATGGTGTATGTGTGAGAGAATCTAATTCTTGCTCACACACATTCCCCCCCACACACACACCACCACACACACGCACACGCACACACCCACTCCCATACACTCACACACAGAGTGTATTGGTAAGCTATCGTCATGCTGGTGGAGAGCAATAAGGTGGGAGGGTGATGGAATCATTGAGAGGTCAATCTGGGTCAAACACTTATCTATCGTCCAATCAGCTGACAGGCTGACACTGATGACCTCATCATTAATGGACGCTGCGGGGTCAGTAAGTGTAGAATTACTACAATCAGAGAAAGCACTAACGTCTTACCCCCTCTCCTCTCTCCTCTTCTCTCTCTCCTTATCCCCCTTTGCTCTTCTCTCCTTACCCCCTCTCCTCTCTCCTCTCCTCCTCTCCTCTACCTGTCTCCTCTCCTGTCTCCTCTTCACTTAATGATGGTTGAATGTGGAATGTGTGAATCTGATGTGGAGAAGAGAGAGAAGGGAATAGAGAGAGTGACAAAAACAAAGAGGAGAGAGAGAGACATGGAGGGAGAGGGAGAGAGAGAGGAGGAGAGGAGAGAGAGAGAGATGGAGGGAGAGCGCAGTGAGAGAGAGGAGGAGAGGAGAGAGAGAGAGATGGAGGAGAGCGAGGAGAGAGAGAGGAGAGAGAGAGAGATGGAGGAGAGCGAGGGAGAGAAGGGGAGAGGAGAGAGAGAGATGGAGGAGAGCGACAGTGAGAGAGAGGAGGGAGAGGAGAGAGATGGAGGCGAGAGCGACAGTGAGAGAGGGAGCGATATAGTAGAGACAGATAACTAAAGTATTGAGTGCTTTTAAAAACAAACCTTTCGTTCAGCAGAGAAATCAACACACAATCAACACACACGGATATGCAGAATTCATATACGCACAACCACACCTACACGTAAACACACAACTGCACACACGTGGTCCTTGCTTCAATCAAAGTGGCTGCCATTACTGTGGCAACACGCAATGAATCATGGATTGAATGATGCGCCCTCGCGAGACGGGCAAGTAATGTCTGTGCGGGTGACGGAGAGATGGAGGGAGGGAGGGAGAGATGAAGGGATAGGGAGATGGAGGGAGGGAGAGGCTCAAGGGGGAGGATTAGAGGGAGAGGTGAAGAGTTTGTAACACGAAGTCTGGACGTGACACATCATCAATTTCCACATCTATACCCACAAGGCACTGCCTCACCTGCCCACTCCCAACCTGCTAACAAGATGCAAAGCTACTGGGAGGGAAGGAGAGAGAGGAAAGAGAGAGAGGAGGGGGATAGAGAAAGAGAGGAGGAGAAGACAGGAGGGAGATAGAGAGAGTGGGAAGAGGAGAGAGAGCAAGAGAAAGAGAGGAGGGAGAGACAGGAGGGAGATAGAGAGAGTGGGAAGAGGAGAGAGAGCAAGAGAAAGAGAGGAGGGAGAGACAGGAGGGAGATAGAGAGAGTGGAAGAGGAGAGAGAGCAAGAGAAAGAGAGGAGGGAGAGACAGGAGGGAGATAGAGAGAGTGCGAAGAGGAGAGAGAGCAAGAGAAAGAGAGGAGGAGAGACAGGAGGGAGATAGAGAGAGTGGAGAGGAGAGAGAGCAGAGAAAGAGGAGGGTTATAGATCATTCGAGTCTCCGAGGACAGGGACCGTGTAGAACATCCAACACATGCACATGTCCACACGCACACACACCTACACACACGTCTTTTCTCCAGAGAAAGAACATGAGCATTCATATCACACTGTTGCATCTGCTGCACCAATATGTATGACACTTTTCCACACACACACTCTTTCAGGAGAGGTATTAAAGCCCAGATAGCAGACCAGCTCAGGAAGGAGGAGGGCTTCCAGGTGTTATAGCTGTGTACAGGAGGGAGGAGGGCTTCCAGGTGTTATAGCTGTGTACAGGAAGGAGGAGGGCTTCCAGGTGTTATAGCTGTGTACAGGAGGGAGGAGGGCTTCCAGGTGTTATAGCTGTGTACGGAGGAGGAGGGCTTCAGGTGTTATAGCTGTGTACAGGAGGGGAGGGCTTCCAGGTGTTATAGCTGTGTACAGGAAGGAGGAGGGCTTCCAGGTGTTATAGCTGTGTACAGGAAAAAACCTGCTTTGTTTGTAAATGTACTACCTGACACTGTCTATCTCCCTCTCTCCCTTATCCCTCCATCCCATCCCTCTCTCCCTCCATTTCAAACCTTTCCTCCTCTCCCTCCCTCTCTCTCTCTCTCTCTCTCTCTCTCTCTCTCTCTCTCTCTCTCTCTCTCTCTCTCTCTCCCTCCCTCCCTCCCTCCCTCCCTCCCTCCCTCCCTCCCTCCTCAGAATAGGTCAGTGGAGTGGAAGAGGGGTATCTCACGCTTCACTCGTTTTCTGTTCCCTCTCTTTCTTGCTTTGTCCTTAAACCTGAAACCGCCTGCGATCAGATAACACACACACACAGACATACAGACACACACACACTGACACACGCACACACACAGACAGACAGACATACACACAGACAGACACACACACACACACACAGACACAAACATTGACACACAGACAGACACACACATGCACACAGACAGACACACAGACAGACACACACATTGACACACACACAGACACACACACACAGACAGAACACTTAGAGGCAAAGTTTAGGATAAGCTATTTTGGCCTTTTCTTCGATTGTTTCTTTCTCTTTCTCTCTCTATCTCTGTCTGTTCTCTGCATTTGAACATTCCAAAAGTGAAGGTTTGAAAAGAGTCGTGTGTTCTGCTAAAGCCGTGGTGTTTGTGGTTGTCATGGGGATTTGAACGCTGTATCTGCTACTGTCACCCAAACACACACACACACACACCATCACTAACAGAGGCACCTGATGTAATTGACCAGACAGCTTTAAGCCCACAGACAGGGTGTGTGTGTGAAGGTGTGTGAAGGTTTGTTTGTGAGTGTGTGTGTGTAGGTGTGTGTGTGGTGGGGGGTGAGTTTGTGTGTATGCGTGTACATGTGTATGTGTGTGTGCGTTTGAATGTGTGTGTGTGTGTGAGTGTGTTGAGGTGGACTGTAATAAACTATCCATTTAACCCTAAGTGGGAACATTGGTGCTAAAATAGCCTATTTAGAACAGCACACACACACACAGCACACACACACAGCACACACACACAGCACACACACACAGCACACACACACAGCACCCACACACAGCACACACACACAGCACACACACACAGCACCCACACACAGCACACACACACAGCACACACACACAGCACACACACACACAGCACACACACACAGCACACACACACAGCACACACACACACAGCACACACACACAGCACACACACACACACTCTCAGCTGTTTTAATGAGACATAACATGTTATGACAGCTCATCTTCCCAGAGTAATACTCTCTCACACACACACACACACACACACACACACGCATACTCTCACGCACACACACTCACTCTCACACACTCTCACACACACACACTCTCACACACACACCTGTCTGTGCCTTAGTGGTAACCTGAAACCCAGAGGGAAGATCCTGTCCCACAATGCACTGCACCAGGTCAGAGAGCCATATGGAGTGAGGCGTGGGGGAGGGGAGGGGAGAGAAGGGGAGGGGAGAGGAGAGGGGAGGGGAGGGGAGAGGGGAGGGGAGAGAAGGGGAGGGGAGAGGGCAGGGGAGGGGAGAGAAGGGGAGAGGGGAGGGCAGGGGAGGGGAGAGAAGGGGAGGGGAGAGGGCAGGGGAGGGGAGAGAAGGGGAGGGGAGAGGAGAGGAGAGGAGAGGAGAGGAGAGGGGAGGGGAGGGCAGGGGAGGGGAGGGGAGAGAAGGGGAGGGGAGAGGGGAGGGCAGGGGAGGGGAGAGAGCTACAGGTTAGGAAACTAGGGAGGAAAGGGGGTTGATGGAGGGAGGGAAGGGGTAAGGAGATGCCACTGAACTCTCAGGTTAAAGATGATGTCAGGAGGAGGAGAGAGGAAAGGAGGGAGAGGGTTCATGATGATGTCATGCCCAGGGGAATTGTGGGAAGGGAGAGAGACCATCTGTTGAGCAGGAGCCCCAGTGCACCCTGGGACACAAACTCACTGCTACTCCTTACCCCTTCACTACAGGGACACAGAGAGAGACTGTGTGTGTGTGTCTGGGATGTGTGTGTGTGTGTGTGTATGGGATGTGTGTGTGTGTCTGGGATGTGTGTGTGTGGGATGTGTGTGTGTGTGTCTGGGATGTGTGTGTGTGTGTATGGGATGTGTGTGTGTTCATCTGCCTTTGTTGTACATATGGCACAGTCAATCACACACACACACACTCACCCGAACACACGCACACACACAAACGCACACAGCTAATTTTAATTACACTAAGAGGGAGAAATGATAGGTTTTTCTATATATGTGTGTGTGTGTGGTTCTTTATGCACGTCTGATTTCCTGCTAATCAGAATGTTGTTGTCGGTTGTCCCCGGTAACCCGTGACAAATTATTTTCCCTGCAGGAAAAGCTTCTGTCGACCAACAAGGGGAGGAAGATGTGAGTGTGTGAGTGTGTTGTGTGAGTGTGTGTGTTTTGTGGTGTGTGTGAGTGTGTGTGTGTGAGTGAGTGTGTGTGTGTGTGAGTGTGTGTGTGTGTGTGAGTGTGTGTGTGTGAGTGTGTGTGTTTGTGATGTGTGTGTGAGTGTGTGTGTGTGTGAGTGTGTGTGTGTGTGTGTGTGAGTGTGTGAGTGTGAGTGTGTGTGTGTGAGTGTGTGTGAGGAGGTGGTCCTTGTCAGGTTGTTTCTTTGTGGTGAGATGAGGCCAGTGAACATGAATACAAATTAACACCTAGAGAGGGGGAGAGGGGGGAGAGAGAGCAAGGGGGAGATGGGGGAGAGGGGGGAGAGGGGGGAGAGAGAGAGGGGGGAGAGGGGGGAGAGAGAGGGGGAGAGGGGGAGAGGGGGGGAGAGGGGGGAGAGAGAGCAAGGGGGAGAGGGGGGAGAGAGAGCAAGGGGGAGAGGGGGGAGAGAGAGCAAGGGGGGAGGGGGAGAGAGAGCAAGGGGGAGAGGGGGGAGAGAGAGCAAGGAGAGCAAGGGGGGAGAGGGGGAGAGAGAGAGCAAGGGGGAGAGGGGGGAGAGAGAGCAAGGGGGAGAGGGGAGAGAGAGAGAGGCAAGGGGGAGAGGGGGGGAGAGAGAGCACAAGGGGGAGAGGGGGGAGATGGGATGTTTGTCCTGAATGAGAGACATCATGCACTAATCAGCCATGTAGCTAGAAACGTCAGCACAGACATGTTTTTGATGTTCTTGTTTTGAAGAAAATGTCTAAAATGAAACTAAGAACATGATACTGCTAAACCAGTTTCGCCAAGCAGTGTTCACCATTGTCTTGTGGATGATGGCTTGGAAAAGTTCTCTCCTGCTTGCCTCACTCTAGCCTCTCCCCTTTCCCTCTCCCCTCTCCCCTCTCCCCTCCCTTTCTCTCCTCCCCTCTCCCCTCCCTTCTCTCCCCTCTCCCCTTCTCTCCCCTCTCCCCTCCCCTTCTCTCCCCTCTCCCCTTCTCTCCCCTCTCCCCTCCCCTTCTCTCCCCTCTCCCTTCTCTCCCCTCCCCTCCCCTTCTCTCCCCTCTCCCCTCTCCCCTTCTCTCCCCTCCCTCCCCTTCTCTCCCTCTCCCCTCCCTTCTCTCCTCCCCTCTCCCCTCCCCTTCTCTCCCCTCTCCCCTCTCCCCTCTCCCCTCCTCTAGGACAGAGAGGATCAGGGTGACACATCACCTGTCAGTCACTTTCTCCCTTAACTATACTCTGGTGACACACAGACACACACAGACGCTCACACACACAGACGCTCACACACACACACAGATGCTCACACACACACACAGACGCTCACACACACACACCTGTGGGAGAGTTGATGGTAGGTTAGCTGCAGAGGCTCCAAGGTTCTGCACCACATTACTGAGTCTGCCTCTACAGGGAAATGCTCTCAGGAGAGAGAGAGAGAGAGTGTGTGTGTGGTGTGTGCGTGTGTGTGCGTGCATCATTGTGTAGTGTGCGCGTCAGTTTGCGTAGGCGTAAAGCTATTTGGAGCTGTGTGTGTGTGTGTGACAGGGATGAATCATTAAGGTTAAAGGTCATTACTAAGAGATGGACCATCCTGCAGTCCCAAGGTGTTAAAATGACCACTCTCCCTCCATCACTCCATCTCTCTCTCCCTCCATCACTCCCTCTCTCCCTCTCTCCATCACTCCATCTCTCTCTCCCTCCATCACTCCCTCTCTCCCTCTCTCCATCTCTCCCTCCCTACACTCTCTGAGTGTCTGTCAGTGAAGACATGGACCCTGTAATGGTCACAATGTGTGAGAATGACCACTCTCTTTTCTCCCTCCTATCTTCACCTCCCCCCCCCTCCCTCCTATCCTCACCTCCCTCCCTCCTATCTTCACCTCCATCTCTAGAGTAAAGATGGTCCTGTCTTCAGCTCTGTAGAGGTTAAAACACGCCCACTGAGAATCAGCAGGGGGGAGAAGAGAGGGATGGAAGGAGGGATTGGATGTTGGAATCCACTCCTCCTTTTGAAGTGATAATTCATGTTAATCTCCATTCTGCTCTCTAATCCGTTAATTGCTTTAATTGACATAAAAGCAAATTGAAGATGAACAAGAGGCTCGTAAGACTGTCAAGAGTACACACAACACACACCTGCACACACACAACACACCTGCACACACACACACACCTGCACACTCACACACACACACCTGCACTCACACACACCTGCATGCATACACTCACTCACACACACACATATACACATCATATACACTGCATCACAAAGCATGAAACCCACTATTTACAGTCTTAACAAACAAATGTAACAATGTTCTGTAAATACTGAGCCCATACACACACACTCATACACACACACACTCATACACACACACACTCACACACACACACACTCATACACACACTCCCCAAGGCTGTTAAATCCATGTATTGTTGTACAATCTTTAATTAGAAAATAAACTAAAGGAGCAAGTCAAACACACACACACACTCCCAAACGCAGAGAAACACACTCACAAACACATCCAAACAGACCATAATATGTTTAAAACCGTGACTTCTTATCCTATCGTTTTGGGTCAAGTTGGTGTGTGTGTGTGTGTGTTGCCTTTGTACGTATGTGTGTATGAGAAAGTGTGTGTGGGTGAGAGAATGTGTATATCTCTATGTTTGGACTGCTGTAGTTTCAGTATAATTTGGCGGATAAGAGTGTTACTGGTTTTCTCTCTCACACACACAGATGCAGCCTATTATCAGCATGACAGAGAGCTGAGCCATGGACTATAACACTGTTAGAAATGTGGGGTATGAGAGAGAGAGACAGAGAGGGAGAGAGAGAGGGAGAGGAGAGGGAGAGAGAGAGAGGGAGAGTGAGAGAGAGAGAGAGAGGGAGAATAGGAGGGATAGATTGGGATGGGTAGGGGGAAAGAGGGAAGGAGTGTTCATGACTGTACTGCAGTCAAGTGGACGCTTCACGACACAACCAACCATTTAACCCCATATAAATCACCTCCTGTGAGTGTGTGTGAGAGTGTGTGTGAGTGTGTGTGAGAGAGTGTGTGTGAGAGTGTGTGTGTGACAGTGTGTGTGTGTGTGTGTGACAGTGATGTATGTGCCAGGTGATGAATTCATCCAGGCTGTGACCTCCAGATTAAATCACCTCTGGACTGAAACAGGTTTCCCGCTTCCAAGAAAATTAACACACACTCACTCTCACACACACACACTCACTCTCACACACCCACACTCACTCTCACACACACACACTCACTCTCACACACACACACTCACTCTCACACACACACACTCACTCACACAGGTCAGGTTCAGGTCTATGACCCGTCTGGACCCTGGAATCTGTTACTCAGACAAGGTGAGGATTTACTCTGTGTGTGTGTGTGTGTGTGTGTGTGTGTGGTGGTGTGTGGTGTGGTGTGTGAGAAACACATACATGAACACACGCGTGTAAACATGCCAGACAGAACAGGCGAGTATTCCAGGTAGCAGGTTTAGTGAAAACTCTGAGTTGGTTAAGCCTGAAAAGAGGCATACTCCGGGTTTTCCGTTCCAGAAAGACTACTCTGTGAAGCTAACCAGGTAAGGTTCACAGAGTAGGTTACCATGGACACTGACCAACGTTTGGGTTTCCTCTCTTTCTGGGAGATGTCCTGGAGCTATCAAGGAGGGGGGAGGAAGATGGATTAAGAAGGGAACAGACAATAGACTAAAGAACACAATATACCAGATACAAGACAGTATACACCCCCTCACTCCTCCTCCCTCCCCCCCTCTCTCTCTCCCCCTCTCCTCCCTCCCCCTCTCCTGTCAGGGGGATCCAATGCCAGTCAACTGCTGCTTGTAAACAACAGAGGGAGAGAGAGAGCTGGGGGAGGAGGGGGAGAGAGATGGAGAGAGAAAGAGAGAGAAAGAGAGTTATGTCATAGTGTCAGTTCAGGAGAGAATATATGGACAGGCCATTCATCTCATTCAGGATCAAATACCTGAGTCCTTCTATTCACACATACTCACACTCTCTCTCTCCCTCTCAAACTCTCTCTTTCCTGAGAGAGAAAATCAGGAGAGAGTGAGAGGGAGGACGAGGCAGGGAGAGCGCGCGCGAGAGAGAGAGAGAGGCAGGGAAAAGAGAGGTACAGAAAATGGTCACTTAAAAAGTCATTGTGTGTGTAGTTTGTCTGTGTGTGTGTGTGCGTGTGCCAGCATGTCTGTGTGTGTAGTTTCTCTGGGTGTGTATGTGTGTGTGTGTGTGTGTGTGTCAGCATGTCTGTGTGTGTAGTTTCTCTGGGTGTGTATGTGTGTGTGTGTGTGTGTCAGCATGTCTGTGTGTGTAGTTTCTCTGGGTGGTGTGTGTGTGTGTGTTGTGTCCTTCTGTCACTAGCAGCAGCAGGTTAGTGTCAGAGGAGTATCTAAAAGCCTCTATGACTCACACTTAGACTAGACAACACGTGTCTGTGTGTGTGGTGTCTGTTGTGTGTCTGGTGTGTGTGTCTGTGTGTGTGTCCGTGGTGTGTTGTGTGTTGTGTCGTCTCAGTCGTTGACTCCCCTGTTCTCTTTGTCTCTTGCTACTACTCTCTCGTTCCGTGCGTGTGAGTGTGTGTCGTGTTGTGCTCACAGTCGTATAACAGACTTCTATACTCTTTACATTTCACACGTCTCTCAGCCTCCACACACCACACTAACGTGTACAATACGCTGACGAGCCATTCAGACTGTTAGAAGCCCT
>CM042860.1:11920755-11943255 GCA_023658055.1 Thaleichthys pacificus
TAGATCACCATCCTGTCACACATGTGGAAGCACTGCTCCACCCCCCTGCTTAAACACACACAGAGACACTGTGAGTGTGTGTGTGTGAGAGTGTGTGTGTGTGTGTGTGAGAGACAGAGTGTGTGTGTGTGTGTGAGAGACAGAGTGTGTGTGAGGTGTGTGTGTGAGAGTGTGTGTGTGTGGTGAGTGTTTGTGAGAGAGTGTGTGTGAGAGAGACACAGTGGTTGTGTTAGTACCGCAGGTGGCTCTTCTTCCAGGCTACAGTGGAAACAGGGTGGAGATGATGAAGAGTGAGCTTAGCCCCCGCCCCGTACAGCCATGCCGAGACGCGCTCCCAGTGGTCCTCGGACAGGAAGTGCAGCACCGAAGCTGCCCCAATAAACTAGGGATAATCCACAGCTACAGGAAGTACACAAACAAACAAATATGCAACAAATCATATGCATATATGTAAAATACAATATTAGAGAAAATTTTAAGAACATTCTGTATATTAAAATACTGTAGACAATGCATGTGTGTGCACAGTTAGCTGCATGTGTGTGTGTGTGTACCGCGTGTGTGGCACAGTTAGCTGCATGGTGTGTGTGTGGTACCGCGTGTGTGGCACAGTTAGCTGCATGTGTGTGTGGTGTGTACCGGCGTGTGTGGCACAGTTAGCTGCATGTGTGTGTGTGTGTACCGCGTGTGTGGCACAGTTAGCTGCATGTGTGTGTGTGTGTACCGCGTGTGTGGCACAGTTAGCTGCATGTGTGTGTGTGTGTACCGCGTGTGTGGCACTGTTAGCTGCATGTGTGTGTGTGTGTACCGCGTGTGTGGCACAGTTAGCTGCATGTGTGTGTGTGTGTACCGCGTGGTGTGGCACAGTTAGCTGCATGTGTGTGTGTGTGTACCGCGTGTGTGGCACAGTTAGCTGCATGTGTGTGTGTGTGTACCGCGTGTGTGGCACAGTTTAGCTGCATGTGTGTGTGAGTGTACCGCGTGTGTGGCACAGTTAGCTGCATGTGTGTGTGTGTTGTACCGCGTGTGTGGCACAGTTAGCTGCATGTGTGTGTGAGTGTAACCTGCGTGTGTGGCAACAGTTAGCTGCAATGCTCGTAGTCCGTGGGCTGGTATCGCTTGTCGGCCGGAACACGGTTGTTCATAAATCTGGAAACAAACAAACAGATCAACATCCTGCCAGCCTGGATCTCATACAGCATGTGTGTGTGTGTGTGTGTGTGCATGTGTGCGTGCGTGTGTGTGTGTGTGTGCGTGTGTGTGTGTGTGAGGTCAGGCTTTCAGAGACAGTAAATGTGAACTCCATTAGAACTGAACCACTTACACAGTCGGGATAGCTTGGGGGTACTCTCTCTCTCTCTCTCTCTCTCTCTCGTCTCTCTCTCTCTCTCCTCTCTCTCTCTCTCTCTCTCTCGCTCTCTCGCTCTCCTCGCTCTCTCGCTCTCTCTCTCTCTCTCTCTCTCTCTCTCTCTCTCTCTCACACACACACACACACACATACACGTAGGCACTTTCCTAAGGGTTCCAGAATGCCTCTCCTCTCTCCTTCTCTTTTCATCCTTTCGCTAACGCAGATCACAGTGCCGGCTGTTGCCAAGACAGCAGTTGCCTGGCAACCTGCTGGTAACCAAGAATTGACTGAAAACGCAATGTCTCTCACTCTCTCCTCCCTCCCCTCTCTTTTCCTCCCTATTTACCCTCCCCCTTCCCTCCTCCCTCCCTCTCTTCTCTTTCTTATCAATGATTAAATTAACATGTTGTCTGGGGATGAGAGGAAAATGGGAACACACACACACACACACAGCCCTGTCCTCCATCTTGTCTTGTTTCATAAGAGACCCAGTTAGAGCTGGTACTGCCTCCCTCTCCCAGAGAACACACACACCATACACACACTATACACACACACCATACACACACCATACACACACTATACACACACACCATACACACACCATACACACACTATACACACACTATACACACACTATACACACACCATACACACACTATACACACACACCATACACACACTATACACACACACCATACACACACTATACACACACACCGCACACACACTATACACACACACCCATACACACACACCACACACACACTATACACACACACCACACACACACCACATGCTCAACTAAATTATGGACGTGTGTGTGTGTTTTCAGGATTCCTCTGACAACTTGTGTACTCACTTTCCTGTAACTTTCCTGTTACTCACGAGCACACCTGAGTGTGTGTGTGCACACCTGTACTAATCCCCTCAGTGTGTGTGTGTGTTTGGTGATGAAATTGGTTCAGCCTCTCTCCCTCAGCACGAAGCAGCAGATTTAGACTCCGACACACAATCTATTAATACTGACCCAGTGCACACACACACACACGCACGCTCAAACAGCTAGAGAAGACAAACCTGATTGGAGGGCAGCAGTGTGTGTGTGTGTGTGTGTGTGTGTGTGTGTGTGTGTTATGAACACCCCAATTAAGTCATTGACAGGACTGCCAACAGTCTGCATGCGCCTGGCTCTTACCTCTGGAGGGTGTGTGTGTGTGTGAGAGGGAGGTTTGTGTGTGTGTGTGTGAGAGAGAGAGAGAGAGAGAGAGAGAGAGAGAGAGAGAGGTGTGTGTGTGGGTGTGTGTGTGAGAGAGAGGTGTGTGTGTGTGTGAGAGAGGTGTGTGTGTGTGTGTGTGAGAGAGGTGTGTGTGTGTGTGAGAGAGAGATAGAGAGGTGTGTGTGCATGGATTAGTTCCAGCATGTCAGCAGCACAATACTTACACCTCTAAGGTGTGTGTGTGTGTGTGTGTGTGTGTGTGTGTGTGGATACGTTCCAGCATGTCCACAGTTTAGACTGTTCTCTCCATCCAGACAGCCAGGAAGATGAGCAGCAGAACATACCATGTCTAAGCTGTCAATCACAAACCCTGAACACGCACACAACAGACAACCTAACTGACAAACGCCAAGATGACAGACGGATCCAGGGCTTAACAGTTCTCCTGTCAAAAATACAGCTATATTTTAACATATCGTTAAGAAATGACGTTAACGTTACATTAATCTAACTAGTTAATCTGGATTGTCAACCAGGTTTCTCTCCCTTCAGGATGAGGCGAGGCCGTACGTATGGCACCACTATAATCATCATCTTCATCTTCATCAAAACAAGATTCTTTAGGACAAATAATTGGGTGGTTCGAATGTACAACCACCGCGGGACAGCTGCTTCCCAACGGTTATAATCAGAACAAAACACCCACCTTACAAGATTCATTTAAAAGTGAATTTAAGGCAACAGTTGACGAAGACGATGGTTGGGAATCTTGTCTGTGTTCGGGAGGAAAAAATAGCTTAACAGCCAACGATATGTCCGCGTCTCCCGGTGAGGACCACACCGACGTCAGTTTACTTAAAAAAAATAAGGAAAGACAGAAGAAAAGCGAGAGCTTATCTACAGACGCAGGATGATCGTTCCCGGTTGAAAAGGCAGCTGGGATCTCATCTCACCGAGCGACAAACGTGTCGCGGTTCATCCACATCCAGCGGTGAAGATCCGGAAGTGTGGGCGATGGAAACTGTCTCCAGGGGGATACGTAATTGCGTAATATCTCAAGCACATTATGAATTCTGAAACGTCACTTAGAAACGATTTGGGGGTCTCCCGGTGGAGGGTCGGTTACAGGAGAGCTAACGACTCGCTAATGGGGTTGAGATTACCGGTTGTTCATTCGCGTGTTGTGCATTCCAGAATACCGATCCAAGATCAACATCTGTCCTGGCGCGCCAGTTGTGACACCAAAAGGTATATGGTCATGTTAGGCCTGCGATGAGTCAGCGCCAAATTACAGTTACATTTCCATCACAATCATTCCAGCAACAACTCTGCAGCAATAAACAGAAGAAAACCTTCATTAGATTAGAAAATCAATTTACAGAATATTTAACCACCGAGTTTTGCCGCAGTTCCAATTCTAACCGCCAGATGGCGGAAGGGTAATAGATTCCAGAAAGCTACATCACGAGCCACACACGTCACAACAAGGACTACCACAAAAACATCAACATTCAGCAAAAAACGTAAAAAAAAAAAAAATTCGCTCTGACATTAGCATACAGACACTAAGAATACTGTTAATAGTAAAGCTTTATTTTAATGCAAATTATGACCAGCATAAGCATTGACCAGGTACAGCGGCTGCTCTCATTGGCTAACATAAAATACCTGCTTTCTCATTGGCTAACATAAAATACCTGGCACATGGCTTGGTACCCAGGCTATGACATCACTTTGTAGTCCTGAAGGCCACCGCCACCGGCTGCAGGCTACAAAATGACGTCTCTTCCTTAGATCTCACTGGCTCTTAACCTTCCTAAGTACCGTGAAACAGTTTATAAAATACCTGAAACACTGCAGGGAAGCTTTCGCTCTGGTTATAGAATCACACAGAGAGAGAGAGCGAAAGAGAGGGAGAAAGAGAGGGAGAAAGGGAGGGAGAGAGAGGGAGAGAAAAAGGGAGAAAGAGAGAGGGAGAGGGAGAGAGGGAGAGAGGGAGAAAGGGAGGGAGAGAGAGGGAGAGAAAAAGGGAGAAAGAGAGAGGGAGAGAGGGAGAGAGAGAGAGAGAGAGAGAGAGAGAGAGAGAGAGAGAGAGAGAGGGAGAGAGGGAGGGAGAGAGGGAGGAGGGAGAGGGAGGGAGGGGATGAGATGGTCATAAACATGACACTGTTGGTGTCTTTGGTCCAAAGCAAAGTAATACTAAATCAAAAAGCAAGCTGTCTGTTTGACCAGGACAGAAAGAGAGGGGAGACAGGCTTGTCTTCATATCAGGGAATGTGAGGTCAGAGGTCAGACGATCTTCAGGTCCTTCATGGTCGACTCCAGACTCTGAGGAGGAGAGGGACGAGTGAGTGTGTATATGTATGTGTGTGTGTGTATATGTATATGTATATGTGTGTGTGTGTATATGTATATGTGTGTGTGTGTGTGTGTGTGTGTGAGTCACCTGTACATCCCAGATAGCCATGCCTCCATCCATCCCAGTGGTACAGAACTTGCTGCACTTGTTGCCAGTCTCCCTCCAGCACAGAAATTTGGCTGCAGCACACAAACACACATTAACACACACTAACACTCTGTGTGTGTGTACCTGGTGCTGTTCAGGTGCAGGGTGTGTGTGTGTGTGTGTGTGTGTGTGTGTGTGTGTGTACCTGGTGCTGTTCAGGTGCAGGGTGTGTGTGTGTGTGTGTGTGTACCTGGTGCTGTTCAGGTGCAGGTGTGTGTGTGTGTGTGTGTGTGTACCTGGTGCTGTTCAGTGCAGGGTGTGTGTGTGTGTGTGTGTGTGTGTACCTGATGCTGTTCAGGTGCAGGGTGTGTGTGTGTGTTGTGTACCTGATGCTGTTCAGGTGCAGGGTGTGGTGTGTGTACCTGGTGCTGTTCAGGTGCAGGGTGTGTGTGTGTGTGTGTGTGTGTACCTGATGCTGTTCAGGTGCAGGGTGTGTGTGTGTGTGTGTGTGTACCTGATGCTGTTCAGGTGCAGGGTGTCCAGGTTCTGCTCGCTCTGGGAGGAGGAGGCGCGGCGGTCCAGGTTCTGGAAGCGCTCCCTGGCGGTGACGCCCTTCTGGGACGCCTGCTTGGGGACATCCAGACGCCCCCCAAACTCCACCACCCCCCCCGCACCTCCCACACCTCCCGCCTTGTACACAAACAGCACCGGGTAGCAGTCATGGCCCTGTGGGGACGGACACACACATCTGTTAGAGATGGAAGTCTGTGTGTATTTGTGAATAAGAGTGTGTGTGTGTTAGAGAGTGTGTGAGTACTCACAGCAGCTACCAGGCTGTGTGTGTGTTAGTGTGTGTGTGTGTGTGTGTGTTAGAGAGTGTGTGAGTACTCACAGCAGCTACCAGGCTGTGTGTGTGTTAGTGTGTGTGTGTGTTAGAGAGTGTGTGAGTACTCACAGCAGCTACCAGGGCTGTGTGTGTGTTAGTGTGTGTGTGTGTGTGTGTGTTAGAGAGTGTGTGAGTACTCACAGCAGCTACCAGGCTGTTCTCAGTGATGAAGGTGACACACAGCAGAGGAAGAGTCTCAGAGGTCAGACTGGTAACCCTGGAGACAGAGAGGAGGGTCACACACACACACACTCCAGTCCCCTTCAACACCCTCCTAACCCTTCTGTTGTCAGGATGTGTTTTGAGTGTCTTCACACTGTGCCTGAACTGTGCCTGAACCCTTAACAACACCAAGCTGCTTACCTTAACCCTAACCTTCCCTCCCCTCCCTCCCTCTCCTCTCCCCCTCCCTCTCTCTCTCCTCCCTCCCTCCCTCCCTCCCTCCCTCCCTCTCTCTCTCTCTCCTCTCTCTCTCCTCTCTCTCCCCCTCCCTCCCTCCCTCTCCCTCTCCCTTTCTCTCTCTCTCCCTCTCCTCTCTCTCTCTCTCTCTCTCTCTCTCTCCCTCTCTCTCTCTCTCTCTCCCTCTCTCTCTCTCTCTCCCCCTCTCTCTCCCCTCCCTCCCTCCCTCCCTCTCTCTCTCTCTCTCTCTCTCTCTCTCCCTCCCTCCCTCCCTCCCTCCCTCCCTCCCTCCCTCCCTCCCTCCCTCCCTCCCTCCCTCCCTCCCTCCCTCCCTCCCTCCCTCTCTCTCACGTGCTTGTCTTGCCTCCCTCGGCGACAGCTACAGTAGAGTCATGGGAGGTCCAGGCCAGTCTGTTGCCACTGTGGGAGAAACACACACCGTGCACCCATCCACCCCCCACGGCCCCCCCCGGGCCCCCTTCCACTGAGCCCCCGGACTCAAACAGAACCTCCCCGAACGGCATCTTGCTGCCCCAGGGGGTGGGGCCTGGCTTCTCCTCCACCTCCTTGATGTAGGCTGAGAACACCCTGTGGGGGGGAGGGGGGGGGGGAGGAGGGGTGAGACAGTATTGTCAAAAACATTTCCAAATTAGGTCCAACAGGTCTCATAACTCACAAACTATACATGCCTCCTCCCCCAACCTCACCTCCCCCCCCTCTCTCTACCTGCATTTGAAGTCACAGGATCCAGCAGCCAGCAGCACATTGTTGGGATGCCAGTCCAGACTGAGGATGGTCGAGCGAATCGGCTTCTTGATGTGTTTGCACACCCACCTGACACACACAAAGTAAACATACTGTGGTGAAACCACATTCATAATCAGATGCAGGGTTCCTCCCTCCTTCCCTCCCTCCTCCCTCCCTTCCTTCCTTCCCTCCCTCCCTCCCTCCCTCCCTCCCTCCCTCCCCCCTCCCTCCCTCCCTCCCCCCTCCCTCCCTCCCTCCCTCCCTCCCTCCCTCCCTCCCTCCCTCCTTCCTTCCTTCCCTCCCTCCCTCCCTCCTTCTTCCTTCCTTCCTTCCTCCCTCCCTCCCTCCCTCCCTCCCTCCTTCCTTCCTTCCTTCCTTCCTTCCTTCCTTCCCTCCCTCCCTCCCTCCCTCCTTCCTCCCTCCCTCCCTCCCTCCCTCCCTCCCTCCCTCCCCTCCCTCCCCTCCCTCCCTCCCTCCCTCCCTCCCTCCTCACCAGTCGTTCTCTTGTTCAAAGTAGCAGACTGAGATGAGTCTGGAGCCGCTGCCCACAGCAAACTTGTTCTCCCGGGGCGACCAGCAGACGCAGCGCGCGGCCCTGTTGATCCTGAGGATGACCAGGGTGGGCTTCCACACGCCCTCCTTCAGGGACCACACGTAGGCGTTCCTGTCCGCTCCGCACGTCACGATGCGGTTACTGTCAGGAGCCCAGTCGATGCCTGGGGGGTTAGGGTTAGGGGGGGCGTTAACATGTGACACACTGCATATGCATGTGTGGGTATATATACATGTGTGTGTGTATATATACATGTGTGTGTATATATATACATGCGTGTGTGTGTATATATACATGTGTGTGTGTGTATATATACATGTGTGTGTGTGTATGACAGTGTGTGTGTGTGTGTGCGTGTATGACAGTGTGTGTGTGTGTATGACAGTGTGTGTGTGTGTGTGTGTGTGTATGTATGACAGTGTGTGTGTGTGTATGACAGTGTGTGTGTGTATGACAGTGTGTGTGTGTATGACAGTGTGTGTGTGTATGACAGTGTGTGTGTATGACAGTGTGTGTGTGTATGACAGTGTGTGTGTGTATGACAGTGTGTGTGTGTGTGTGTGTATGTATGACAGTGTGTGTGTGTGTATGACAGTGTGTGTGTGTATGACAGTGTGTGTGTGTATGACAGTGTGTGTGTGTATGACAGTGTGTGTGTATGACAGTGTGTGTGTGTATGACAGTGTGTGCGTGTATGACAGTGTGTGTGTGTGTGTGTGTATGTATGACAGTGTGTGTGTGTGTGTGTGTGTGTATGACAGTGTGTGTGTGTATGACAGTGTGTGTGTGTATGACAGTGTGTGTGTGTATGACAGTGTGTGTGTCTCACCAGTGACCTGGCCGTTGTGCTCCTTCAGCTCATGGATCTTGCTCCACTTGGTTCCCTCCTTCTGGTAGATGTGGACCTCATGGTTGTTGGGACAGAGAGCCATCTCTGTAGGCACACACACACAGTCACACACACACACAGTCACACACACACACAGTCACACACACACACAGTCACACACACACACAGTCACACACACACAGTCACACACACACAAAGTCACACACACACACAGTCACACACACACACAGTCACACACACACACAGTCACACACACACACAGTCACACACACACACAGTCACACACACACACACACACAGTCAGACACACACACACAGTCACACACACACACAGTCACACACACACACAGTCACACACACACAAAGTCAGACACACACACACACAGTCAGACACACACACACAGTCAGACACACACACACAGTCACACACACACACAGTCACACACACACACACACAGTCAGACACACACACACAGTCAGACACAGTCAGACACACACACACAGTCAGACACACAGTCAGTCACACACGCACACACAGAGTCAGACACACACACAGTCACACACACACACAGTCACACACACAGTCACACACACACACACAGTCAGTCACACACACACACACAGAGACACACACACACACTCAGGACGTGCACGTGTGTTTGAAACACCAGCGTGGGAAGCAAGGACACATTCCTCTCACATCATCTATTTACAGATATAGTGTGTGTGAGAGAGAGACAGAGAGAGAGAGAGAGAGAGAGAGAGAGAGAGAGAGAGAGAGAGAGAGAGAGAGAGAGAGAGAGAGAGAGAGACAAAGAGAGAGAGAGAGAGTCTGAATGTCTTCACACAACCCTCCAGAAATGAGTCAGTATGTGGGTATCTAGATGTGTGTGTGTGCCTGTCTGTGTATATGTAAGTGTGTAAGTGTGTTTATGTGTGTGTATGTACATATGTAAGTGTGTTTATGAGTGTGTGCACATGTGTGTGTTTGTGTGTGTACCTGTGTGTGTTGGTGTGTAATCGTGCTCACAGAGTGCAACCAAATATGGAGTGTTTCCTGAGGATCTGGTTCACACACACACACACACACACACACACACCGTCAGGGGCTGTGAGGTTAACCAACCTCACACCCACACACACAACAAAAAGACTTCTGTGAGACCGAGAGCAATGTGACCCCGCCCCCTCGCATCAGGAAACAGGAAGGGCCTCCCAGCCACCCGGGAACCAATCACAGGCCACCGTCTGTCTGACTGGCTTGGGTAGCTTAGCAACGGTGAGTTCTGGAACTGCTGGAGGTTCCAGCAGAGGAGCTTGTTTCCTGTCAGGCCACAGAGGTGTGTGTCTGTGTGTGTGACTGTGTGTGAGTGTGTGTGTATCTGCGTAACTCCACTTCTCACTCTTCTCTTCCTTAAACATTGTCCGATGATCACCATCCATAAAAGGAGATGATTGATTTATTGACCAATCAGAGGAGTTTGTTTGCACTTACGAGTCCGGTCCTTGTTCCAGGCGTGGCAGCTGATTGGCTCGAGCAGGAAGCTGTGGTAAGCCATGGCCAATCAGGGTTCAGCAGACAACCAAGCAGTCAGGAAGTGGGATGACGCTAGCCAATGGGGATGAGGCTTGTGGTTGTGGTTGTCTCTGCACACAGGGAAGGGGTGGAGCCACCAAGTTACATCCTCAAACTGTGAAAAGCAGTAGTTGAATTTGAAGTGAACACACACACACACACACTGAAGGGAAGATGATTTATTGTGACACAAAAAAAAGCAATAGTTGAAGTTGAACACGTGTGTCTATAGCTATATAGACACACACACAATATGAAGGGAAGATGATGTATTGTGAGACAGACAGACATAAAGGAAGGCAGGCAGACAGACTTGAACTAAAGGTAGCCAGACAGACCGACAGCCAGACCGGCTCTGATGTAACTAACGAGGACCAGGAAGGCGAGAAATGCTTACACAGCATGACAGGAATGATGGTCAGGACACAAACTAATCCACAACATGCATACACACACCATGTTACAGGATATGAGATCTGTTACACACACACAGTCTTACCTTACACACCAAACTTTTCTCAGCTTTGCCAAGACATGTTGAACTTACTGTGTTAGATAATCTCTCTACTTCTACTACACAAAGACTGTGTGTGTGTGAGAAGTTTGTACTCACCCAGAGAGCTGCTGAACAGATGGGTGGAGAAAGATGGAGGGATGAGATGGAGGGATGAGAGAGAGCCCCAGACTAGGTAATAGAAGACAAGTTTAAGCTCGCGGACTCTGGCCAGTCAACGCGAACGCCAACAGCAGAATGAGCAGAGAGGAAGAGAGAGAGGAGGGGGTTTCTACATAGGGCAGAAACTTTTCTGCAAAGAAACAAGAAGTGAAGAGAGAGGGGGGAGGAGGGGGGAGAAGGTTCGCTTCCGCAAAATAAGGAAGCGAGGGAGGAGACCAGAAGGTTCACTTCAGCAGAAACGGGGAGGAGCGGAGGGAGGGAGGAACAGCCAGTTCTGAAAAGGAAAAAAAAAAAACGGGGGAGGGAGTGTTTAAAAGGGAGCAGCAAAAAGAGGAACAGGGGAGGGTAAGTAGTGTGAGGGGGGAGGGTAAGTAGTGTCAGGTAGTGTGAGGGGGGAGGGTAAGTAGTGTGAGGGGGAGGGTAAGTAGTGTGAGGGGGAGGGTAAGTAGTGTGAGGGGGAGGGTAAGTAGTGTCAGGTAGTGTGAGGGGGGAGGGTAAGTAGTGTGAGGGGGGAGGGTAAGTAGTGTGAGGGAGGAGGGTAAGTAGTGTGAGGGGGAGGCTAAGTAGTGTGAGGGGGGAGGGTAAGTAGTGTGAGGGGGGAGGGTAAGTAGTGTGAGGGGGAGGCTAAGTAGTGTGAGGGGGGAGGGTAAGTAGTGTGAGGGGGAGGCTAAGTAGTGTGAGGGGGGAGGGTAAGTAGTGTGAGGGGGAGGCTAAGTAGTGTGAGGGGGGAGGGTAAGTAGGTTGA
The DNA here is from genome assembly GCA_023658055.1 of Thaleichthys pacificus. Lineage (NCBI taxonomy): Eukaryota > Metazoa > Chordata > Actinopteri > Osmeriformes > Osmeridae > Thaleichthys > Thaleichthys pacificus. The sequence goes on from CM042860.1 coordinate 11,932,204, forward strand.
GGTGGAAAAAAAGCTGTGGGTGAAGAAACAGAAGTCTCTTTTTCCTCTCTTCTGTGCCACTAGATCACTGTGCCACTGTTCCTGGTGTAGAGGCACACACACACACACAGACACAGTGTTGTAGTGTAAATGGTGGGGTTTATTTTTTATTTCATGTACATGACAGAGATCCCTCCTGAGTCTGCGATGGTCCACCATGACACCCCCTGGGTTTAGCCTGTCAGCACGTCTATGACAACATCCTGTCTGGGAAACTATGACTCCACAATATTTCTTATTCATAACTTCAATCACTTTTAATCAGTGGTTTAGAAAAACAAACAAAAATAGGTCCCAATACTCTAGAACAGTTTCCAACCCTCTCAACGTTCTAGAACAGCTTCAAATGTCTCAATGTTCTAGAACAGTTTCAACATTCTAGAACAGTTTCAAATCCTCTCAATGTTCTAGAACAGTTTCAAACAGTCTCAACGTTCTAGAACAGTTTCAAATCCTCTCAATGTTCTAGAACAGTTTCAAATGTCTCAACATTCTAGAACAGTTTCAAACTGTCTCAATGTCCTTGAACAGTTTCAAACAGTCTCAACATTCTAGAACAGTTTCAAACTGTCTCAACGTTTTAGAAGTTTCAAACCGTCTCCCACCAGACATGCTTACAGACCAGGTAGAATCGCTCAGTGGGGCTTTGGTTCCGCACCACCCCCCCCCGCGCACATACAAACACACACACACACACACACCACAGCGCCAGTGTGTGGGGGAGGGGCCGAGTTAGGTTGTTAGTAACATCAGAGGGCTCGTTAACCTGTGACCCTTGGAACCTTCATTTATTTATTTATAAACAAACAACAAAACAATAACAGTGATGTCACACAGCTGGTCAGTTCTGAGAGGTTGAGTGTGTGTGTGTGTGGTTAGTTTGTATGTGGTGTGTTTGCATGTAGTGCACGTGTGTAGTGTGTCTGTCTTTTTGTACTTTTTGTGTGTAGGGTGTGTGTGCGTGTTGTGGTCAGTGCTTTAGCAGACACTAGCATGGTGAACTGGCCGCATCATTAGGGAGGAGGGGAGAGGAGGGGAGGGGAGAGGAGGCAGTGTGGTTCCTTCATTAGTTGATCACATGATGCGGAGTCCCTGGATAGAAGCTTCTAGACTCTGGGGAGAGAAACACACAACATTAGCATGTTGAGTTAGCATGTGGGCGTGTGGAGTGTGTGTGTGTATATATACACACATATATATATATGTATATATATGTGTGGAGTGTGTGTACCTTGAAGTCCCAGATGGTCATGGCTCCATCTATGCCCGTAGTGCAGAACTTACGACAGTCTTTCTTATCTCCTTCATATATAGACACTTGGCTGAGGGGGGCGCGCGCACACACACACACACACACACACACACACACACACACACACACACACACACACACACACACACACACACACACACACACACACACACACACACACACACACACACACACACACACACACACACACACACACACACACACACACACACACACACACACACACACACACACACACACACACACACACACAAACAGTTAAGACTCACAAATCAACTTATAATTCTGAACTGCTTATAACAACCACTGTCTCTTGCCTGCCATAGATAACCAGGTGTGTGTGTGTGTGTCCTACGTGATGCTGTTCTGGTGCAGGGTGTCCAGGGCGGTGTGTGTGTGTGTCCTACGTGATGCTGTTCTGGTGCAGGGTGTCCAGGGCGGTGTTGCGCTCCTCGCTCGAGGCTCTCTTGTCCATGTTCCTGAAGCGCTCCATGGCTGAGATGTTCCTTTGGGCCGCCTGCTTCGGCTGGTCCAGCCTGCACACCAGCACCACGCCCCCCCCTCCCGCCTCGCAGCGGAACAGCATGGGGCAGCAGTCGTGACCCTGCGCACACACACACACACACACACACACACACACACTGTTAGACATGATACATGTGTAGCTTCTTTTAAAGTCAAAGATATTGTTTGTAAGCTGTTTATATAGAGAAAACAGAGATGGAGAGAGACAAAGAGTGTGTGTGAGAGAGAGTCTTACCGCTGCTACAACACTGTTTTCAGACACGAAGATCACACTGAGAAGAGGCAGGAACTCAGTCTTCAGCTGAGAGGGTCTGGTCTCACACAGACACACACACACACACAGTTAGACTTCCATATCACCTTAAACTAAGTTCTGTACTGATTTTCACCACCTCCTACACACCCCACAGCTCTAGACCCCCCCATGCTCACTCACATGGCCCCCTTGGTGCTGTCCACCATGGTGAGGGTGCTGTCGTGACTGACCCAGGCCAGGCGGTTCCCCGAGGAGGAGAAGGACACCGAGTGCACCCAGCCCCCGCCCCCACCAGCCCCCCCCGCACCCCCAAACTCCGCCAGCACCGCCCCGAACGGCATCTTGCTGCCCCAGGGGGTGGGGCCTGGCTTCTCCTCCACCTCCTTGATGTAGGCTGAGAACACCCTGTGGGGGGGAGGGGGAGGGGAGGGGTGAGACAGTATTGTCAAAAACATTTCCAAATTAGGTCCAACAGGTCTCATAAGTCACAAACTATACATGCCTCCTCCCCCAACCTCTCCTCCCCCCCCCTCTCTCTACCTGCATTTGAAGTCACAGGATCCAGCAGCCAGCAGCACATTGTTGGGATGCCAGTCCAGACTGAGGATGGTCGAGCGAATCGGCTTCTTGATGTGTTTGCTCACCCACCTGACACACACAAAGTAAACATACTGTGGTGAAACACGGCACAATGTAAACATACTGTGGTGAAACACGGCACAATGTAAACATACTGTGGTGAAACACAGCACAATGTAAACATACTGTGGTGAAACACAGCACAATGTAAACATACTGTGGTGAAACACAGCACAATGTAAACATACTGTGGTGAAACACAGCACAATGTAATCTCTGTATTCATCTCCATCCATCCACCCCTCCCTCCTTCTATCCATTCTCTTTTCAAACAATCCATCTGTCCTCTACTCCATCCCTCCCATTCTCTCCTCCCTCCCCCCCCCCCCCCTCCCTCCCTCCCTCCCTCACTCCCCCTCCCTCCCTCCCTCCCTCCCTCACCAGTCATTCTCAGACTCAAAGTAGCAGACTGAGATGAGCCGGGCTCCGCTGCCCACAGCAAACTTGTTCTCCAGGGGCGACCAGCGGACGAAGGTGGCGGCCCTGTTGATCCTGAGGATGACCAGGGTGGGCTTCCACACGCCCTCCTTCAGGGACCACACGTAGGCGTTCCTGTCCGCTCCGCACGTCACGATGCGATCACTCTTGGGGGCCCAGTCGATGCCTGGGGGGGAGGGGGTAGGAGGGGTGAAGAGGAGGGAGGGGGGGCAAGAGGGAGGAGGAGGGAGGGGTGAAGAGGAGGGAGAGAGTGAGGGAAGGAGAGAGAGAGGGGAGAGGGTAGGATGGAGAAAGGGATGCATGGTTAATGTACACATTTACAACAGCCAGTGTGTAGCTGGTCGCGTGTAGCTGAGTGCGACACACACGCAAACAGTGACACTCTCACACACACACCAGAAGGACACACTCTCACACACACACCAGAAGGACACACTCTCACACACACACCAGAAGGACACACTCTCACACACACACCAGAAGGACACACTCTCACAGTACCTGTAATGTGGCCATTGTGCTCCTTCAGCTCGTGGTTCTTCACCCACTGGTTTCCAGCCTTCTTATAAATATGGACCTCATGGTTGTTGGGACTGATGGCGATTTCTACACAGGAGGACAGACAGGCTTTATTTCTACACAGGAGGACAGACAGGCTTTATTTCTACACAGGAGGACAGACAGGCTTTATTCTACACAGGAGGACAGACAGGCTTATCCACATACAGAAAGTACAACAGACAACCAAGGAGCAGAAGTAAATAGTTGTAACATTATTTCGGTGATCAGTCAAGGAACGGTCTGTACTTACAGGCACGGTGCAAAATATCCACATCTACCAGCTAAATATAACTAACTTTACAATATTATTATAATATATAACTTACAATAACATTAGACCATCTGGGTAGTCGAGTCTAGAGATGCAGCAGGGATTCAAGACAAGAAACTGCACTCTCATTCATCTATGAACACCAGACAATTTACCAGACGCGGTCCAGCTAGTTTGACCGGCGGCTGTATTACCGGTAGATATGAACGTGTCTTACGGCTGCGGTCCCGGTTCCAGGCGTGACATGTTATGGGCTCGAGCAGGAACTGTTGCAGGGACATGTTGGGTGTGGCCGGTGGCGGACGAGTTACCCTGGGGCGAGAGACAGAGAGACCCTGATGACTGACTGGCTGGCTAGGATGACGAGGCTAGCTAACGCTAACATTTGGCTACCATGGTTAGCATCCTGGTTCAAACACATACGGTTGTCAAGCTCGCCAATACAATGTCTTAATGAAGTGCGTCTCAGCAATAAGGGAGACACTTTCGTCTAAACAAGTTAACAGCTACAGTTTGCCGGCAGTTTGCTGGCTTTAGCATCTGCCACCACGAATATCAACACTTGCAGCTACCACTAGCCAGATAGCTGGCTAACGCTAGCTAACGAGATGGGTACTGCGGTGAATTATGCAGGACCTAGCTAGTCTGGCTAGCTAACATATTTCGCCGGCAAAGCAATTATCTAAAAGCTAATATATCTTAAATAACGTTTTTTTTTCATTTCCTTAATGGAAATGTTCCAAATGTTAATTGTTACAACATTTCTCCAATAAACTAACATTTGGAGACTAAACATGCCAAATAATGTTTTTTCTCGTTCGCCGTAAAATCCAGGCCTTATGGAGGAATTCCATCCTGCGACTTCTCTACGGTCCTACACCGGCTCCAGAGGCACTGGCATCGGTGCACTAGATACGTATGCTAACTCACCTTAGATTTGACAGATAGCTAAGTCAAGATTTTTCTTTTACTCCTTCTAAATTTGGAATCGACTGCTTGTTTAGTACAGCAGGCTAAACAATGGACTTGAATTCGTGGACTCTGGGCAGTCGACACGAATTCGTCCAGGAATGGCGGGGGGATGTCAAGAAAACCAGGAAACGACGACGAGGCTCTTTCGGCGGTGAGCTGACGGTAAAACGTCTACCTGTAGCTACGTCCGTAAGCTTAGCATGCAGCTAGCGAGCTAGCAGGCTACACACACTCAGACCGGAATGTCAAGCGACAGCCCTGCGCAGTATTGTTGTGTTCAGACACCTGCCTCTGGTGGCAGAGAAGGGCAACTACAATAATGAAATCACAATCCTTTCGTTCAAAGACGCAGTGTAGGGGAATTGAGCCATAACGGGGTTCCAAAAAACAACCAGCCCGAAATGGTTAAGGAAAATAAGGGTGAGATCTGTCAGACAAAGTTATCTGATCCAGGCGAATAAATAAATAACGTTTAATAATTGCTTGTGATCTTGGATCTTGCGCGTGGTGAGAACTCTTTACATGACACATTAAAATAAAAGTTTTTCACGTGGATGAATTTATTTAATTAAAGGCTGAAGATGTACAGAAATATCTCCAGTTAATCCCAACACGCACGCACGCACTCTGTCATCCCTCTCACACTCCACATTCGCGCGCATCTATTTGAGACCATGTGCGTAATGGTCTTTGAAATAGGCCTAATGGACACGCACATCATTCACTTCCACGCGCGGGTCTTACCGGGGAGCAGCCCCACGCCCCCTCCGGTTTGAGGATTAAATCCAAGGCATTCCAAAGCTCTGCGTGATTTCTAACGTCACAGTTATCATGGAAGTTTTAGCGCGAGGGGCTCCCAAATCAGGAACGACCCTGTATGGATGACAATGCCGCAGATTATTTGATGCTGTCCAGTAACAACTCTCCCTATATGCCGTTCTCTTTCTTCGTACAGTTCACGAGCAAAACCGAATTTCTGTCCTACCTGATTCTCTGCATCTTCAAAATGCCGTTTATTCCTCCTGTATCTATCACGCGCCAGCGTTCGGTTTCCGTACCAGCAGTCTCCGGGAGAGGCAGGATCGTTAGCGGGACACCGTCAGCCGTGAAGATCACCACCACTAAGATTCCGCGCGATGACAAGCCCAGCTCGGTGAAGGACCGTCTGACTTCTAACTTAAAGCAGTTCGGGAGGAAGAGCCAACCGAGGAGTCGCGTGCCCACCGGGAAGGCCTCGGCGGCGCTCCGCGTGGAAGGCAGGAACCCTTGGCTACCGTCACAGAGAGTGACATACACGTTACCTAAAAGCTGGAGCGGCGGCAGCAGCTTCCTCGCGTCTAGCTCGGGGGACTCTGTCCCGCAGACGCAGCGGAGAAGTGGCGGGGGGCACGGCTGCTCGAGAGGCTCCCCGGAGGCGAGGGACCCAGAACCGGAGCGGAAGGAGACACGCTTTACGCTCACGCTCACCCCAGAGGCGGTTCTCCTCTTGCAGAGGCGGAGCGCGGAGAAGTACCGAGCCGTCAGGGACAACACCAACACCGGCACGCTCGTGGACCCTACCCGGAGGAGAAGGGAGAATAACGTCGCCAAACGGACTCCCGGACCGGGACCACGAGGGATTAGCGTACCGAGCACTCAGACCGGTAACAACGTCGGTCTACCGGGAGACATTAGCTCCATGGTGAAGATCTCGTTACTGAATGATCGGCATAAGTACGACGATGTGGAATACGAGGAGGAGGAGAACGCGCTCGACGAGCGAGTGGTGCTGAAGTGCACCGAGTGGCTCCGTGGGCTCGAGAGCGCACCGATGGCGCTCTGTACCATGGACAAGAGCGCGAGCCTAAAGAGGTTCTGAAGGAAAGGGATATTTGGACACTTTTATATAGGCTAGACGGACTAATGCGCACGTGCCATCATGGACAAAGCGCTCACATATCTAAGTTAGTATTTTTGTGTTTGTGAAGATTGTTGTTGTCTTATTTATTGCGCTTGCGTGAGTTCGACAGCACCCATGCATCCAGTTTACCTGTGCGCACCGCTGAGACGTGGGTGCCATAGAAACCAGTGGCACGCTCTGGCCAGAAATAGTTAGCACTTGGCACCAGGATAACGATCAGGTGTAGAACGCTTTAGTAGTCACGACCTACGTACCGTAGGGGACATTACCGCCCAAAATGTTATTTAGCTTGTTATCTGTGTTGTGACAACAGCGTTGCTGACTAAAGGCACGCTGTTGATGTGACTCCTCAGATAGCCTACACCGGTAAGCAGCTTTGAAGTTGCACTCCGATTCACGAGTGTAGAACGGTAATTCCTGCTCTGACACTAGCTAATGGGCTTAGCAGCTCATCTACTCACAGAGGAAATGCACGGACAAGACCTGCGTTGTGCACCCAACGACTCTCCCATTTAAACTTTAATTAAATAACTTTAATAGTTTTAAATAAACAACAACAACAAAAAGGATACACATCAGGAAACTGGTTTGATACAACGACCTGCATGTCACTATTTAGCATGATGTGATTACAGAAGATCTTTCTACTGGAAACATTAATCTGTTGATCGATGAACGTATTGGCTTTATTATAACAGCAATATTATAATAACCAGATACAACCATTTGATAAACACACATTTTGATGTTTCATATTTAGATTTTGATGGATGAGTTGTTGATGAAGTCAATATAAATTCATCTATTGATTCGGTATATTGATATGTTGTTTCTATGGAATTAATCCAGTCACACACACACACATACACACCAGACACCACACACACACGCACATACACACCAGACACCACACACACACGCACATACACACCAGACACCACACACACACGCACATACACACCAGACACCACACACACACGCACATACACACCAGACACCACACACACATACACACCAGACACCACACACACACGCACATACACACCAGACACCACACACACACGCACATACACACCAGACACCACACACACACGCACATACACACCAGACACCACACACACATACACACCAGACACCACACACACACGCACATACACACCAGACACCACACACACACGCACATACACACACACACACATACACACCAGACACCGCACACACATACACACCAGACACCACACACACACACACCAGACACCACACACACACACACATACACACCAGACACCACACACACACGCACATACACACCACACACACACATACACACCAGACACCACACACACATACACACCAGACACCACACACACACACACACACACACCAGACACCACACACACACACACAGTCCTGGAGCATCACTTCCAGCGGTTGACCCTGCGGAGCTGCACGTAGGCCAGGCCCATGCAGACAGACATGATGCCCAGCAGGGCCACCTGGTTCCTCCAGAACCCCCAGGGGCTGTAGTCGATCCCCTGCAGCTGCAGGTACACCTCCCCCGGAAAGCTGCAGTCACACAGGGTCACACAGGGTCACACAGGGTCACACAGGGTCACACAGGGAGGGGTGGGGCAGGTGTGTGTGTGTGTTTTGGTGCATGTGTGTACTCACATTGTGTTATTACTGTAGAATACCAGTCCTGTCATTTCATTTATGGTAACCGCCTGAAGAGAGAGAGAAGGAGAGAGGGAAAACAGATGAAGGAAAAGATATATATGATGTGATGAACAATCTTCCTTCTCCTACCCCCCTCCTCCCCCCCCCCCCCCCTTACATCCAGTCCGTATCTGAAGATGCTGATCCACTGTAGCCATGACAACCAGCTGAGCATGGCATTCAGGTTGACCAGGAACCCTCCAAATACCTGAAGACACATGAGGGGGTTTGAGTGTGTATATGTGTGTGTATATATGCGTGAGTGTGTGTGTATATAGGTGTATGTGTGTGTGTGTCACCATCATGAAGACAAAGGGCAGGGCGATGAGGATGTTGGCTATGGCGAAGGTGGAGGTGGAGGCGGAGACTAGGAAGGCCAGGCTCACTCCTGATAGGCTGACCAGGGACATGGTCAAGGCAAACAACAGAAAGGACGTGAAGGCTGGCTTCAGACCTGGGGGGGGGGAAGGGGGGAGGATTTAAGAATTTGAAATAAAAAACTGTTATACAGGTACTGTATGTGAGTGTGTGTGTGTGGTGTGTGGTGTGTGTGTGTTACCCATCATGTAGTAGGCAATGGCAGAGAAAACGAAGATGGGGATGATTCTGTTAGGGATGAGATCAGCGAAGATCTTAGACAGGAAGTACACAGATGTACGATAATACCCACTGGAGTTCTCATGTCTGTAACACACACATACACACATATACACACACCACAAATACACACAAGTTGCAGAATTACTTAGAGAAGACTGCCACAATAATAGCTTCAGCCTTCCTCCCTCTCTCCCTTCCCTCCCCCTCTCCCTGCCTCCCTTCCCTCCCCCTCTCCCTGCCTCCCCCTCTCCCTGCCTCCCCCTCTCCCTTCCCTCCCCCTCTCCCTGCCTCCCTTCCCTCCCCCTCTCCCTGCCTCCCCTACCTCCCCCTCCTCCCCCTCACATAAAGAGTGCTCTCTCGTTGATGAACAGCTCCACAGCAGACAGGTTTCCAAACACCATGTTGATAATGAGGAAGAAGAACGCTCCAATCCTGAGGAGAGAGGGAGGGAGGGAGGGAGGGAGGGAGGGAGGGAGGGAGGGAGGGAGGGAGGGAGGGAGGGAGGGATGGAGGGAGGGAGGGAGATTGATAAAGGGCAGAGAGATTACATTATCTGATGAACTGTTACTCTGGGGTTGAAGGACACTACCGATCTGTTCTGAGATAGACAGGTGTGTCTACCTGTTCTGAGATAGACAGGTGTGTCTACCTGTTCTGAGATAGACAGGTGTGTGTACCTGTTCTGAGATAGACAGGTGTGTCTACCTGTTCTGAGATAGACAGGTGTGTCTACCTGTTCTGAGATAGACAGGTGTGTGTACTTGTTCTGAGATAGACAGGTGTGTGTACCTGTTCTGAGATAGACAGGTGTGTCTACCTGTTCTGAGATAGACAGGTGTGTCTACCTGTTCTGAGATAGACAGGTGTGTGTACCTGTTCTGAGATAGACAGGTGTGTCTACCTGTTCTGAGACAGACAGGTGTGTCTACCTGTTCTGAGATAGACAGGTGTGTCTACCTGTTCTGAGATAGACAGGTGTGTCTACCTGTTCTGAGACAGACAGGTGTGTGTACCTGTTCTGCAGGGCCTCAGGCAGGGTGAGGGGGAGCTGGTAGTAGATGAGTCCCACCAGCAGAGCGAAGAAGATGTTGAGAGCCATCTGAGCGTAGGAGGTCTGGGGGTTCCTGAGAGAGTTCAGCACCGTCCTACCACACACAACACGCATCTGACACACACACACACACATTCATACACAGGCACACACACACAGGTACACACGCACACACTCGAGAACACACACACATTAAACAATGTTACATCATACTCATAAATGGATATAAGAGCAATAATGCACTCACACACACAGCAGAGATGGTAAAAGTACACACATCCTTCACTCAAGTAGAAGTACAGATACTCATGTTTAAAAAGAGTGGTAAAAGTTGAAGTGCTGACTACACTTTTTCGCTCATATTAAAGTAAAGAAGACCTTTTTGATTCCTCATCAAGTAGTCATAAATGATGCAAACTTTGTTATGAAACTTTGAAAAATAAAAAACTTTTTTTTTTGTTAACTTTTTCGTCAACCTTTCTAAAACTTTTTTTGTAACTTTTTTTTCACACACACTAAAAGGAGAGGAGAGAGGAGGAGAACAGAGAAGATTAAAGCAGTATAATAGTACAATAGAGTACAGTAGTCATCAAGTAGTCATAAATGATGAAAACTTTGTTATGAAAAAAGTTTGAACCTTTGAAACAAAATGTTTTCAACCTTTCAAAACATTTTTTCAAAACTTCCACACTGACACACACATACACACGCACTCCCTCTATCTGACCTGGTACCAGAAGGAAGTGACATAGGCAGCCTTCTGCCCTTGACCTTTGACCTGCAGGTTGTGGCCGCTGGTCACATGGTCCAG
>CM042860.1:11948255-11965755 GCA_023658055.1 Thaleichthys pacificus
ATTCGACTGTACCGCAGCGATCAGCCGATATAATCCTTTACATCGGAATAAGAAACGGACACAGTCTTAGACTTTATTGCACCTGAATAGATTAGTCAAAGTGCGATTATAATGGAGGAGAAGAAGGATGAGGGCGAAGCGGAGATTCAAGAACACGGCCCTGAACATTGGTTCTCGAAATGGGAGCGGCAGTGCTTGGCCGAGGCCGAACAGGACCAACCGAGCGAGGAGGACACGGAGCAGAGCCCGCAAAAACTCTGGCATCTTTTCCAAAATTCCGCCACCGCGGTGGCACAACTATACAAAGGTCCGCATTCATGGTTGACTTGGTTAGCTAGCCGGCAAGCTGGTTAGCATAATTGGCTATCCAATCTAGCATACTGGTGTTAGCTTGCTACCGAAGACTGGGAGGCAACAAAGGGCATTGACTAGCTACAAGCTCACTTGTGTTAGCTATTAGTTAGCTCTAGCTAGGTAGCACTGCTAGTGGTGGTACCTAGCTTAAAAGCTAGCTTCACTGTTGATTCGAATTGGCTTTGTTTCAAACGTTGATACAGACTATTTTATAGACGGCTTTATTTAATTAATGTGGTTTTAAGTGGCCTTTCCCATTTAAGCAAATAGCTAGTTTGTCACAGAAGTGCATAAGTGTCAAGTTGTGTATATAGCGCTAGCTAGTTTATCTGTCAGACTCGAATCTGTCACTGGCAGACTGCGCGTTGTACAGCCTGGTCAGGAGCTGACAGCCGGCTTTGTCTGTCACTGTCAGTTTCGAGATGGGCGAATAAGTCACCCGTCTCTGAAATGTTATCACTTTGTTCTAAAGTCATAACAATTGGGTATTTCTGGAACTGAATGTTTTTTTGTTTGTTCGTTCAGACCTTTCGATAATCGGCTAACGCCTTCTAGCACTGCTCGCGAGGTACAAAATGGCGAAGCGCAGGGAGGAGTTCATATGATGAAAATAACTCTTTACTATTTACGGCCAAACCCTCAATGTTATCGGTAGCCCCTGGCCTTCCCGTAGACGCAGACACACACTGGAGATAGACCCAGAATTATCGACCTTGTTCACATTTGGGTGTTTATCATAATGCTGACAATATTCAGAACAAAATGGCGAGGGGATTAGCAAGCTAAGACATTTGAATAGTTATTGTACTTGAGCGAGGTTCTAGTGGGAGACGGACATACTTGGTACAAAACAGCCACCGCTGTGAAGCTAACTGAAGACATGCCAAGTTTAGCGAATATTATCGTGATTCATAAATGGCCTAGCTTGTGCAAGTTAACACAAATTGTTGTTTTACTCAGCGCCACCTGGCAACATTTGAATCTGTCTTAACATAAATAGGGTCGTGTACTCAGACAAAATGGCGTTTCGCATGCGAGCAAGTTGACATGGGATGTAAATAAACTTCACGCTAGCTAGAGAAACCCCAGAGAGAGATACCGACGCGTCCTACTTTAAAAAAACTAACTTGAACAACATATTTCTAGCGTCCACAATGTTCATGGAGATTCCTATGATAAAGATGGAGGAATTGTGAAGAGGCACAGCAGATGAACTGTGCTCGGTAACGATAGTAACGGTCATCGCCGTGTGTCTCCGCAGACCGAGTGTGCCAACAACAGCAAGGTCTGTCGCTTTGGGTTCCGTTCCAGAATGCCGCCACCGCCGTTACCAACCTGTACAAAGGTATGTCAAGAGACACCGTCTGTATGAGTTTAATTGACCTTTACGAGTTAGCTATTTAAGTTTCCCAGTGCAAAGTAACATCTCAGCTACCAGACGCAGTGTAAAGTAACCACATCTCAGCTACCAGACACAGTGTAACCCTCAGCCCAGACAGTGTGAAGTAACCACATCTCAGCTACCAGACGCAGTGTAAAGTAACCACTCTCTCCATCATTCTCCCTTCATCCATCCCTCTCCATTCAATTTTCCTGCCCCCCCTCCCTCCCTTTCCTCTGCTCTCCCCCCTTTACTCCCTCCCCAAACCCCTCCTGCCTCCCCCTCCCCCCAATCCCTTTTACCCTCCCTCCCTCTTTCCCCCATTCCACCCCCTCCTGCTCCCCCCCTCCTGCTCCCCCCCCTCCTGCCTCCCCCCCCCTCCTGCTCCCCCCCCCTCCTGCTCCCCCTCCAGAGAGTGTTGAGGTTCACCAGCGTAGCTACGACCTGGGCATCCAGGTGGGCTACCAGCGCAGGAACAAGGAAGTTCTGTCCTGGTTGAAGAAGAGAAGAAGAAACATCAGGCGGGAGGACCTCATCAGCTTCCTGTGTGGCAAGGCCCCGCCCCCTCGCAATCCCAGGGCCCCGCCCAAGCTGGCCGTCATGTCTCCAAGCCGACCGTCGTCGACAGAGACGGTGTCGTCGGTGGAGACAGACCTGCAGCCGTTCAGAGAGGCCATAGCCCTGCATGGTGAGTCATTTCCACACTTAGAAAATTCACATTAATGCAAGTCCCAACAACAACACAGTGGCAGTACATGGCAGCAGTGATGTCATCCACTGGCATTTTGTGCCTTGTTTTTATTTGATCATTTTAAGTGTCGGTTCAGGCACCGTTTAGGCACCGGAACCGTTTTTAAAGTATTGATTTGGCACCAGTATTGTAAAAACTCAAACGATATATTAAACGATAACCATATGGTGAGACACACACACACAAACACTATCCACTCACCACACGCACACTATCCACACACACCATAGCCCTACACGCTGAAACCCTTCAGTGTGTCTCCACTGTGTCCAGAGTGTGACCTGTGTGCTGTTCCCCTGCAGGCCTGAGTGGGGCGATGGCGAGCATCTCTGTCCGCTCCGGTGCCCCTGGCTCGCCCACCCACCTCCGCGACAGCTCCGCCCCCCCCGCCGGCCGCCGCAGGAATGGTCTCCATGACGTCGACCTCAACACCTTCATCTCCGAGGAGATGGCGCTGCACCTGGACACTGTCGCCGCGGCCAATCGCAAGAGGGGATCCGCCCAGTGCAGTGATGTCATCACAGACTCGCCGACTCACAAACGCAACCGGATGCTTTGAGCCCCGCCCCTTTTTGACCTTTGCCCCCTTCCCATCCCCACCCCTCACCTCTGCTCGTCAGCAGCCCATGGATGACTAGATGACGACTGGCCAATCCTGGTCCTGATGCTTCAAATAAAGAAAAACTAAAATATATAAATAGCCACACCATCTTCCCCCACCCGGCCAATCACAGAGCAGGCTCCGCCCCTAAGACTATGGTCTCTCCAGTGATGACATCATGATGTGGACTCTCTCCTCCCACGGTTCTTCCCCCTCCCTTCTGCCTCTGTCCAGGATCTCTCCAGTGTAGCTGAGATCTGCAGCACAACGACACCTGGAGCCACAGAGGGAACATCCTGGGGGGGGGGTGGGGAGGGGGGAGGGGAGGAGGGGGGGTGGTGAGAGAGGGGAGGGTGGGGAGAGGAGAGGGGAGGGGGGGTTGAGAGAGAGAGAGGGAGAGGGGGGGTTTGAGAGAGAAGGATGAGGGGGATGTAGAGTGGGGTTCTTAAGTGGTCGACCCTCATAGTTACTCAAGCGCCTGACTGACATCTCTGGTACTCCCTGCTGTGAGTGTGTGTGTGTGTGTGTGTCAGGAAAACTGCCACTTACTGACGTGTGTGTGTGTGTGTGTGTGTGTGTGTGGTATGCATACTTTGTCTTTGCCTTTTGAAGAAGCTGCTATCACTGGATGTTGTGGATCAGAGAGGCTGACGTGTGTGTGTGGCCGGGGTGTCTGTGTGTGTGTGTGTGTGTGTGTGTGCTTGTGTGTGTGTTGGCCGGGGGGTGTGTGTGTGTTGGCCGGGGTGTCTGTGTGTGTGTGTGTGTGTGTGGCCGGGGTGTCTGTGTGTGTGTGTGTGTTGGCCGGGGTGTGTGTGTGTGTGTGTGTGTGGCCGGGGTGTTGTGTGTGTGTGGCCGGGGTGTGTGTGTGTGTGTGTGGCCGGGGTGTGTCTCTGTGTGTGTGTGTGTGTGGCCGGGGTGTCTGTGTGTGTGTGTGGCCGGGGTGTGTGTGTCTGTGTGTGTGTGTTGTGTGGCCGGGGTGTCTGTGTGTGTTTGAGGGGCTCCAGCACGTTTAGCACAATCTTGTTATGGATTCAATTCCGTTTTTTTTTTTTTTTTTATGCTTTCAGCCATGACCCCCCTCCCCCCTCTTCCAGTAATATTGTGGACTATCTAAAGTGTATATAAACATAACTGTGCTGATATGAAACACGTGGTACATATTGTAAAAACGACAAGTGCAAAACCCCATTGAGTTGTTGATGTACAATAATGATTCTGGCAGTAAATAATAAATTAAAAAAAAGCTTTTAACTATGAAACGACATGTTTGCTTTGTGACTTCGCTTGTGTTGAGAGTAAATAAGTGTTCTGAGTGTGTGTGTGCGTGTGTGTCATCTTGTTCACATTATTCGGTTTAGCAAGATGTGGAGAAAACTTTATAAAACCGTTGTTATAGACGGTGTGTCACTGTGGGGGCTGGTGCGCGGGGAAAACCGGAGACGCTTCGTTCCTCAATGTAAACAAACGTTCATGTTGCACCGTTCATCAGAGTCGGTTACGCTTATCCACCACAAGGTGGCAACACAGCCCGCATGTTTGAAAGATGAGGAGTCCGCCTGGTGTGTAGCACGCTGGCACAGAACCTAACCCTGATAACCGAGTAATATCTTCTTAAATAGTTGATTATATTCTAGGTGTGAATAGGAGGAGCCAGTTTGATATTGAAAGCGCTCTGCACTTTAAAAACAATTTGTAAGAAAAGATCTGAACTCTGAAACCGTTCCAGATCTCAAGGTTTGTTTTAAATCCTTAACTGTTGATTCGTTCTTCTGTTGTCAGTAACGGATATATCATCAACTTCGATCTCTGTTTCTAGGATTGTTTTTGGGGCCTAAACTGTCATTATCTACATCGGTACACAATGTGCATGCAGTCCATAAACACACTAAATTGGTGTAGGCTATTCAATGGCAGACCATGATAAACTCACTACAAAATCAAACTCACTAACCTTAATGTTTCAAGGGCATGTGGAACTGAATATGTCCCATTTGTAATATGCTGCTGTAATATGGCCAATTTCAAATTGTGAAATTCATTCATCCAAAATGTTAGGATTATCATTTTAATATAAAGTGGTTTTCTTTATACATGCAGTAGGCTATTTTGTACGTCGCTTTGGATAAAAGCATCTGCCAAATGAATGAAATGTGAAAATGTTAAAGTGATTGTGATACAGAGAGAGCACGCGGACGTAGTTTGATAACCGCTCGCAGGCGCAGCTGACCGCGAGGGCTGTTTCACACGTCCGCGAGGAGCTGAGACGTGGCGGGAAGCAACAAGTGTCTGAACGTTCCAGAATACCCCCTCGAATACGGCCATCTGGACCGAGCTGATAGCGGACACACACACACACGTCCATAGCCATGTTCATTGCTCCTGAACGAGTGTGTTCCCGGGTGTGTGTCCATGGGGGAGTCTTCAAAGGCAGACAGCTGGTGATCAATGATGCTGCACCAGTTATCGCTCTCACAGAGACACACACACACACACACTCAGAGAGCAATCATAATTGTTGCACCAACCTTCGCTAATTGATAGTGCACATACGCGCACACACACGCACACTCAAACACACAGAGGGTGCAATCAGACAGACTGAGTATGCATCCCAGGAGATGTGGAGGAGAGGGAGGGAGGTGGAGGAGAGGAGGATCGGGTTAAATACTCCCTGGTGACTGTTTGCAGTGCGAGACTTTGGTCACACACACACACACACACTCTCTCTCTCTCTCTCTCTCTCTCTCTCTCACACACACACACACACACGCACACACACACACACACACACACACATACTCAAACAGGTGCTCGCGCAAACACTCACAGCAGGTGAACAGTGCGTGGTATGAATGAA
This sequence comes from Thaleichthys pacificus, assembly GCA_023658055.1. Taxonomy (NCBI): domain Eukaryota; kingdom Metazoa; phylum Chordata; class Actinopteri; order Osmeriformes; family Osmeridae; genus Thaleichthys; species Thaleichthys pacificus. The sequence continues at coordinate 11,954,200 of CM042860.1, forward strand.
ATGGATGCTATTTTTGTATTTTTTTCCTCCCGTGAATGTTCTCTTCTAAAGATCTGTTGCCCCATCTCTCTCTCTCGCTCTCTCTCGCTCTCTCTCCATCCCTGTCGGTCCCCCCCCGTCTTTTGAACACGGACACACACACACACACACTCTTCAGACCAGACCTCCCCATGCACCAGTACGTCCCCGTCTTCCACAACACTGCGAAAAAACCCACGAGCTGATCACCATAGCAACACGTTATATATCTCCCGGCATTATTTATCCAACTCAGAGACACCAGAGTGAGGGTGGGGAAAAAAAAAAAAAGAGATGGAGAGAGAGAGAGGAGAACTGGAGTGAGGAGAAATGGAGAGAGAAGAAATGGAGAGAGAGAGAGGAGAGAAAGAGAGATGGAGAGAGAGAGAGGAGAGAAAGAGAGATGGAGAGAGAGAAAGAGAGAGATGGAGGAGAGAGAGAAACAAGCGACGTGATGCAACTTCTCCATAAGGAGCGGTCATTAAATCTGCGGGAGTTACGCCTCTCATCCAGCAGGTGGCGCCAGCGCACAGCACATCTGCGGGAGCTGACAACGCAGACTGAGACGGGAAGAAACGTTCAGGGCTCAGAACTAGATTCAAAACATACCAAAAAAAAAGAAAAAAAGAAACACGAATGAGAAATGGGTGGAGATAGAGGGTGGAGGGATGGAGATGGATGGGTGGAGAGATGGAGGGGTGGAGAGATGGAGATGGAGGGGTGGAGAGATGGAGGGATGGAGAGATGGAGATGGAGGGGTGGAGAGATGGAGATGGAGGGGTGGAGAGATGGAGGGGTGGAGGGTGGAGAGATGGAGATGGAGGGGTGGAGAGATGGAGGGTGGAGAGATGGAGATGGAGGGGTGGAGAGATGGAGGGGTGGAGATATGGAAGGTGGAGAGATGGATGGAGGGAGAGATGGAGGGTGGAGGATGGTGGAATGTGTGGTCCACTGTTTTGCACCACCGCTTCACAGCAAGAAGGTGGATTGCAGCTGGCTCTGGGGGCGTGTCTTGGCTCTGGGGGCGTGTCTTGGCTCTGGGGGCGTGTCTTGGCTCTGGGGGCATGTCCTCCCCAGAGCAGCTGGAAGGAGACAGATTCAGGAGATACAGAGAGAGGAGGAGACTGACTTACATAACTCACCTCTCTTTCAAGTTTATATATAAATATATATAATATACTGTATATATATACTAAAAATAAGTGACTATCTGAAATCAGTTTTTGACCACACACACTCACACAGAAACCCAATGAAAACCCAAACCTAATGCAAACATATGTGTGTGGATGTACTGTATGTGTGTGAGTGTGTGGGCGTGTGTTTGTAAGAAAGTGTGTAGGTGTGTGTGAGAGTGTGTAAGTGTGTCTGTGTGGGAGTGCATATGTGTGGGTTTGTGTGTGAGTGGATGTGTGTGTGTGAGAGTGTTCATATGTGTGTGCGAGGGAGTGTGTGTATATGTGTGAGTGTGCGAGAGAGTGTGTGCTGTCACCTTGCTCTTGTACCCTGATATCATCTCTCAGAATGTGACTTCAACAGGTGTGTTCCCTCACCTGTCAGTTCTTGTTAAAGTAGCGTACGCCTGTGTGTGTGTGTGATGCTGACTCTGCTCTGAACTGAAAGTCTACTGAGACATTCTGTCTCCATTAAGCAGCTTTTTTTGCTTGGATGTAAACACACACACACTCTCACACACACACTCTCACACACACTCTCTCAGACCACTCTCTCACACACACTCTCACACACAGACTCTCTCACACACACTCTCACACACACACTCTCTCAGACCACTCTCTGACACACACTCTCAGACCACTCTCTCTGGGTACCTCCAGGATAACATTTTATTTTTTTAACTTTCACCTCCCTATCTGTCTATCCTTCCATTCCTTCATCCATCCATCTTGCAGTACTTTTAAATGTTCCTCTCTCTCCCTCACCCCCTCCCTCCCTCCATCTCTTTCTTCTCCCTCACCCTCTCTCTCCTCTGCTCTCCATTCTGTTCTTCTCTTCCCTCCCTGTTTCAATTTCCCTCCATCATCCTTCCTTCCTTCATTCTCCCTTAATTATAAAATGTTTAATATCAACATAATATAATCAAGGATTGTGTGTGTTTGAGTATATTTTAAAGCATTTGTGTGTGTGAGAGAGTATATGTTATGGCATGTGTGTGAGAGTGTATGTTAGAGCATGTGTGTGTGTTTAGGTGTTGAATTACATAGCAGGAGAGCTCCTCTGAGTCAATCACACTAATCTGGCCTGAAGTAGCAGCTCAGCAGGCCGTGTGTGTGTGAGAGAGCGTGTGTGAGAGCGTGTGTGTGTGTGAGAGAGCGTGTGTGTGTGTGAGAGAGAGAGCGTGTGTGAGAGAGCGTGTGTGAGAGCGTGTGTGTGTGTGAGAGAGCGTGTGTGTGTGTGAGAGCGTGTGTGAGAGAGAGAGCGTGTGTGAGAGAGCGTGTGTGTGTGAGAGAGAGAGCGTGTGTGAGAGAGCGTGTGTGTGTGAGAGAGAGAGCGTGTGTGTGTGAGAGAGAGAGCGTGTGTGAGAGCGTGTGTGAGAGAGCATGTGTGTGTGTGATAGAGTGTGTGTGTGTGTGTGAGAGAACGTGTGTGTGTGAGAGAGAGAGCGTGTGTGAGAGAGCATGTGTGTGTGTGATAGAGTGTGTGTGTGTGTGTGAGAGAACGTGTGTGTGTGAGAGAGAGAGCGTGTGTGTGTGTGTGAGAGAGCGTGTGAGAGAGCGTGTGTGTGTGTGAGAGAGAGCGTGTGTGAGAGAGAGCGTGTGTGTGTGTGAGAGAGCGTGTGTGAGAGAGAGCGTGTGTGTGTGTGAGAGAGAGCGTGTGTGTGAGAGCGTGTGTGAGAGAGAGAGCGTGTGTGAGAGAGCGTGTGTGTGAGAGAGAGAGCGTGTGTGAGAGAGCGTGTGTGTGTGAGAGCGTGTGTGTGAGAGCGTGTGTGAGAGAGCATGTGTGTGTGAGAGCGTGTGTGTCTGTGTGTGTGAGAGAACGTGTGTGTGTGGACACAGACAGGCAGACAGTAGAGAACTTGTCCAAATCCCAGATTAGAGTGTGGTTCCTCAGAGGGGTAAAACGCCCCACCGTCACCATGACAACTGACTCCTCCTCACCTCATTAACTATTAAGTGCAACCATGTTTCATGCATGGTCATCTGTGTGTGTGTGTATGTACACACTTGTATAAACCCCCACACACACACACACACACATGTATAAACACACACAAGGCCTCCAGACTTCAGCTGCTTGGCCTGCAGCCGTGGGCGAGGAGTCTTTTGTGAGGAAGTGCATTGTGGGTATTCTACTGCTGTCTGTGTTTGAGGCCAAGGCCTGAGAGAGAGAGAGAGAGAGAGGGAGGGAGAGATGGAGAGAGAGAGAGGGAGAGAGAGGGAGAGAGAGAGAGAGAGAGAGGGAGAGAGAGGGAGAGAGAGAGAGGGAATGTTAACAGTGGAGTATAAAGTGAGGTCCTGTTAGTAATCTGAAGGTTGCCAGTTCGATTCCCCGGCAGTGCCAAATGACGTTGTCCTTGGGCAAGGCACTTCACCCTACTTGCCTCGGGGGGAATGTCCCTGTACTTACTGTAAGTCGCTCTGGATAAGAGCATCTGCTAAATGACTAAATGCAAACTCCCTGTGTGTGTGTTGCTACGGTAAACTCCCTGTGTGTGTTGCTACGGTAAACTCCCTGTGTGTGTGTTGCTAGGGTAAACTCCCTGTGTGTGTGTTGCTACGGTATTGTTTAGAGGGCTACACTTAAATTCTTCCTCTGTAGAACAACATATTTGAGCTGTGTGTGTGTGTAAGGGAGTGTGTGTATGTATGCTTGTGTCAGTGTGTGTCAGTGAGTGTGTGTATGTATGCTTGTGTCAGTGTGTGTGTGTGTGTAAGGGAGTGTGTGTATGTATGCTTGTGTCAGTGTGTGTGTGTGTAAGGGAGTGTGTGTATGTATGCTTGTGTCAGTGTGTGTCAGTGAGTGTGTGTATGTATGCTTGTGTCAGTGTGTGTGTGTGTGTAAGGGAGTGTGTGTATGTATGCTTGTGTCAGTGTGTGTGTGTGTAAGGGAGTGTGTGTATGTATGCTTGTGTCAGTGTGTGTGTCAGTGAGTGTTAATGACTGACTCATCTCAACAGAACTGATATGCAATGTAAATAACAGATTTCTCACACTGTCTGGAAATGCTGACCACAGCCTGATGCTGAGATTAGCAGCCATCTCTCATCCCTCCATCTCTCTCTCCACCCCTCTTTCTCTCATCCCTGATCTCATTTCTCCACCCCTCTATCTCTCATATCATTTCTCCACCCCCCCTTTGACTTCATCCCTTCTGTGTCTCTCCTCCCCTCTCATTCCTTCTCCATCCTCTCCTCCTGCTCAACTCACCTTTCTCCTCATTTCACCTAACCTCTTTCCTCCTGTCCTTTTTTGTATTCTCCTCCTCTCCCCCCATCCTATCCCCTCCTCTCCCCCCCCCCCCCCTCTTCTCCTGTGGCTCACTCCAGTATTTTTAGTATGTGTGAGTAGGCGTCGGTTCTTATGAATTTTCATGGTTTGTTCACCGTGTAGGCTGACACTCTGCTCTCCCTCACACACACTACCAGAAAACACACTCACACAGACTGCTGGCAGCACACACGCGTGTAGGCTGATGGTATCAGGGCAGCGAGAAATGAAACCAGATCACACCAATCTATATCTCTCTCTATACATCCCTTTCTTACTTTCTGTCTTCCTCCCTCCCTCTCTCTCTTTACTATTTATTGGCCTCTCTCTCGATCTCCTCTCCTCCTTTCTTAATTTCCAGGAGTTATTCTAAACTAAGTTAATTTAATAATTTTTTTCTCAATTTCCTAGGCATTTCTCTGTGCATGTGTGTACAGTGTGTGTTCAGATGTGTTTGTGTGTGGAGCGTGTGATTAGATGTGTGTGTCTTAAGTGTGTGTTTAGAGGTGTGTGTTGAGCGTGTGTTTAGAAGTGTGTGTTTAGAGGTGTGTGTGTTTAGAGGTGTGTGTTAAGTGTGTGTGGCCAGGGATGTGTGTGTGTGCTTCTTCTCAGGAGTCAGTGTGTGTGATGCCTTGGGTGTCAGTGTGTGGGAATATAGAGCACGTATCTAGGAGATCCTGTCATTAAGATAGACCTTAACATGTGGAGCAGCTCAATCTATTAATTAAATAAGAGGTGCGTTTCTGAATGTGTGTGTTCATGCGTGTGTCTGTGTGTGTGTGTTTGTCTGCTGGTAAGTAAAAGAGGTGCGCTTCTTACTGTGTGTATGTGTTTGTATAAGTGTGTAGGTGTGTGTTCCTGTGTTTGCGTGTGCGTGTGTTGTGTCCATTAGATGCAAGCATATGGATCATGTCAAAAAGCATTAGGCCATGGGCACCTAACATCATGTCTCTGGGAGTTAGACACACACAGACTTCCTATACAGAGTCTGACAAGTTGGTGATTTCCATAACACTACCCTTACTGCCTGTGCATGGAGCCTGTCCATCCCTCCCCTCCCCCTGTCCATCCCCTCCCCCTTCCCCTCCCCTCCCCCCTTCCCCTCCCCCTCCCCCTCCCCCTCCCCTCCAGGTTTTGACAGATCTACTGCACTGGTGTGTACTCATTTGTAGCATGTGGCATTTGTGTGTGTGTGTGTGAGACTGTATGTGACTGTGACTGTGTGTGTGACTGTGTGTGTGAGACTGTGTGTGTTTGAGACTGTGTGTGTGAGACTGTGTGTGTGTGTGTGTGTGTGTGACTGTGTGTGTGTCTGTGTGTGTGAGAGACTGTGTGTGAGACTGTGTGTGTGTCTGTGTGTGTGAGACTGTGTGTGTGTCTGTGTGTGTGAGACTGTGTGTGTCTGTGTGTGTGTGTGAGACTGTGTGTGTGTGTGAGACTGTGTGTGTCTGTCTGTGCGTGTGAGACTGTGTGTGTCTGTGTGTGCGTGTGAGACTGTGTGTGTCTGTGTGTGTGTGCGTGTGAGACTGTGTGTGTGTGTGTGTGTGTGTGAGACTGTGTGTGTCTGTGTGTGAGACTGTGTGTGAGTGTGTGTGTGTGTGTGAGACTGTGTGTGTGTGTGTGTGTGTGAGACTGTGTGTGTGTGTGTGTGTGTGTCTGTCTGTGTGTGTGTGTGAGACTGTGTGTGTGTGTGTGTGTGTGCTCTCTGCTCCTCTCCTGTCCCACTTCAGCCCAGATTAGAGCGTCCGTCTCCTGAGGGAGAAAAATATAAAAATACAGCTTTTACCCGAACATAGACCTAAACACACACACACACTCACTCACACACAGGGTGCATTGTAAAAGCCTACAGAGCACAGGACCATGAGAGCCCTTGTTCAGCACTTCAAAAAGCCCTGTGCACTTTCCACGAGTAGACAACAAACTACCTAGAGAGAGAGGAGGGAGGGGGAGGGAGAGAAGAGGGAGGGAGGGAGAGAAGAGGGAGGGAGGGAGGAGGGAGAGAAGAGGGAGGGAGGAATGAAGGATGGGGAGGGAGGGACAAACAAAGGTCTTAGAGGACTGTATGCAGAGAAAGGGGGTGAGAAAGAGAGACAAGATATGCAGTAACAAAGCAGTTAGAAAAATGTAACCTTTACTTATTTACAATTGTACATTGGTGCTGAGTGCCGAGCTAGTATATACACTTCACAAGTACATGGGTTCGAATCCCCCCCTCTGGTTCCCAGGTCTGATACACAGTTTTGGACTGTAAGACTGTGTCCTCATTCACACCCTGAACACTAGCCTTGAAGTGTACTAGCCTTGAAGTGTACTAGCTATGGGGTTGAAGTTAGTGCACTTGATTGTATGGGAGAGTCCACTAGTACGGGTCTAGGGTTAGACCAGTAGTCTCGATCTTGACCTCAGACCTAGTACTCTAGTCCAGTAGTCCAAATCTAGTATGGGTCTAGTATGTGTTTAGGACTAGTACACTAGTATGGGGTATCTAGTACAGTAGTATGGGTGGATTAGGGTTAGGATGTGAGTGTGGACACAGACCAGTCTACCAGGGAAGGACATGGGTGTCGCAGCAAAACAGGTCCCCCAGGAAACACACATCATGCAGTAGAGTTCCTCATGACTGGTTTCAACACAACCAGACTGTGGGCTTAGTAATAAAGGTGATGTAAATACACACACACACACACACACACACTCACTCACTCACTCACTCACTCACACACACACACACACACTCACACACAGACAACAGTAAACCCTATGTTAGAGACGGTCTGTACAGTGAAAGTCCCTCCATTAGAACTCAGTCACCAACATCAGAGCTGATTTACACAAGAGGCTAAAAACATGCTGGAGTCTTTTAACTATCATAATAAAAACACTTTATCACCATTCAAGATCTGACAGAGAAAAAGGAATGACATGTTTCAAATCAAGAAAGTCCTGTACAATAGTAGAGTATTATATTGCAACCTGATATTGTGCATATAGCTCAAACACCCATTTCTACACACACCAAGCGAGGGTTCTGCATACACTGGCACTCTACAGACAAGGCTGAGTGTGTGTGTGTGTCACAGCTATTGTTCAGCTAATGGGATATCAACTCCTCTCCTCTTCCTTCATAATCCTGGGGTTGAAAATCAATCCCGTTTCTCACTAGATTATGGATTTCAGCGTGTGTTGTGTGTTTGTTTCATTAAGTAGCTCTGAACGTTTACAGTTTCCAGAAGGATTTACTCTTTAATCCTTCCTACCTTCTTTCTTACCTACCTACCTACCTACCTACCTACCTTCCTTCCATTGAAAAGATCAGATCCAATTGTGCTGCATGAACATCAGTAGAACATCATTAGAACATCAGTAGAACGTCAATAGAGAACATCAGTAGAGAATGTCAGTAGAACACCAGTAGAACGTCAGTGGAACATCAGTAGAACGTCAGTGGAACATCAGTTGAAAGTCAGTAGAGACCATCAGTAGAGAACGTGGGTAGAACGTGGGTAGAACGTCAGTAGAACGTCAGTAGAACATCAGTAGAACATCAGTAGAAAAGGTGTTTTTGGTCAGACACCAGTGCTAGGTGACACAGGGTATAAAATCTACAAAGTGCACATCTATAAACTCTGCCTCCTCACACACCCTACTATACAAACCTACTCTACGGGGTGTGGGTGTGTGTGTGTGTGTTACCCTGTGTGTTGCTCTACTACAGAGCCTAGGGAAGCATGCTGTGTCCTGAATGTTGTCATATTGGGAAGAGAGATATGGTAGAGACCGATCAGCTAGACCAGACAGACAGATCAGCTAGACCAGACAGACAGATCAGCTAGACCAGACAGACAGATCAGCTAGACCAGACAGACAGATCAGCTAGACCAGACAGACAGATCAGCTAGACCAGACAGACAGATCAGCTAGACCAGACAGACAGATCAGCTAGACCAGACAGACAGATCAGCTAGACCAGACAGACAGATCAGCTAGACCAGACAGACAGATCTAGTCCCTTGCTGGGTTGGTCCATGACTATATTTGGTCAACTAGTTGGAATGTTCGATTGGTTGATTGATTGTTTGAATGTTTGATTGGTATTTATGACATCATTTTTCTTCTAGTCAGTCTGTTTCTATGGAGACAAGACAATCACTTGGTCTCGTCTCTCTCTCTGTCTGTGTCGGTCTGTCTGTCTGTTATGATGACTGGTGGTATTACTGTTCACAGCTGAACTAGTGCAACATCTAGGAAACTAGATCCAAGGGGGAAGAGAGGGAGAGAGAGCAGGAGGCCTCAGTTCCCCCAAGTCATGTTTTCCTGCACATACACAGCAGTGCTCTGTGCTCCTCCTACACACCCACAATACCCCCTGTCTCCCCCAGGCCTGCCTCCCCCCAGCCCTGCCTCACCCAGCCCTGCCTCACCCAGGCCTGCCTCCCCCCAGCCCTGCCTCACCCAGGCCTGCCTCCCCCCCAGCCCTGCCTCACCCAGCCCTGCCTCACCCAGCCCTGCCTCCCCCCAGGCCTGCCTCACCCAGCCCTGCCTCCCCCCAGGCCTGCCTCCCCCCAGGCCTGCCTCACAGCCCTGCCTCACCCAGGCCTGCCTCACCCAGGCCTGCCTCCCCCCAGCCCTGCCTCACCCAGGCCCTGCCTCCCCCCAGCCCTGCCTCACCCAGCCCTGCCTCACCCAGCCCTGCCTCCCCCCAGGCCTGCCTCACCCAGCCCTGCCTCCCCCAGGCCTGCCTCTCCCCAGCCCTGCCTCCCCGCCTCTCCCCCAGGCCTGCCTCCCCCAGGCCTGCCTCCCCCCAGCCCTGCCTCACCCAGGCCTGCCTCCCCCAGCCCTGCCTCCCCCAGGCCTGCCTCCCCCAGCCCTGCCTCACCCAGCCCTGCCTCACCCAGCCCTGCCTCCCCCCAGGCCTGCCTCACCCAGCCCTGCCTCCCCCCAGGCCTGCCTCTCCCCAGCCCTGCCTCCCCCCAGGCCTGCCTCCCCCCAGGCCTGCCTCCCCCAGCCTGCCTCCCCCAGCCCTGCCTCCCCCAGGCCTGCCTCCCCCAGGCCTGCCTCCCCCCAGGCCTGCCTCCCCCAGGCCTGCCTCCCCCCAGCCCTGCCTCACCCAGCCTGCCTCCCCCAGGCCTGCCTCCCCCCAGCCCTGCCTCACCCAGCCCTGCCTCACCCAGCCTGCCTCCCCCCAGCCTGCCTCACCCAGCCCTGCCTCCCCCAGGCCTGCCTCCCCAGCCCTGCCTCCCCCAGGCCTGCCTCCCCCCAGGCCTGCCTCCCCCCAGCCCTGCCTCCCCCCAGGCCTGCCTCCCCCCAGGCCTGCCTCCCCCAGGCCTGCCTCCCCCAGGCCTGCCTCCCCCCAGGCCTGCCTCACCCAGCCCCTCAAAGCCAGGCAGGGCTCTGTCTCTCAGTCCATCTCGAGAGATTAAGTGTGTCTGTTTGTTTAAAGCATGCATCAGTAAAAAGTGTGTGCGTGTGCGGAGTGTGTGTGTTTTAAACATGCATCAGTGATTGTGTGTCTGAAACGTGTGTGTGTGTGTGTGTGTGTATGAGTATGTATGTGTGTGTGTATGAGTATATATGTCTATGTGTGTGTGTGTGTATGAGTATATATGTGTGTGTGTGTGTGTGTATGAGTATATATGTGTGTGTGTGTGTGTGTATGAGTATATGTGTGTGGCGGTCTGCTGTCGGATGTCGCGGCCGCTCGTTGGCTATAAGCCATAAAAGATCAAAAATCGTTTTCTGTAAAAATTGAGATTTTTGATGTTTTGTATAGTTAACACCCTAATCTTCATTGTAATGTACAAAAAGTATATGATTACTTATGAAAAACAGTTAAGTTCAAGGGTTTTTGGACATGTTAGCTAGCCAGATTCTCCAGCCATGTCAAATTGAATTATGAAACGGAGTGGAATCTTTGAATGCAGTTTTCTCTCTTATCACGTTTTGAAACAGGTCAACTTTAAAATTATGTAACTTCAGTTGTGATAAAAGATATCTGAGTGATTTAAACAGATTTGTGTTCAGGAGAGTTAGTAGTTTCCAAATATGTATAATACCCAGAAATTTCCATTTTCACCATGTGAAGGGTTTCCACAGGCCGCCACACGTATGTATGTATGTGTGTGTGTGTGTGTATGTGTGTGTGTGTGTGTGTGTATTTCAGACGTCAGACTCTATGCTGGGCATACGTCGGTAGAGGCGTGGCCTGTTGCCCCCAGCGCTGGAGGCCCTCGGCGCCGTCACGTAGCTGATTTGCTGAGAGGTCACGGGAGGAGGCGGGGCCACGTATGACATCATGGCGCTCTCCTGGGGGTAGAAGAACTGCTGCGTCGCTGCGGCGACGATGGCTGCCTCGTGCTGCTGGAGCTGCAGCTGTTGTAGCTGTTGTTGTTGTTGTTGCTGCTGCTGCAGGAAGAGGTGGTGCTGATGGTGCTGATGCTGCTGCTGGTTACCGTGGTTACCCAGCGTGAGCGCGAAGGGGGCGGGCGTCGGCCTGTAGATCTCGTGGGAGGAGCGCCCGTGGACGAGCCGGCCCCCCTGCACCGGCTGGGGGGCGGAGAGGAAGGGGTTGTGGGAGGGCCGGTCGGGGTACAGGCTCTTAGAGCGGCGAGGGAGGGGGAGGGGGGCATCCAGGCTGCGGTGGGAGATGGGAGAGGGGGGAGAGCGGGAGCTGTACGGCCGCTCGGACCGCATGGTCAGCACGTTGGCGTACGGCCCCTCCCCCTCCTCCTCACCCCGCCCCCCACGGCCCCCCTGCCAGGGGTGGGGCTCCGGGAGGTTCTCGTAGGAGGGCTGGCGGGGGAGGCGCTGCGAGGGGGAGGAGGGGGGGAGGTAGTGGCTGACCAGGCCGTCTCCCTCCCCCACCGGCCCCAGCTGGCTCTGAGGGAGGAAGTGAGTGAACATGTCGGTGGGGGCGGGGGCGGCCTGGGGGGGCTGGTAGCCGTGGTGACGGTCCTCGCTGATGTCGTAGAGGGTGGCGAGGTGCAGGCAGGCGTCGCAGCGTGTCTGGGAGCCGCTGCGGAGCGAGAACAGCCCGGAGCTCAGACGCCCCAGGCAGGAGCGGCAGTGAGGGCCCCGGGACGAGCCAGGG
>CM042860.1:11970755-11978255 GCA_023658055.1 Thaleichthys pacificus
CCTACTTCAGGCTCTCTGCCCACAGAGCCACAACTGTGTGTGTGTACATCTGTGTTTTTATACGTGCATGTGTGTGTCTATCTGTATAAAAAATATGTATAAATATGTGTGTATGTGTTTATGTGTGTGTGTGTGTACTGTGCCTCCGTGTGTGAGTGTCTAACCTTCTTGTCTGACAGGCCGGTGACCTGGTCCACAAACTCCTCCTGGATCATGAAGGCAGCCAGGTTGGCCGTGTAGGAGGCCAGGAAGATGACAGCGAAGAAGGCCCACACCGACACGATGAACTTACTGGTGGTGCCCTTGGGGTTCTGGACCGGGACGGAGTTGTTGAACACCAGACCCCACAGCAGCCACACCGCCTTTGCCGATGGTGAAGGAGGGCCCGTGGGGGTCTGGGGGCGAGGGGAGGGGGCGAGGGGGGAGGGGGGGCGAGGGGGGGGGGGGTTATGCAAATGTTTAAGTGGAGTTTCTCAGTCTGATAGTTGTGAGAGTGGACACACAGGACATCTGTAAGTTAACTCACTTGTGGTAGTGGGCGTGTTAGGCAATATGTGTGTGTGTGTGTGTGTGAGAGAGAGAGTGTGTGAGAGAGAGAGAGAGAGTGTGTGTGTAAGAGAGAGTGTGTGTGTGAGAGAGAGAGAGTGTGTGTGTGTGTCTACCTCTGCCCTGAGCCAAGTTGCGATTGAAGCCCAGTGGGCTGACAAACTCAAACAGGAAGACAGCGATGGCTGTGACGAGGAGCAGCATCACAAACATCATCACCCAGACTGAGGCACTGAAGGGTTCTGAGAGGGAGAGGGAGAGGAGGAGAGAGAGAGAGAGAGAGAGACGAGAGAGAGAGAGAGAGAGAGAGAGAGAGAGAGAGAGAGGAGGAGGAGAAAGGGAAAGCAGAAAGATAGACGGAGAATAGAAAGATTTAAGATGTAGACAGAGAGAAAAAAACGAGAGAGAGAGAGGAGAGAGAGATTGAGAGAGAGATAGATAGAGAGGAGAGAGAGAGGACAGAGAGAGAGGAGCGAGAGAGGAGAGAGTTAGTCACAGTGAGTTTGACGGAGTACATTTCCATATTTCTCATTATTCCCTGGATGGAAGAAGAGAACCCTGGGGGGGGGGGGGGGAGAGGGGGAGAGGGAGAGAGGGGAGGGGGGACAGGAATCAGACATTGAGTGATCTGGTTTCGCCCATGTGTGTATGTGTGTGATCTGTGGTTGTAGCGGAACAGGACAGAAGTTCAGAGAATCGCTTCATAGTGGTGGCTGAGAGCCAGACAAGTGTGTGTGTGTGTGTGTGTGTGTCAGCCACACTCAGTCAAGCCAGAGAGATTGTGTGTTGAGCTGCATCTAATATGAGTGTGATGGATACTGAACCGTCACTGATACTTAGGACTAGGCCAAACACACCACACGCGCGCACACACACACACACACTCATCTGCAAGCATGGATTCACACACATGCTTTGACGCAAATATTCTGTTTCAAACATGCCCCAACACACACACTCAATCCTTACAAACATGAACCATACAATCATAACACCTGTACACACACACACACACACACACACACGTAGAGGAGATACAAGAGGAGGAGGAGGAGAGAGGTACCCAGGAAGGCAGAGGGCGAGACAGTTCCGTTGCTACGGGAGACCATGACGCTGATGCCCGTCTCGCACGACGGGCACGGAGAAGTCAATGACCTCTGACCTCTCCTCGTTGATGGTCAATGACCCCACAGCCATCACTGCTTTTCTTAGTCATCACCTGGAGAGAGACGAGAGGAGAGGGAGAACAAGAGAATTATCATGAAGATAAAGGAGGAGAGAGAGAGAATGAGAAGCAAGGAGAGTATCTGTAATGAGGGAAAGAGAGAAATATCAGTAAACATAGTATCTAGAGAGAGAGAGAGAGGGGAGAGAGAGAGAGAGAGAGAGGGAGAGAGAGGGGGGGAGAGAGAGAGATAGAGGAAGGAGAGAGAGAAAGGGAGAGAGGGGGGAGAGAAAGAGAGAGAGAGGAAAGTGAGAGACGAGAGGGAGAGAGAGAGAGGAGAAGAGAGGAGAGAGAGAGAGAGGAAAGTGAGAGAGAGAGAGGGAGAGAGAGAGAGGAGAAGAGAGGGGGGGGAGAGAGAGAGGCAGGTGTATGGGTAGAGAGGAGGAGGAGGAGAGCGTACCTCCCCCACCATCCCGTTCCAGACGTTATTGATCTTCTTGCCGTGCTTGCCGTTGGTCACCAGGTAGAGGTCAAAGGTGAACTTGACGTTGCGGGCGATCTTCTTCAGGATGTCGATGCAGAAGCCTTTACAGCACTGCTTTATGTAGGAGCCTCCCAAGGTGGTGTTGCTGCAACACACACACATACAGCCACACACACACACACGCACACATACAGCCACACACACACCACACGCATACAGCCACACACACACACAGCCACAACACACACACAGCCACACAGCCACACCACACACACACGCACGCACACATACAGCCACACACACACACACACACAGCCACACACACACGCACGCACACATACAGCCACACACACACACACATACAGCCACACACACACACACACAGCCACACACACACACACGCACACATACAGCCACACACACACACACACATACAGCCACCCACACACACAGTGTATAGTTCAGTACTAACAAGATAAACAGTGATTGTACTTGAATGTGTTTGTGTGTGTGTCTGTTGTCTACCTGCCTGTCTGGTGTGTGAGTGTGAGTGAGTGTGTGTGTGTGAGTGTGTGTGTGTTGTGTGTGTGAGTGTGTGTGTGAGTGTGTGAGTGTGTGAGTGTGTGAGTGTGTGTGATGAACACAGGGTTACAGGAGCAGATGCTGCTGTGCTTTAAATACAGCGCTGGGCTCAGCAACATAACCAACTAACATGACTACAATATCAGCTGTCCCTGTCTCCATCCTCTCTCTCTTCTCTCTCTCTCTCTCTCTCTTTTCTCTCTCCCTCTCTCTCTCTCTCTCTCCATCCATTCCTCTCTGTTCTAGGGTTCTATAGGAGACTGAATGTTCTCCTGTTCTGGGGTTCCACAGATCGTAAGGTTCTCTGTTCTAGAGTGAGCAGGAACCAGAGAGAGGATGAGGTCAGTGAGCCAGATGGATGAAGCTACTGTACACAGAGAGAAGATTACTTCTTCATAACAGACATAAACTAACAAAGCAAAATGATTGTGTATGTGTGTGTATGTTTTGCCCCAGGTGTTTTATAGCACGTAGGCCTGTATACATTAGCTGTACCCAGCTGAGGTCTGTTTCATGTCCTTATGGCCTGTTAAGCACATGTTCGCCCTATGCACACACACACTCACTCACACACACACTCACTCACACACACACTCACTCACTCACACACACACTCACTACACACACAGTAACACACAGACTCCCCGGGTAAATACACATACATCTGTTTGAACAGGGGGCAAACTTCAATTGACGTCACACATTGTCCAACTGTCATCCAACACTCACTCACTCACTCACTCAAACCCAGAGCTAACAGAGCTAACAGAGCTGACAGGAGGGGCAGGATGGAGAACTAGGTTATCACACTGTTTGATGTGTTTCCAACTAAGAAGTTAGTTGGAACTAGCTCTGTGTGTGTCTCGTGTGTCTCTGTGTGTGTGTGTATGTCTCCGTGTGTGTGTCTCCGTGTGTGTCTCTGTGTGTGTGTGTGTGTCTCCATGTGTGTGTGTCTCCGTGTGTGTGTCTCCGTGTGTGTGTGTGTGTGTCTCCGTGTGTGTGTGTCTCCGTGTGTGTGTGTGTCTCCATGTGTGTGTGTCTCCGTGTGTGTGTCTCCGTGTGTGTGTGTGTGTGTCTCCGTGTGTGTGTGTGTGTGTCTCTGTGTGTGTGTGTGTGTCTCCATGTGTGTGTGTTCTCCGTGTGTGTGTCTCCGTGTGTGTGTGTGTGTGTCTCCGTGTGTGTGTGTGTGTGTCTCCGTGTGTGTCTCCGTGTGTGTCTCTGTGTGTGTCTCCGTGTGTGTGTGTGTGTTCCGTGTGTGTCTCCGTGTGTGTCTCCGTGTGTGTGTGTGTGTCTCCGTGTGTGTCTCCGTGTGTGTGTGTGTGTGTCTCCGTGTGTGTGTGTGTGTGTGTGCAGACCCACTCTTTGACGTGCTTGCGGCAGGGGACAGAGTTCCTCATGCAGGTCCCTGTCAGGATGTCCACGTTGTCCACGATGACGAAGGGCTTTCTCCTCCAGGGTGACGATGCTCAGGTGGTTCTCATCAGCATCCTCGTCACCGTACGAGTTGTAGCGCGGCCACACCGGGAACATGAGGGCCAGCGTCCCGTTCTCCCAGCGGCCCATCTGACACACACACACACGCACACACACATACATGCACACACACACACGCACACACACACGCACACACATACATACGCACACACACGCACACACACATATACGCACACACACGCACACACGCACACACACACATATATAGGTTATACAGCCGTGGCCAAAAGTATTGGGAGCGACATACATTTTGTGTTTGCAGAGCTTGCTGGGCCGTGGCATAAAATGACTGCTAACATAATTTCAGTAAATCATATCATCAGCACAGGGGAAAGTGTGAACTAGTTCTAGCCAGGTGAAATCACTCTATCATTCTGATTGAATTTTAAGAGCAGATTGACTGCTGTAAAAGATGGGACTATTTGCATATGTTGAAAATGTTCACCCAAAAAAAATATGAAATGCACCTTATTGTATTCCAGTATTCTATAGAAACATGAAAACATTTTCCTCAAATATTGAACCAGCAAACTTTGCAAAACACAACATCTGTCATTGCCAAAACTTATGGCCACAACTGTACACATATAGAATAAACCACATTTTCAAATTATCAAGACAATACACTATTTTTGTGTGAGAGTGTTGATCTGTGTGTGTGTGTGTGTGTGTGTGTGTGTGTGTGTGTGTGTGTGTGTGAGTGTGTGTGTGTGTGTGTGTGTGTGTGTGTGTGTGTGTGTGTGTGAGTGTGTGTGTGAGTGTGTGTGTGTGTGTGTGTGTGTGTGTGAGTGTGTGTGTGTGTGAGAGTGTTGATCTGTGTGTGTGTGTGTGTGTGTGTGTGTGAGTGTGTGTGTGTGTGTGAGTGTGTGTGTGAGTGTGTGTGTGTGTGTGTGTGTGTGTGTGAGTGTGTGTACCTTCTCCCACTCCCTGTCCTTGTTCAGGACGATGACCACCAGTTTGGGGTTGGCTTGGTAACCGTCTGGCGTGAACGACAAGTCCCGCCCCTCACTCCAGGTGTGCATCATGTGTCTACACTCCACACACACACACACACACACAACCACACGACACACACACACAACCAACACACACACACACAAACACAACCACACACACACACAGCAGGTCCATAGTCAGAGTAGATACAGAATGTTTCCCTGACCTCACTGGCTGTTGCTTGCACATTTCAACAGAAATTGGAAAAAAATATTTGTGTGCGTGTGGTTTGTGTGTGTGTGTGTGTGTGTGTGTGTAGGAGGACAAGTCAGAGGTCACCTAGCTCTCCAAACATCCCTACATTGATTTCTCTCCAAAGATAAACGCCAGAAAGATTACTCACACTCACACACACTCACACACACACACATATATACAGAGGTCTGGAGGATGGTAGGACTCAGTCATCTGTCTCTGTGTGTTCGTATCCTGTGTGTATCATCTCTCCTCTCTCCTCCTCCATCTCTCTTTCTCCTCCTCTCTCTCTCCTCTTCCCTCTCTCCTCCTCCATCTCTCTCCCATACTCTCTCTCTCCTCCTCTCTCTCTCCCCTCCATCTCTCGTTCTTTCCTCCTCCATCTCCTCTCTCCCTCCTCGGCTCAGAGGAGAAGCCCCCAAACAAGGGGTTGTTGTCACGACAACATCAGACAAAGAAACCACACCGCAAAAATAACACAGAATTTTTACCACAGTGTGTTTGTCTCTGTGTGTGTTTGTTGCCTGCTTTCTTCTTCAGAGAATCTGAATTCACCATCACAGGGAACTCCACACACACACACGCTCGGGCGCACACACCACACACACACACACACACACACACACACCACCACTGAGCCACAGCAACAAAACAGCATCAGAGAACAAAGCTGGTAAAAGCTGCCTTAATCCAGCCTTAATGACAGGAGCCCAACAGAGCATCTTACACACACACACACACACACACACACACATATCTGTACCACACACACACACACACATATCTGTACCACACACACACACATATCTGTACCACACACACACATATCTGTACCACACACACACACACACACACACACACACACACACACATATCTGTACCACACACACACACACACATATCTGTACCACACACACATACATATCTCTACCACACACATACACACACACACACACACCATACATACACACACATCTGTACCACACACACATACACACACACATATCTGTACCACACACACATACATATCTATACCACACACATACACACACATCTGTACCACACACACATACATATCTATACCACACACATACACACACACACATTCATACACACATATCTATCCACACACACACATCTATACCACACACATACACACATATATAGACCACACACACACATATCTATACCCCCCACACACACACATATCTATACCACACACACACACACACATACTGGCCCTCACCTCCTCAGCGCGCTGGGCGGGACCTTCCCGGGGCTCTTCTCTGATTGGTCGTAACAGCTGAACTGGGCCTCGGGCACCTCCCCCTTCTCCTGCAGCATGGCGGATGCTGCCATGGAGATGATGTCCACGCCGTCACGCACGCGCATCTCCAGCGGGTACTCTCCGTCAGTCGTAGGAGACGGAGATCATCCCCAGGGGGAAGGCATCGGGCAGGATGTCAGGGTTCCCCGTGGTCACGCTTGGTACGATCCAGATGTAGCCTGCACCAGTCAAGCCCAGGGAGCGGGCCTCCTCAAGTATGTAACTGTAGGGGGGTCACACTGTTATACACACGGGTACACACACTGTTACACACGATGGGCCCTATTTTAACGATCTGAAACCCAAGTATCAAAACGCAAAGCGCAAGTAACTTTGTGGGCGGGACTCCGGCGCTGTTGCTATGATACCGTCGGGATAAATGACTTTGCGCCTGGCGCAAATCTAAAATGGGTTGGTCTGAAGTAGCTACATTACTAATGGGTGTGGTTTGGGCGTAACATGCAATAAACCAATCAGAGCGTCATCTCACATTCCCTTTAAGAGCAGCGCTTGTTCCATGGTGGATTGCTATTATAACGGCGGATTTGCCAGGCGCACGCCAGGAGCGGTTCACAGCCGAGGAGACCGACGTTCTAGTCAGGGCCGTAACAGATAGAGAAGTGACATTGTATGGGAAAGGCAGAGCAGTTTTTCTCATTGCACTAAGTTGCTCCTAGAAATAGCAAGTTAAGTTATGGGTACCAAGAAAAT
>CM042860.1:11980755-12011274 GCA_023658055.1 Thaleichthys pacificus
CTAAAAGGCTAAGGACTAGCATCATACGCTATGGCTAAAAGGCTAAGGACTAGCATCATACGCTATGGCTAAAAGGTTGAAGGTCATCATATCTAAAACTGTAAAAACTAGCGTCATATGCTACGCTAAAGAGCCATAGACGAGCGCTAACAAAACTAACACATTAAACAAGCTAAAGCCCAACAAAAGAGTAACAGATAAACAGACCGCTCCTGAGTGTCACCATGGAAACCACAGACACAGAACTCTGTAGACAACACACACACACACATGAAGACGCACACGTATACACACACACACACAGCAAAGTCTAGGAGGAGTCCCCTGGGCCTGACAACATCTATTCCCTCAGCCTACATAAACTCAGCGTTTACAGAGCACCAGTCACACAGGGCCGACAGAACACCCACACACATACAGGAAACACACGCTCACATTCAGCCTCAGAGCTCGCCCTTGCTAACGCTAGGTAGTCTGAGCTCCCTGACATGCAGCTTAATGGGCAGGAGACCCCAGACCACAGACACACACACACATACCCAGCAGTGACGTGCGGTGATGTCAGTAAGAGGCTAGGCACTGAGTTATGAAAGCCAGATTACCTCATTTATATGTCAAAACAGTAAACGCAGTAAAACAGTACAAGCAGTAGCTTACAGCCGCTGATTTAGCACAGCCAAATAGCCAATCTTTTCTTCCATACCAGTCTGTTTGAAACGATCGAAAACATGTTGTCCCTTTTGCTGCAGTAGTCCATCTAAGTCTGGTGTAGACCTCCCTCTTGCTATTAACTCATTTTTTGAATAAAATCGAGCTAGGAGAAATTCCTCAACTCTGTGATATCGGCAGACACCGCTGCTGTCATTTTGACTTGAATTTTGCGGGGATTACGCTTACAACGTAATGACGTTAGCTGCGCAAATGTCCAGTAATATCTCGATTTTAATTGGTCCATGTTTGATACGTAACGTAGATGATTACTGGCATAACATATTTACGTGCAAAGGCACAGCAGAGTTGTGCTTTTCGACGTACATGTTGAAGAATACAGGATCGTTTTTCGTTTATTAAATACAATTATTTAATAAACATTTTTACGTTTGAATTTTGGCAGGGTAGGCAGTGCCTACCTTGCCTACCCTGACTGCACGTCACTGATACCCAGTATACACACACACATACCGAGTATACACACACACACATCCAGTATACACACACACACACACACACACACACACACGGACAGGCAGGTGCACAGCCTTCCTCTGCCCCACTTCCACACACTG
This sequence comes from Thaleichthys pacificus, assembly GCA_023658055.1. Classification (NCBI taxonomy): domain Eukaryota; kingdom Metazoa; phylum Chordata; class Actinopteri; order Osmeriformes; family Osmeridae; genus Thaleichthys; species Thaleichthys pacificus. The sequence goes on from CM042860.1 coordinate 11,982,042, forward strand.
CCGGATGGAACAGCGGAACTCCCAGAACAGCAGAGTTCTAGAGCTGCTGGAACAGAACCGTGAGCATGTTCCAGGAATCCACAGACACGGGATCTGATCGCTGCTGCCTGCTCAAACCCACCTGTACACAACTACACAGAACAAGTCATGGAGGGAGGGAGAGAGAGAGAAGGGAGAGAAGGAGAGAGAGAGGGAGAAGGGGAGAGAAGGAGAAAGAGAGAGAGAGAGGGAGAAGGGGAGAGAAGGAGAAAGAGAGAGAGAGGGAGAAGGGGAGAGAAGGAGAAAGAGAGAGAGAGGAGGGAGAAGGGGAAGAGAAGGAGAAAGAGAGAGAGAGAGGGAGAAGGGGAGAGAAGGGAGAAAGAGAGAGAGAGAGGGAGAAGGGGAGAGAAGGAGAAAGAGAGAGAGAGAGGGAGAAGGGGAGAGAAGGAGAAAAGAAGAGAGAGAGAGGGAGAAGGGAAGAGAAAGAGAAAGAGAGAGAGAGGGAGAGGGGAGAGAAGGAGAAAAGAGGAGAGAGAGCTGGGGCCTGCAGTCACAACCTGTTCAGAGGAGATTACAACTGAATCATCTGCCACAGCTACGGCAAACCCATCAGTCTACTAGTGAAGGGGGCTGTACACACACACACACACACAGATACATACATACACACACACACACACACATAATGAGAAAATACTTACACACAGAGAGAGACACACACACTGACAGTAATGGCACATATGCAAAGACGTTTTTTGACTTGACTGTGTGAATGTGTGTGCCTGCATGTGTGTGTGTGTGTGTGTGTGTGCCTGCATGTGTGTGTGTGTGTGTGTGTGTGTGTGTGTGTGGTGTGTCGTGTGCGTGTGGGGGGGGGGGTTCTCCCTGCGTTTGCAGGTTTGAAGTCTCTGATAAGTCTCTGACTGCAGAGAAACAGAGACACTAATTTGACTTCTTCCTCCCACATGGAAAATAGATGACACAGCCACCCCCTCTCCTCCCTCTTCATCTCCCCCTCTCTCTCTCTTTTCAATGCATCTCCCCTCTGTCTCCCCCTCTCTCTCTTTGACTGCCAACTGAATATGAAAGCGTCAAGAAAGCTGAGCAAGACCCCTCTCTCTCACTCTCTCTCTCTCTCTCTCTCTCTCCTCTCTCGCTCCATCCCTCCATCATGGATAAATCACAGAAATGTATATTTATAGCAGTGCTGCTTTAGGGGTGGAAATATCCTCTTTCTCACTCACTCACTCACTCACTCACTCTCTCCTCCTCTCTCCTCCCTCTCTCTCCTCTCTCTCTCTCTGTTCCTCTCCCTCTCCCTCTCTCTCCTCTCTCTCTCTCCCTCACTCACTCTCTCTCTCTCTCCTCTCTCTCTCCTCGTCTCTCTCTCTCTCCCTCACTCTCTCCCTCTGTCTCTCTCTCTCTCTGTCTCTCTCTCTCTCTTCCCTCTCTCTCTCCTCTCTGTCTCTCTCTCTCTCGTCTCTCTCTCTCTCTCTCTCTCTTCTCTCTCTCCACTCTCTCTCTCTCTCCCTCTCTCTTCTCTCTCTCTCTCCCTCTCTCTCTCTCTCCTCCTCTCTCTCTCCTCACTCTCTCTCTCTCTCTTCTCTCTCTCTTCTCTCTCTCTCTCTCTCTCTCTCTGTCTCTCTCTCTCGTCTCTTCTCTCTCTCCCTCTCTCTCTCTCTCTCTCTCTCTCTCCCTGTCTCTCTCTCCCTCCCTCTCTCTCTGTCTCCTCTTCTCTTTCTAAACTCTCCATCTCTCTTACTGTACAACCACCCCCACCTGTCTTTTTCATAGTTTCCCTCTCTCTCTTACTCAGCTCACTGATGTTGACACCAGAGGAACTTAGAGGAACCTGGTGGAACCCAGAGGAACTCAAAGGAACACAGAGGAACAGTGGACCTATGACTAACCTCCTCTAATCATATCTCAGATCAGTTTACCTGTCGTATGACACACACACACATGCTGAGGGGGACAAGGAGAGGGGAGGAGGGAGGGAGGGAGGAGGAGAGAGGGAGAAGGTGTAAGGCCGAAGGGTGGTAGACAGCTATCTGATTCTGGAAAATATAGCTGAGGGGGATTCATTCATTATATATCACCCTTACTTAGCCCTAGTTCTACTACACACACAAACACACACCTCCTGTCAGGTAAACGGAAGCTGAACAAGCTACTTGTAGGTTATTATCTGATGTCCCTGTAACACACAGTATCACTAGTAACCTAGAACACAGTGTAAACTACACACACACAAACAAACACACACACATGCACACACAAACACACACGCCCACACAATCCAATTTCCCTGGGTTAGTATCTTCACTGATCTCCCTTCCTCTCTCCCCCCCTCTCTCTTCCTCTCTCCCCCCCTCTCTCTCCCCCTCTCTCTTCCTCTCTCCCCCCCCTTTCTCTCTCTCTCTCTCTCTCTCTCTCTCCCCCCCTCTCCCCTCTCTATCATCTTCTTTGTTCACACGACAGTCACCATGCCACTGTTTCCATGGCAAATCAATAGCCAGTCTACAGATGGGAGTCATTTCACACACATACACCCCAATATACGTACAAACACTCACACAAATACGGACAACCTCACACACACACCACACAGCTAAAACACTAATGTTAGGCTGTGTGTGTGTGTGAGAGACAGATGCTGAGAGCCATTGGCGATTAGACAACAGCAGAGATCTAATGTACTGGGACTCCTATTAGTCAGCGAACACAAACACACACACACATGCACAAACATGCTCACACACACATACACACACACACACAGACATGCTCACACACACAACCAGACAGACCACCAGAGGATAAGGGTGTAGAAGGGGTGGAGGAGGTTGAAGTGAGGAGGAGGGGAGGAGGAGGGGGGAGGAGGAGAAGGGGAGGAGGGGAGGAGAAGGGGAGGAGGGAGGGGAGGAGGAGGGGGAGGAGAAGGGGAGGAGGAGGGGAGGAAGAGGGGAGGAGAAGGGGAGGAGGAGGGGATGAGGAGGGGGAGGATGAAGAAAGGACAGAAATGACCTTCAGACAAAGAGAAAAAAAGAGAAACAACTGGTACAACTAAGTTTGTGTGTGTGGTGTGTGTGATGGAGTGTGCGATGGTGTGTATGGTGGTGTTAGATAAAGAATAGTTTTAACAATTAGGCTATAAATGGTTGATTCTCTGTTGGTTAGATAGTGACAGTGTCGTACATATCTGTCAGTTCCCCAGAACTATGCTTAGTCTCTCACCAGCAGCAAGCTTGGGCTAGTTTGTCATTAACTGGTTACTGTTTCCAAAAAATTGCTCTTTGCATTTATTTCATTTGTAACAGTGTATCTCTATTTCAACTTCACCTGTTGTGCAGTGACCACATATTCTCTCTCTCTCTCTCCCCCCTGCTCTTTCTCTCTCTCTCTCTCTCTCTTTATCTCTCTCTGTCTCCCGCTCTCTCTCTATCTCTCTCCCTCTCTCTCTCTCTCTCTCCCCCGCTCGCTCTCTCTTTATCTTTGCTCAGCAGACTTAAGAGAAGAGTTTAAGCTACTGGGAGTTCATTAGCAAATCATCAAACCTGCACACACACACACACTATCCACACCCATTCACGCCATCCACACTCTCACACACACACAATACACACACATACATTATCCATACACACTATCCGCACACACACATAAACACTGCACTCAGAGAAAGGGAAGATGATGGGAGAGGAAGGAGACAGAAAGAGAGGTGGAGAGAGAGGAGAGGAGAAGAAAGGAGGGGAGAGAGGGGGGAGGGGGAGGGGGAAGAGGAAGGAGACAGACTCTGGAGAAGCAAAGTTCACTTTAGAGGAAAAATAACCAGAATCTGAACTGAGCTGAAGAACACATAGTTTAGATTGTTGAAACACTTATACACACACATGCACACAGCCACACACATGCACACACCCACCCACGCACATGCACACACCCACACATGCACACACCCACACACACACACACATGCACACAGCCACACACATGCACACACACACACATGCACACACCCACACACACACCACAACTATACGTATCAGGCATAATTTCTTTATGCCTAATTCTATTCCCCTGCCCCCGCACCCACACACAAACACACACACACACACACTCACGTACACTGTCAATCACACTCACAATAGTCTGGCACTTTTCTACGTCTTTGTATCTTTCACACACACACATACACACACTCACAAACACACACACGTGGCAGTGTCCCACTCTGAGTGTCCATCGGGAGACGGCTGAATTATTCAGGAGTAGGGAAGAACACAAAACAGTTTGGAACCCATTCAGCCCTAGCCTGGGGCCCAGGCCTGTACAGACGCTCTCTCTAAAAGCATGATGTCACACTCTCTCTCACACACACACACACACACACCAGCTTGCCCTGGCCTCCGTCGTGCTGCAACCCTCCCTTGACTCTTCTCCTCACCATATCTGTCCCTCTTTCTCTCTCTGTCTTTCTCTGTCTCTCTCTGTCTCTCTCTGTCTCTCTCTGTCTCTCTCTGTCTTTCTCTGTCTCTCCCTCTGTCTCTCTCTGTCTCTCTCTGTCTCTCTCTGTTTCTGTCTATTTCTCTGTAGAACACATATGGTTGGCCTGATGTTCAATGCCATTTATCTCGCTCTCTTTTAAAACGAGAGAGACTGTGGCAAACTACCAAGTGTGCTACTTCTCCTGCTTTCCTTCTTCCTTCTCAATGTGCTACCTCCCCTCAATCATCCCTCTATCTACCCCTCCCCTCAATCATCCCTCTATCTACCCCTCCCCTCAATCATCCCTCTATCTACCCCTCCCCTCAATCATCCCTCTATCTACCCCTCCCCTCAATCATCCCTCTATCTACCCCTCCCCTCAATCATCCCTCTATCTACCCCTCCCCTCAATCATCCCTCTATCTACCCCTCCCCTCAATCATCCCTCTATCTACCCCTCCCCTCAATCATCCCTCTATCTACCCCCCCTCAATCATCCCTCTATCTACCACTCCCCTCAATCATCCCTCTATCTACCCCTCCCCTCAATCATCCCTCTATCTACCCCCCCCCTCAATCATCCCTCTATCTACCCCTCCCCTCAATCATCCCTCTATATACCCCCCCCTCAATCATCCCTTTATCTACCCCTCCCCTCAATCATCCCTCTATCTACCCCTCCCCTCAATCATCCCTCTATCTACCCCTCCCCTCAATCATCCCTCTATCTACCCCCTCCTCAAACTTCCCTGTTTCCAACATTCTCTCTCTCCGTCTCTCTCACTCTTCTTCTCCCTGCATCTCCCTCCCCCTCTCCCTATCTTCTTTCCAACACTCTCTCTCTCCATCTTTCTCTCTCTCTTTCTGACAGCTGTTCAGTTCATCCAGTAATCCTTCCTCATATCTAGGTCACTCTCTTAATTAAGGCAGTTAGCAGTTAGCCTCCTTATCCAGCTCTGCTCACACAGCAACATACGCTAACCCTAACACAGCTTAAGCTAGTTAACACTGCTAACAGTCTCTTGCTATTGATACTGTGCATAGCGTAGCATTAAACTTGGGCAGCTTTGCCCTTTTCTGACCTAGCCTAGCTATCATGCTAACTGTCTGTTGGTATGACCTAGCCTAGCCAAGGCGGTTGTGGCTAAGATGCGAACAAGCAAACTAGTCAGGCCATTGACAGTGAGTGAGAGATGCTACCTAGCTAGCGCTGTCAGGCAGTTTCCAGTGAGAAATGCTAACTAGCTAGCAGTGAGAGATAAATCATCATCACCTCCATGACTAACACAGATAGTCAGAGAGGCTGTCATACAGGGCCTGCATGAGACAAGCTGCTGAGAGCATTACACACACAGGCAGGTATACACACACACAGGCAGATATACACACACACACACACACAGGCAGGTATACACACACACAGGCAGGTAAACACACACACAGGCATGCACACGAGCGCACAAATACATACTGACAAAATACTGACATAGGCTATTTACAGTCAGTCAAGCACAATACACTCACATTCGTCACACACACACACACAAACTCACATGCACACACACAAATTCACATGCACACACACATTTACACACACTCACACGCGCATACACACACACACATTTACACAAACTCTGTACAGTACATGTTGTACATCTCATTCCATCTCTCTTTTCCATCTGCCTGTCTCTCTTTTTCACTCCCTCGTCCTCTCAAATCTCTCCAGTAAACTCCATATATGGATCCATCTATGTTCTCCACGTTCGCTCTGTATCCCACCTCTCTCCTCTCTCTCTCCTTCTCCTCCCTCTCTCTCTCTCCTCATCCTCCCTCTCTCTCTCTCTCTCTCTCCTTCTCCTCCCTCTCTCTCTCCTCATCCTCTCTCTCTCTCTCTCATCTCTCTCTCTCTCTCTCTCTCCCTCCCTCCCCCTCCCTTCCTTCCTATCTTGAATCTCCCTCCCTCCTTCTCTCTCCATCCCCCCCTACATCCCTCTACCTCCTTTTCCCTCCCTCCTCCCTCTCACCTCCTCTCTCCCCCCTCCCTCCCTCCTCTCTTCTCTCTCCCTCCTCTCCATCCCCTCCCTCCCTCCCTCTCTCTGAACTGTGGCTTGTATGTTATTTATACAGCACAGTGCCCACGCAGCGCAGCAATGGGAGTTTGACTGAGCAAAGTGGGCATCACCTCACATCTAGAACATGACTCTTCTCTTCCTCCCTCTCTGCTCTCTCGCTTTCTCTCCCTCTCCCTGAATCTCTCCATCTCTTCTTTTTTCTGTCTCACTTTCTCTTCACCCAGTGTTCCATTCCCTTCTTCCCTCGTATCCACTCTCCTTCCATTCTCTCTCCATTCTATAATTGTCTCTCCATCTCCTCTTCCTCAATGTGTACATTCCCTCTCTCTCTCTCCCTCTGTCTCTCTCTCTACCTAACTCCCTCTCTTTCTCTCCCTCTCTGCCTCCCTCTCTCTGCCTCTCTCTCTCTCCCCTTCTCTGTGCCCCCCTCCTCCTCTCTCTTTGGGGCTGATGGGAATTGTAGTTCCTTTGAGAGAGGAACTTTTCAACATGGAGCTGAGTGAAGGTGACACATCGGGAGTTCAGTTCTCTCTTGTTACGTCTTCCCCCCTTCCTCCCTCACGCTCTTCCTCTCCCCCTTCCTCCCTCACGCTCTTCCTCTCCCCTTCCTCCCTCCCTTTCTTTCTCCATTTTCCTCTCTTCATTTCCCACACAGGGCTTGAAATTGCAACCCTTTTTGGTTGCATATGCTCCCGAAATTGTATCTGTGCGACCTCAAAATATATTTGAGAGCATTTGTGCAAGTGCAAATAATCGTTGTGACCTGTTTTATTTCTTTACAAAAATGCTCACTAGTTATCCTACTGCACAGTATGTGCCTGCTGTCAGCTGATACAGTGACTGGTCTAACGTTCTATCCAACGTTACATAACCAGTTAAACTTCATCTTTAACTTTAATGCAGATTTTAGATCGGTTAAAATTCGCCCCTCAGTCACTCCTTGTCACTGCGCTCCGTGGTCACGTGACACGGAGCTTAAAGTTTAAAGAGTTGAAAAGACAACATGAAAACTTGCGGTGGGTCCTCCTACATGTTGGCTCGTGTGACTAACTTATTAAAGTTGGGACACCAGCGCTACCAAGTAAAAAAGTGCATTTCAAGCCCTGCCACAATTGTCCATGTTAAAATGAGGCGTCTGGCCCCAGGCATGAGCAGGAGCTGTGTGTGTGTCCATGGGTGTCACGGCAACTTAGTGCAGCAGGACGAATTAACACAGGTTCCATTAAACTCACAGGGCTGGTGCACAACATAACACATTACCTGCGGGGCTGGGAGGACACACACACACACACAGCATTCAACAACATGTAATTATCCCTCATTGGCTCCTGCAGCCCTGCTCTTTCAGCAGGCAGGATCTCACTCCCACACTCACACACATTCACACACACACATTCACACACACACATTCACACACACAATCACACACATTCACAAACACACAAACACTCACGCACACAAACATTCACAAACACACGCACACACACAATCACACACATTCACAAACACACAAACACTCACACACATTCACAAACACACGCACACACACGCACACACACACAATCACACACATTCACACACACACATAACACACACACTCACACGGACAGGAACCACTTCAGATGGATGAGGATGGCTCAATTGGAGTGATGGGCTCCAGATTGAGAGGGTACAGGTTCAAATCCCCCTCTGTGCACGTGGGAGAGGGTGGCTTAGGTTCAAAGTTGCTGTATGAACACATTTTATTAACTACCAGCTACAGCCAGACTAACTACTAGCTACAGCCAGACTAACTACTAGCTACAGCCAGACTAACTACTAGCTACAGTCAGACTAACTACTAGCTACAGCCAGACTAACTACTAGCTACAGCCAGACTAACTACTAGCTACAGCCAGACTAACTACTAGCTACAGCCAGACTAACTACTAGCTACAGCCAGACTAACTACTAGCTACAGCCAGACTAATCCTATGAAGGATTTCCAGTGTATCAAAGTGGACCAGTCATGTGTTCCCCTTTACTAAGACAAGAAGTGGTGAAGACCTTAGAACTGAAAGTTTGAACATACACACACTCATATACACTCACACAAACACACACACAACCAGATAGAAGAAGACCCTCTCTTTCCTTGGAGCTGAAAAGGTTTATAGAATCTTAAAATAGCAGTGTGGTCTGTGAGCAGAAGGATTAAAGTAGAGAGAGCTACTATAGAGCTGCTGCACTGACACACACACACACACACACACACACACAAATACAGCCCCTGCCACTGTCAGCCTTTGTAGTCCCCAACTGGGGCGTAAGAGAGGAGGAGGAGGAGAGGGAGGAGGAGAGGGAGGAGGAGAGGGAGGAGGAGAGGGAGGAGGATGAGTGGATGTAGGGAAGAAGGTGGAAGAGGGACAAAGGGGGAAAGAGGAAGAATGTGATCTGACGATGTAAGAGAGATGTAATGCAAGAGAGAGAGGGGGGGAAGGAGGGGAAAGAGAGAGAGAGAGAGAGGTTGCTGAGAGAGCAGGACTCCAGGGCACCAGGACAGGATAGAGCATTGTGCTGGAGATGTTGTGGACTGGTCTTGGACAAGCACACACACACTGACACCCCCACACACGCATACACAAACACACACAAGTGCACAGCTATCTTGGCTCTCTTCTTAGACAGACCTGTTGTCTGAAGGCTGATTTGATGTTCCATAACTGGTAAAGACACACACACACACACACACACACTCACAGGCTGTGACGGTAGAGCAGAAGTCTGAATGCGGTTGAGACTGATGTCCTCTCAGCTAACCCCCCTCCCTCCCTATCTCCCTCTCACTCCCTCTCTCTCTCCCTCTCACTCCCTCTCTCTCTCTCTCACTCCCTCTCTCTCTCTCTCTCTCTCTCTCCCTATATATCTCTCTCGCTCTCCTTCCCTCACTCTCTCTCTCTCGCTCTCTCCCTCCCTCTCCCTCCAGTCTCTCTTTTTTTCTCACACACACACACACAAACTGAGTCTGCTGAGAGAGAGTGAGGGAAGGAGAGAGAGAGAGAGAGAGAGAGAGAGAGGGAAGGAGAGAGAGAGAGAGTGAGGGAAGGAGAGAGAGAGAGGATTTCACCACAGCAGGTGTGTTAAATATTAACTAGTCTCAGCACAACACCTCGATAAATGCACAGGTGACACACACACACACACACACAGGACCACAGTCCAGCACACAGGGTCCAGAGGTACTGCCTCAGCATAGACAAGAGCAAGAACACACATGTTTAATTCACAACTTCAATTTCAGCATGTTCTCTGCATCCTACACACTCTCTCTCTCTCACACACACACACTCATAGAACCATAGTCTCATGGACTCAGGAATGATGTCCCAATGCTAGCGGGATTCAGGAATGATGTCGCAATGCTAGCGGGATTCAGGAATGATGTCGCAATGCTAGCGGGATTCAGGAATGATGTCGCAATGCTAGCGGGATTCAGGAATGATGTCCCAATGCTAGCGGGATTCAGGAATGATGTCCCAATGCTAGCGGGACTCAGGAATGATGTCCCAATGCTAGCGGGATTCAGGAATGATGTCCCAATGCTAGCGGGATTCAGGAATGATGTCCCAATGCTAGCGGGACTCAGGAATGATGTCCCAATGCTAGCGGGATTCAGGAATGATGTTGCAATGCTAGTGGGATTCAGGAATGATGTCGCAATGCTAGCGGGATTCAGGAATTATTCTAATAAGTTCTACATTCCCTACCACAGAACCACTCTGAGTTCTACATTCCCTACCACAGAACCACACTGAGTTCTACATTCCTACCACAGAACCACTCTGAGTTCTACATTCCCTACCACAGAACCACACTGAGTTCTACATTCCCTACCACAGAACCACACTGAGTTCTACATTCCCTACCACAGAACCACTCTGAGTTCTACATTCCCTACCACAGAACCACTCTGAGTTCTACATTCCCTACCACAGAACCACACTGAGTTCTACATTCCCTACCACAGAACCACTCTGAGTTCTACATTCCCTACCACAGAACCACACTGAGTTCTACATTCCCTACCACAGAACCACTCTGAGTTCTACATTCCCTACCACAGAACCACTCTGAGTTCTACATTCCCTACCACAGAACCCTGGGAGACTGAGACGCTAACAGCTTAGACCCAGTTCTCCAGCCAGCCTGCACATTAGCATTTAGCATTTCAATGGAAATGAGCCTGTCTAATAGCATTTAGCTATTAGGATTTAGACTTGCCAAGAAAACATTACACTCGATTAGGCTTCAGCAAAGAGAAGCAGGGTAACAGCTAACTGGCATTTAGGAGAGGAAGAGAGATGACACACAGACACACACACAACACACACACACACTCTAACATCCACATACACACACTCTCTCACTTACACACACACTTGCGTACACACTTCATTTTAGAGACAACCTTTTACCGGAATCCCAATTAGCAGGATATCACGAAGAAGAATCGTCACATTAGATAAATAACAAAAAGCATTATTAAACTGTACACACACAAGCACACACACACACATGCACACACACACTCCGGTGAAGAGATATCACTTCAAAACAAGAGGGGGAGGAGAAGGAGGACAGGGAGCTACTTTACTGTTGAGCTCTGTTCTCTTCTCTGTTCCACTTTCCTCTATTCTTCTCCTACTCTACTGGGTTCTACTGGGTTCTGCTGGGTTCTACTGGGTTCTGCTGGGTTCTGCTCAGGTGAGGGTGTGTTCTTCTCACCTTGTCGGACATGATCATGGAGGAGCCCCCGTAGACGCCCAGGACAGGAAGCTGCGTCTGGACAGACAGGAAGTCCAGGATCTGGGCCACGGCTTCCTGGTCCGTGCCGTCAGCAAACACCACCCCATGGAGACGGGTGCGGGAGAGCAGCTCACACACCTGCTCACACACACACCTGTGTCACCTGTGTGTGTGTGTGTGTGTGCGTCTGTGTGTGTGTGCGCGTGTCTGTGTGAGCGTCACCTGTGTGTGTGTGTGTGTGTGCGTCTGTGTGTGTGTGTGCGTCTGTGTGTGTGTGCGCGTGTCTGTGTGAGCGTCACCTGTGTGTGTGTGTGTGTGTGCGCGTGTCTGTGTGTGTGTGCGCGTGTCTGTGTGTGTGTGCGCGTGTCTGTGTGTGCGTCACCTGTGTGATGACAGACTTGGGGTCCGTCTCGTTGATCCTCAAGGTCACCACGTTGACCTCCAGGTCGGGGCGACGGGCGGGGCGTATGTCCTGGTCGGAGAGAGGGCGTGTCTGTCCCAGGACCACGCCCACGGTGAGGGGGGGCTTGTGGGTGGCGGCCGAGCTGATCTGGGACAGGAGGACTGGGAGGGTTAGGAGCACCCAGCCCACCCTGCCCACACCTCCCATAGCACACACACTCACCACCTGGGGGCGCACACACACACAGGGACAGACACACACACACACACACAGGGACAGACACACACACACAGATACAAAGAAGGTAGATTTAATAAAAAAGATCTTAAAGAGAGATGATGCATCATGGATCCAGATGTCCTGCTATGGTGTCCAGGCCTTATAACATACACACACACCTCTACACACACATACCTCTACACAGACGCACATACACACACCTCTACACACACACACACACCATCTACACACACACACACACTGCAAGCCAGCCAGGTGATCAATAATGGTGTAGATGGATGGATGGGTAGCGAGGGTTGGCACTGATAAATAGACCCTGCCAGGCCTCTACAGGATCTACCACAGTTAGTTCTGAAACTCTCCTCTGAATGTGTGTGTGTGTGTGTGGGTGAATCACTGTGTGAATGTTGACCATGGCACAGATATCATGACGCTCAGAGCTCTTTTCTGGAATGATCTCTAATTCCCAGGTGAGGGTCTACTGCAAATATAACATTTGTCCATTGAAGTTAAACTGTTATTCAAAAAGCATGACGCAGAGAGAGTAACAAAGAAAAGAAAAAGAGAAAGAGAGAGATAGCAGGGGGGAGCTAAAGATGAGAAAAAAGATGACAGAAGCAGGACAGGGAGGGAGGGAGGGAGGAATAGAGAAGAGAGCAGAATTGGGGGAGATAAAAAGAAATAGGAGGGTAGTAAGAAGTGAGAGAATGAGGGAGAGGAGGAAGAAGGGAGAGAAGGAGAAGAGAGATGGGTGGAGAGAGGGAGTGAGAGGGAGTGAGAGAGAGCGAGAGAGAGAGAGAGAGAGAGAGAGAGAGGGAGGGAGGGAGGGAGGGAGGGAGGGAGGGAGGGAGGGAGGGAGGGAGGGAGGGAGGGAGGGAGGAGAGAGAACATGAGAAACAGCCTGGAGGAGTTATAACAGGCTAATGAGAGTATGGTGTTAGCGCTACATTATAGCACATATCTTCACCTCAATGCTCAATCAGCTAAACACACACACACACACTCTCTCACAAACACTCCCACAAAGACACACTCACAAACACACTCACACAAATACACACACACGTTCTCACTCTCACACACAAATACTCACATAGACACACACGCTCTTACACTTTTAATACAGACAGACAAACAAGACACACATAAACACACACACACAAGGTCTCTCACACACACATTGACCACACCTCATTCTTCCATCTACAATTTCCTCTACAAATCCTGCATTTGTTTTCTCCCTCTATCCCTCCCTGCCTCTTTCTCTCTCAACTCGTTTCACATGTACACAGAGCAAAGTGCTAAGTGTTTCTGATCTTTGTGGGGTGGAGTTGTGGAATGTGGAGTGGTGTTTTTATAAAGGGAAAGATTCAATAGTGTTGTTTTACATGTTTCCATGAAGACCATGTAAACTCTCTCTCCCAGCCTCCCTCCCTCTCACGCTTTCTATGTCTGTTTCTCTCCCAGCTCTCTCCTCTCTCTCAGCCTCTTTCACTCCTCTTTCTCTCTCCTTCTCTCTCTCTCCTGTCGGTCCTAGCCTTCTGTCTATCTTTCTTTCTCTGTCCTCTCTCTCTCTCCCAGCATGTCTCTTTCCTTCTGTCTCTCTCTCCTCTCTCTCTCTCTCTTCTCACTCTCTCACTCCTCTCTCTCCCAGCCTCTCTCTCTCCTTCTGTCTCTCTCTCACAGCCTCTCCTTCTGTCTCTCTCTCCTCTCTCTCTCTCCCAGCTTCTCTTTCCTTCTGTCTCCCTCTCCCCTCTGTCTCTCTCTCTCTCCCCATCTCTCTCTCCCAGCTTCTCTCTCTCCTTCTGTCTCTCTCCGAACCTCTCTCTCCCCTCTGTCTCTCTCTCTCTCCCCCTCTCCCAGCTTCTCTCTCTACTTTTCTCTCTCTCTCTCTCTTCCCTCCAGCAGGCATATCTGGGCCCTGTCAGCTAACACCCGGTTTAATCAGACATATTAGTCAGCCTAACTCCAGCCTGCTCCACTTAGCACAGCGCTACCAGTGCTAACAACACTAACAACTCTAACACAGGCTGCACTCATCCCACTTGTATGACTTGTGCAATGCTAATGCTAAGAGCGCAAACGGCTAACGAGCAGAGCCTTCCCTTAAGAACTTGCTGCTGAAGGACCTTAGCATACGTCGGTTAAATCACACGCCGCTACGCTTCCCTGTCCCTGGGAATTAGCCTAAAGGCTAGCAAAGCCAATGAGACAACATTACACCAACTTCCAACAAAGTTAGCTTCACCGCGCTAACAACTCTGCCTTCCTGACTGGGACGACAGAGAGCTTCTGGTCGACTTAGCATCAGCGCTAAAGCTCTCTCAGACTCACTGGCTCGTTTTCCCTCAGAGTTAGCATCAGCGCTAACGGGTCTGGGCGCTAAGCGGGGCAGCGCGTTTGGTGACATTAGCATATTGCATGCACCCGTCCAATCGTCTTAGATCTTGGAGACGGTTTAGGGACTGAGAGGGCCTGGGGTGGCGTGGACAGGGACTGAGAGGGCCTGGGGGAGGACTGACTGTCCACTAACAGGGCCCAAGCTCTCTTTTGATAGGAGACGTGTTACTCATGGACTAATGAACCAGCATCAGCACAGCATGAAGAGATAAATGCATCTATTGACATTAATTAGTTCAGAGGTTCTCAAACTTTTTTGGCTTCAGTACCCTCTTTTCTCGATTTCTGAATGCAAGTACCCCCATACTCGTATTTATATTGTATATATATACTTTATATATTTACAGACATATTTTCATAATTGAGTCTCATATTTCAAAATGTTCCATTTTCTCTCACATCCCTCCCTGAACTCTCTTTTGAGAAACACTGAATTACTTAAAACAAACGTACGTAGATTAGACAGTCAGATTAGACAGTCATCTTTCGTTCCATGTCTGTTTCATGTCTGTTTCAGGTCTGTTGTAGGCCTGTTTTGAGCCCGTCTCGTGGCCCTCTAAGAAACAGTCAAACAGCCCACTGGCTTTTTCCACATAAACATTTTAGCAACACAGAGCGAGTTTGGCCAATTTGGTGTTTTCAGTTTCTTTCTCATCACGCTTGTCTCTGTGCATTTGGATGAGACCAGGGAGACAGGATGTATGTGTGTGTGTGCACATGTATGTGCGTATGTACATGTGTGTTTGTGTGTGTGTGCGGGGGGCCATGGGAACTGTGAGAGTCTACAGGAGTTTGATCATTCATATTTCATTTGTAATAAATATGAATAAACATGGAAGACTCTGCCAAGTGCTAGAGAAGACCCACCCCCTGGACTCACTGGGACACACACTGCAGAGAACAGGAAAGGAGAGGAGGAGAGGAGGAGAGGAGGAGAGGAGGAGAGGGGAGGAGAGAGGAGAGGAGAGGAGGAGTGGAGGAGAGGACAGGAGGAGAGGAGAGGAGGAGAGGAGGAGAGGAGGAGGAGAGGACAGGAGGAGAGGAGAGGAGGAGAGGAAGAGAGGAGGAGTGGAGTGGAGAGGAGATAAGGAGGAGAGGAGGAGAGGAGATGAGGAGAGGAGAGGAGAGGAAGAGAGGAGAGGGGAGGGGAGAGTAGAGATGGGGAGATGGTGGAGTAAGGAGGAGGGGGGGAGGAGGAGGAAGGAGGGTGACAAAATTAGGAAAAGTGTGGAGATACTGGATAGGGCAGAGGAAAGAAAAGAAGAGAAGGAAAGGAAAGATAAGACAAGATAGAAAAAAAGCGAGGGAGAGAGAAGGAGAGCGGGGAGGTGGGTTGACTCTCGGTGTCAGTAATGAGCTGAAATCTCGTGTGACGCTTCAGTGAACACCCACCTGGTTCATCTCTGCTTCCAGCATATCAGAGCAGCCCCACACACACCTCCCCCACACACCACACCCCTCCCACACACCCCTTCCACCCCACCCCACCCCCTCCACAACCCCCCCCACATACACATCCCCCCCACAGTCAAATTCCCACCCTCACCCCCACACACCTCCCCCACACACACACACCTTCCCACCCTCACCCCCACACACAGACACCTCCCCCACACCCCCCCTCCCCCACCTTCACCCCCACAACCCACCCAGCATCAGCACCAACCTCAAGTCTGTTCCTCTGCCAGCCCCCACCCCCCCACCCTGACCTTACACACACTAATCTGGATGGAGGTTACACGTCACATGAATAAATCACATGCCCAACGCATTACATAGTCTAACATTTTAATTTGAAACATCTGCATGTTTGTATGGAGGTGTGTGTGTGTGGCGCGCAAAGGCCTCCATGTTCTTCAGAGGAGAGAAGGCGCATCTAGTGTGTCAGACTTGGCACGAGAATCAGGAAGAAATGGAGGAGAATGTGTTTCGACAACGTGACTGCATTCAAAGGCTGAAAACTGGAATTTTAGATAAGAATTCATTACGGTCTCTCATCTTCAGGGAACAGAGACTTTAATACAACAGCGCCGCTTAGCGGTGCTCGTCTCCCCTTCTGTCATGCACCGCGGCTCCCGAGCTGTTCCGCTGTTTTAGGGCATAGCCTACCTTCGGTGTCACAAAATGTGGCTGCGGCAGATTTGCTGTAGCGGGGATTTTGCCCGTTCGGAGCTCGAGTGTGGAACTGTTAGATTTGCCGCCGTGTGAGCGTCCTGGCGGGCGAAGGGGGCCTCCGTAAACATCGCGAGCTCTCCTCAGGGCGTCAGCAAACCAACAAGTAAAGTGTTCAAACTTGGTCTGCAAAAAGAACAAATGATCAAATAAATGAGGCGGTTGTTCCCAAGGAAACCTAAAACCACACCACTGATGAGTACGTCACTGTCGTTACTGAGTCGTATAGCTGGAAAGGAGTTATGTTTCTCATACGTTTTCCCCAGGTTTGTCTGCGCTTCGTGTCAGTAACTGCTCTCCGCTCCAAACGGGCGCAAACTGCGTCGAAGGCAAATGGACAGGTAGTGCAGCCAGCGGTACCGAGAGATAGCGAGCTTACACACGACTACATACCACAAAACAGCTATTACCTACACGGGAAAGGTGGAATAAACCTCTGGCCTTCGGGCAGGGGAGATATAACCTGGTTCTTTCGCCTTAAAATGTCGTTGTATCCTCCACGATTTACTTCACCTTGCCCGTGAAGACAGCGGACACACTCAGAAGCGCGAAAACAGCCTGTGGCTGCCTCGCGGTGCCAACATTCCCCTCACGGTTGTTCAGCCCCAAGCACCGGGTCTTTTTTAGGGCATTCAGCAGGTTCAGCTGCCGGGCTAGCACTCCCAAGGAGCGGGAGAGACGACCCGCTTTCCCCCGTCCCTACTTTCAGTGTGCGTATACAAGTGGCCCTTGAAAAACAACCGTTGGTCTGGCAGTGGTCAGTGGAGTAGCCTATTAATGTTTTTCTTCTGTGTCAAGACTGGGTGAGAGCAGCGGGTTGAGAAACAGCGTTTAGCGTGGTGCTACTTACCCCATTTCTCTGACACATCGCTCCTGACCGTTCGTTGGGAATGACATTGCAGCCTGTTACTCCATCCCACCGTATCCCCGGAGCAGCTTCCGATAATCCACCAATTATTCGCCCAAAATGCAGATTAATCCACTGTCTTCTTCAATTAAATTCCCTTTACGTTTCTGTTGTCGACAACTAGCCAACACACAGAGAGGACGTTAACGAACGCTGCGTACAACAAAAAAAACATCCAACTGCTTGTTTGGAATCTCCAGAACCGCGCGTTCCGCAGTGAGGGCTCGTGGACAGGTCCGCGCGCCTCCTCGCGTCGCTCGCAGATTCTTGGAGACTGAAGGGGATTCCGTCACAGAAGCACACACGCACTCACACACACACCACAATCATTTAAGTCACCAAAACAAGTGAGCAATACGGTCAACTTGTACGTCGAGTGTCATTCCTCATTTACCATCCTTACTCTTTATTTTAAGGCATTTAACACCGTCGGTAAACTGAACGAAGAATCGACGGAGCGCGGAAACGGTCCGATATGATGCAAACCTTTTTTTTTTTACCCCGCAGCCCGCCTACGCTCCGGTGGCCAAGGTGCTTCAGAATCAGTCTAGTTAATTAAACATAAACATATGTGCGCAGACCCTGAATGTGTGTGAGTGAGTGAATGAGCGCTCTCGCTGGGGTAGGCTACAGGCGCAGCAATAGATTAACGGGCCCGTTTTACCAAATACAAACGACTTCGGTGATGCGTTGGGAGCGCGTTTGCAATTTTTCACGCCTCAAAACAAACTCAACTTTACAGGCCATTTCGTTACAGGCCAGTTATTTATATACCTCCCCCTCTGTCTCCCCAATTTCTCTCAATCTCTCACTCTCTCGCAAACGTTTATCCACAAATAGTCTCGTCCCTCATCTCTCCTCCTCTATCTGTCCCTCTCCCTTATCACCTCCACCCTCCCCTAAACCTTTACTGTCTCCATCTCTATGTATCCTCTCTAGCCGTCCCGTCCCCCCTCTCGCCCTCTCCTAATGAGGTGGGAAACCACCTGTAAACGGTCTCATTCAAAACAAACAGCCCATGTGACACCTTTCCGGCTTCACTGCTGCAATGGTGTGTGGGAAAGAGATGGGGGAGGAGGGGAGAGAGGGGGGAGAGATAGCGAGAAAGAGGGAGAGGGGGGAGAGAGGGAGAAAGAGAGGGGGGAGGGAGAGAGAGAGAGATAAAGGAAGAGTGAGAGAGAGGGGGGAGAGAGAGGGAGAGGGGGGAGAGAGAGTGAGAGGGGGGGGAGACGTGTGTGAATGTGCTTGTTTTGAATGTAGACCTATGATCATAAATAACTGGGCGACGCACGGGGGAGGTTTTTCCCGCCGGCGCGCACCGTCTAGTTGTCAAACAGGTCGCCTTCCCTCTCGCTCGCTGACGCCATGCTGAGGATGAATGCACGCGGCGTCGATAAGATTTTCAATAGCAGCCAAAATCTTCAGCTCTCGCGGCGCCTGATCATCACAACGACGATCTCTCAATTATGTGCGCCTGAGACGGTAATTGTGTAGCAGCGTGGATCCGTCACCGTCCCGTCCCTGACAGCTGCTCGCGGTGCCACAGCGCAGGGGTTTGTTCAAGCGACGGGTGAGATAACGTCAAAAGGCACGCTTCAACAGTGAATCAAAAACTCAATTAACCATAATTACCAGATCAAAACTGTGCGTGCGGGGGGCTCTGGGGAGCGCGGCTGGGAACCCCGCGTGCGTGCGTGCGTGCGTGTGTCGCCTCAGACAGAGAGGATGTCTGCCCACAGAGAACGCACGCGTTCCGCTCTCGCTACCCAAAATTAGATTCGGTATGCGTTCTGCATTCTTAACATGTCCCGATGTTCATAGCGCGGTGCACCGAGCTTTTATAAACAGCTAGTGCTTCAATGAACTTCATGGTACACAAACAGAACAAGGTTTGCTCGTGATAGCCATCAGTCAGATCTGTGCATGGAACCACTAGAGCTATGGTTTGGAAAACATGTTGGTATGATGAAATACAAATGGTATTTCCTCTGACCTGGAAACAAACGTTTATTTTTTCATTAATAAGGGTTTTGTAGACCTGTAGTGAGAGGAGCCTGCTTAGAGAGAAGGTGGGAGTGTGTGTGTGGTGTGTGTGTGTGTGTGGTGTGTGTGTGGTGTGTGTGTGGGGGGTGTGTGTGTGGTGTGTGTGTGGGGGGTGTGTGTGTGGTGTGTGTGTGGGGAGTGTGTGTGTGGTGTGTGTGTGGGGAGTGTGTGTGTGGTGTGTGTGTGGGGGGGGGTGTGAGTGAGTGGGAGGGGGGGTGTATGTGCGGTGTGCGAGAGTGTGTGTGTGTGGGGGGTGTATGTGTGTGTGAGTGTGTGTGAGAGTGTGTAGGGTGTGTGTGTGATTAGAAGCTGAGCACTTGTTTTCAACAAGCTGTTCTACATGAAGAAAAAAACATGAAAGTACTCAGCCTGCGAGGAACTCCTGTTACCCCACATGAGAACGTCCTTCACTTCAAATAACTGCCATCTTAAACCAGGCAAACAAACAAACAAATACATAGATAAATAAATATATAGAAAGAGAGCAACCGATTATACAAGGCCCCTGACAAAAAAAAAATTGATGTGGGCAATTTAGTATCCATGGAAACTGACTTTTCTGTGTGTCACCACTTTTGTTATGGCAGAGGCTCAGCAACGTTACATAAAACCTGCTAGCCTGCTTCCTCGCTCCGCTAGCTGCTCACCCATTTACTCAGACCTAGGATCGCTAACATGGGCTAACCGCTAACCCCTCATTCATTCAGACCTAGGAATGCTAATAAGGGCTAGGAGGTTAGCTTAGCTGCTAGGCCCCATTCACTCAGACCATAACATGCTCACCCAGGCTGACTGGTTTCCTGTTAGAGCGCTAACGGAACACAGTCCCGCTATCTCTACAACAAGGTCAGGGAGGAAGTCTGCTCACCAAGAGGAGGAAAAATCAATTCCTCATACCCACTCCTTACCTCTCCCCTTCTTCTCTTCCCTCCCTCCCAACCTGTCTCTCCATTCCTCTCCCTCTCTCTCCTACTCTCTCTCCCTCCTCTCTCTCCCTCCTCTCCCTCCTCTCCCTCCTCTCCCTCCTCTCCCTCCTCTCCCTCTCTCTCCTACTCTCTCTCCCTCCTCTCCCTCCTCTCCCTCCTCCCCCTCCTCTCACTCCCTTGCTCCTCTCTCTTACTTCCTCATAATCTCCTTTCCTCCCTTTTTCCTTTTTCCCTCCCTCCCTCCCTCCCTCCCTCCCTCCCTCCCTCCCTCCCTCCCTCCCTCTCTCCATCCATTACATTGTCTCTCCATCCATCCCTCTCTCTACTTTATCTCTCCTTCTCTCTTTCTACATTCCTCTCTTTCTCTCCCCCCTGTTATCTCTTTCCAGCAACTCTTCTCTCTCTACCCCCCCCCTCCCCCCACCCCCCCCTCCCCCCACCCCCCCACCCCAGAGAGATGACCTGGAACAAGCCCGTACGCTGGCTGTAATTCTTCAGATGAACAGATGGTGGTGCTGCGATACCTAGTAGAGCCCCCTCTACACAGACACACACACACATACACAATACACACAACACACACATACACAATACACACAACACACACATACACACACACATACACACACAACATACACAATACACACAACACACACATACACAATACACACAACACACACATACCAATACACACAACACACACACACAATACACACAACACACACATACTCCATCACACAAAACAGACACACTCTCTCCACAACACCAAACAAACCCTCCCTCTCTAAACTGATTGAGTTTAGATTTAAAAAGTCAGACCACCAGCAGAGATGGCAAAAGTACACACATCCTTTACTCAAGTAGAAGTGCAGATACTCATGTTTAAAAATACTCTGGAAAAAGTTGCTGACTACACTTTTTCACTCAAGTTAAAGTAAAGAAGTATGGGCTCTGACCTATACGTAACATCCGTTGACTGAATTCTCTCTAATCACACATGTTTAACAACACCAGGGGAGCCAAACAGTTCGCTTTCACGGCAACATTTATTTGAGCGATCAAAGAAGATAAAGTGTCCATCAGTGCCACAGTAAGCACACATTGTAAAGAGAGGTAACCATGGTGACCAGAAGAATGACCCTGAAAAGGAGGACACTTGGGTCCAAAAAGGAGGACAAAGGGTCAAAAATGCTCTACTCCCCATGGTGGTGAGACGGGCAGAGGGGACAGACAGGTGTATGGAGGAAGAGGATCTGAGGGAGCGGGAGGTAGTGGGACCCTGGAGGAGATCAGACAAATATGGGGGGGGGGGGGGGGAGGTGGTGGATGGCCTTAAATGTAAACAGAAGAATCTTGTATTGTATGCGAAACTGGACCG
This sequence comes from Thaleichthys pacificus, assembly GCA_023658055.1. Lineage (NCBI taxonomy): Eukaryota > Metazoa > Chordata > Actinopteri > Osmeriformes > Osmeridae > Thaleichthys > Thaleichthys pacificus. Next base: position 12,003,835 of record CM042860.1, read on the forward strand.
GGAGCCAGTGGTGCTGTTGAAGGACAGGAGCGATGTGGTGGATAGAGGGGTGCGAGTTATGAGACATGTAGCCTACATCGTTGATTGTTAAAATTACATTTTGTGTTTCAGAACGAACGTAACTGCTCGCTACCCGGAACTTTTTGACCTAGGTTGTGCAATATGCAGAAGTGATGCGTGCATAGTGGATTGAAGTGGGCGTGTACAAATTAAGGTGGAAATCTCAGTCAGTCTTTTCTGTCAACGTGCCAAGTGTAACTATTAGCGTTTCTGTCATGATGAATTAAAGGCTAAATATCATTTTCAAATTAGTAAGAATTTGAATAATCATTTACCAACAGTAGGCTATATAGAAATATTTTGATATTTATTAATTTTTTATTGGTTTGGCACAAAAAGACGCACGCAGTGCATTTGCCAGGAATCCTTTTTGACACCGACAATTTCGAACGTCTGAATTTAACTTTTAAGAAACTTTTTAAGAAACTTTTTAAGAAACTTTTTAAGAAACTTTTTAAGAAACTTTTAAGAAACTTTTTAAGAAACTTTTTAAGAAACTTTTTAAGAAACTTTTAAAGGAAATTTTTAAAGAAACTTTTAAAGAAAAATTTTTAGAAACCTTTTAAGAAACTTTTTAAGAAACTACCTGGAGTGTGTGTGTAGCTGATGTGTGTGTGTGTGTCTTAACTAAGCTTAAGCTATCAGTCTTAACTAAGAGGAGGAGAGAAAATCCGATGGTTTTTTTCTCAATGTAATTGTTTTACTCTCCCACACTATAATCATATGAGCGATACTTAATCAAATTGTTTCAACTTCTGAAAGACGGCTAGGACAGCTGATCTGCATGAGGCCCTTCTCCGCAGCTTCCTTCACGTGGTCTGTCAATGGCACAGACGCTCGCGCCAGTTAAAACGCTTTGATTTTTTTTTTATTTCGCTTCAGGCCTAAATGAATGTGGAATCGATACCAAAATATATATAAAATGTACTGTAAATGTACACTCTTACTCTCTCGCCTCTCTCCCTCTCTCTCTCACATACACACACTCTAACTCTCTCTCTCCCTCTCTCACATACACACACTCTAAACTCTCTCTCTCCCTCTCTCACAATACACCACTCTAACTCTCTCTCCTCACCTCTCCTCACCATCACCACACTCTAACTCTCTCTCTCCCGCTCCCTCACATACACACGACTCTAACTTCTCTCTCCCTCTCTCGACATACACACAACTCTAACTCTGGCCTCTCCCTCTCTCACATACACACACTCTAAACTCTTCTCTCTCCCTCTCTCACATACACACACTCTACTCGCTCTCTCCCCTCTCCCATACCACACACTCTAACTCCTCTCTCTCCCTCTCTCACATACAACACACTCTAACTCTCTCCCTCCCTCTCTCCACTAACACAACACTCTAACTCTATCCCTCTCTCTTCACATACACCACACTCTAACTCTCTCTCTCTCTCTCTCACATACACACACTCTAACTCTCTCTCTCCCTCTCTCACATACACACACTCTAACTCTCTCTCTCCCTCTCTCACATACACACACTCTAACTCTCTCTCTCCCGCTCTCACATACACACACTCTAACTCTCTCTCTCCCTCTCTCACATACACACACTCTAACTCTCTCTCTCCCTCTCTCACATACACACACTCTAACCTCTCTCTCTCCTCTCTCACATACACACACTCTAACTCTCTCTCTCCCTCTCTCACATACACACACTCTAACTCTCTCTCTCCCTCTCTCACATACACACACTCTAACTCTCTCTCTCCCCTCCTCTCACATACACACACTCTAACTCTCTCTCTCCCTCTCTCACATACACACACTCTAACTCTCTCTCTCCCTCTCTCACATACACACACTCTAACTCTCTCTCTCTCCTCTCTCACATACACACACTCTAACTCTCTCTCTCCCTCTCTCACATACACACACTCTAACTCTCTCTCTCCCTCTCTCACATACACACACTCTAACTCTCTCCCTCCCGCTCTCACATACACACACTCTAACTCTCTCTCTCCCTCTCTCACATACACACACTCTAACTCTCTCTCTCCCTCTCTCACATACACACACTCTAACTCTCTCTCTCCCTCTCTCACATACACACACTCTAACTCTCTCTCTCCCTCTCTCACATACACACACTCTAACTCTCTCTCTCCCTCTCTCACATACACACACTCTAACTCTCTCTCTCCCTCTCTCACATACACACACTCTAACTCTCTCTCTCCCTCTCTCACATACACACACTCTAACTCTCTCCCTCTCTCTCTCACATACACACACTCTAACTCTCTCTCTCCCTCTCTCACATACACACACTCTAACTCTCTCTCTCCCTCTCTCACATACACACACTCTAACTCTCTCTCTCTATTCCCCTCATTGTCCCTGGTCTAGAACCTCCTCTGTTGCGGCTGAACCAGGTGTCTCTCCGGGCAACGTCGTCAGAAAACATCCACATTGCGTGCTGATGGGGAATCACACACCTTCTCAGGTACGAACACTGTAACCGGGCGGGACAGATCCATCCCAGCATGACGTACCATAGCAATGTACCATAGCAACGAGAGCAGGCTCCCGTGAGCCTGTTTTAATCAAGCCGTTCCAAGTTAAATTATTTAATCAATTAAGCTTCATTGAGGGAACACCTGGATGGGCTCTAATTGAGTGTAAGCGAGATGGCCAGTTTGTGGTGAGACAGCGCCTCCTAGCGGATGTGAAAAGAGTAACCCGTCACTGCCAGATGTTCAGGTGCCGATGGTTCTCTGAAATATCACAACGGTCATCTGCTGTTATGAAGGTCACATGACACCCCGTTCTGCTTTTATGAAGGTCACATGACACCCCGTTCTCCTTTGACTTGAGGCAACAAAACTCGTCAACAACTACAGGACAGTCAGCTGCAGTCTCTCTCTCTCCCTGTCTCTCTCTCACACACACACACTCTCTCTCTGTCACACACACACACACACACACACACACACACACACACACTCACACACACACATTCTCTCTCTTTGTTTGTGAAACTCAACACTAGAATGGTCTTTCAAACAACAGATTTAATAATTCCTCTCGATTCAATCAACTCCTCAGAAACATCATAAATCATCTTCAGGAAGGAGTCGTGCACCAACAGAACTGTTTATGATCTGGAACTTAAGATGTAGTGGTTGCACTGTACGATATAATATTGTAGTTGAGATGTTATAAAATACAGACTCTGACCCGTGAAACACTGTAGATCTACGCACGTCTGATCCTCCAGATTCTGCTGTACTTCTTTCACATGGTCTGTTTGTTGCTTTGGATAAACTACATGCAATATGAATAACATTTTATTTAAAATGTATTCAATTAAATGTATTCAAGTAGTACATCAAGCTTGGAATATATACATAGAGTAAAGGCACACTAAATAAAACATGAAGAAGTAAACAGCTTGTTTCAGATGAACGAGGGTGAGTCAGCAGATATCCAGGAGCTTCTCCTTTACAACATGCCAAATATGATGTCAGGCTGGAACACAGAAACATAGAAACCCTTAGTCAGTCAGGAGAGAGAGGGGAGAGAGGAGGGGGGGGAGAAGGGGGAAGGGGGGAGAGCAGAGTGTCACTCACCCTCTGGAGGAAGTGCAGGCCAAGGAAGGAGGAAGAGGTGGTGGGCGGGACTTCCTGTCCGCCGGCCTTGCAGCGCAGGTAACCATAGAGATTAGCCAGCTGGAGTGACAAGCCTGCGATCACCAACGCCTAGGCAGAAAAACAGGGCATGTGTGTATATATATATATATATATGTGTGTTTGTGTGTTTGTGTGTTTGTGTGTCTCACCAGCCAGGTGACCTTGAGGGAGAAGAGGCAGGTAAACAGGAAGCAGGTCCAGAGAAGAGGACAGATGATCAGACCCAGCCAGAAGATCCTGGCCTCCACCTCTGTCTGGCCCTGGGAGCTCTGCACACACACACACACACACACACACACCTATATATATATACACACACACATATATATATACACACATATATACACACAGTCATTTACACTCACACACACACAGACACACACACACCCTGACTCACCTTCCTGGCCTCAAACACCCAGAGACTCTTCCCATCTTCATCTACCTGGTTCCACCACCTTAATCCCACCAGCAGCCTGCCTGTCACATTCTACACACACACACACACACAGACACACACACAGTAGCAAGAGGAAAGGGAAAGAGTGAAAGGGTGATGAAGGAGAGACAAATAGTGTGCGTGTGTGTTTGTGTGTCTCTTCGTGTGTGTGTGTGTGAGTGTGTGAGAGAGAGCTTGTGTGTGTGTGTGAGAGAGAGAGAGCTTGTGTGTGTGTTCCTCTCACTTTGACGGACCAGAAGTCGCAGGATAGCAGTGTGATGATCAGAACAAAACAGGAAGCAAAGCTCTTACTGAACCAATCGCAGAGCAGATAGGTTACTATGGCAGCGACCCGGAAAAAGAGGTGAACGAAGGAGGCGATGGGGTGTCTGGAGAGAGAGAGGATGACGTAGCGGTTTACCGATAAACCTGCTTATTAACGTATACAATAAAAATGCCTTTCGACGCACACAGTAGCCTATGTTATAACAATAACGTAGTGAAGGATGGATAGACACAGACATACACGGATCAAGGTTCACTATTTCAAGCCGCTTGTGTTTCTAATGTCACAGTCATGATCCAAGTCTTTACCGTATCCTCGCGCTCCTGCGCGCTTTCTCCTCCTCCTCATCCTCGGTACCGAAATCCACATCCTCGGTGTCATCGACCATCGCCTGAACGGAAAACAGCACTCAACCGGCCATACAACCTCGACAGACGCGCTGCCACGGAGGCAATCAGCAAATGTCACGAACGAGCACGAAACGAACCAGATGACTATCTACATTTAAATTATACACTTTTACGCGTCACGTATTTTCCACCTTGATTTTCTACCATAACATTTTTGTATTTTGCTAACAGTCTAACTGTCAACTACAGCGCAACCGCGACCTACCTGCTTTATGCTGTATCGCCTGAGACCGGGGCAGGGTCTAGCTGCACGGGAGATTTACGGTGAGCCGTTTATTTTCTGCGGTTTTGGTTCCTCTCTACTGCCACCAAAATATAACAATATAACAGGTGTTGCGGTGAAATAGGTCCGCCGCCCGCACCGCCCTCAAACAATCTTTAAACTAGTGGGAAAAATGACACAAATCTATGTATGTTTTTATTATTTTTATATAGTAATATTCACAAGGATTATTAAAACTATGTACAAATTCTACAAAACATTGTTTCTTGTGGTTTATCAAAATACCTGGAGGGCAGATGTGGTTTCCCTGTCAGTGTTTGAATGAGGGGGTTCACCTCCCCCCCCCCCTCACACCTCACCCCCCCCCTCACACCTCACCCCCCCCTCACACCCCGCCCCCATCCCCCCTCACTGCTTCCTATGAATGTATTCGGTTGAAAATCAAATTCTGTCTTTTATCTAAACACCACCAGGTGTCAGAAAATATGAGAAATTGCGTCTGTCTACACACAGTGTTTGTCTATATACAGTTTGTGTATGTGTATATATTGTGTGCGTGTGTATTGTGTGTGTCTACACACAGTGAGGGTAGGCCAGCAGGAAGTCTCTGACGACGGCCGAGGCCCCAGTCAGCTCTTGTACATCCTCCTCCCCCCGGGTCGTCATGACGACCAGGGCGGCAGAGCTCCTGCAGCGTGGGGGCGGAGCGGCGGTAGGGCCGGCTCAGCCTATGGGAGGACCTCATGTAGTGACGCAGCAGGCCGAACAGCGAATGGAAGGCCTTCTTGCTGCCGTGCAGGCTGAAGAGTTGCTTGCTCAGCACGATGCGCACGCTGGTGGGGGCGTCATTGCCGCGATAACTCAGGGTGAAGAAGACGTCCGCCTGGCAGCTGTCCCTGGCGACGGGGACGACATGGCAACGGGGCGGTCAGGTGACGGGGATGGCGTTTGTGTTTGGGTGTGTGTGTCTATACACAGTGTGTGTGTGTGTGTGTATGTATGAGAGTATGTGTGTGTGAGTGTACCTGATGAGGAAGGTCCTCAGGGGGCAGGCCTGCAGGGTGTGGTGTGTGTGTGTGAGTGTACCTGATGAGGAAGGTCCTCAGGGGGCAGGACTGCAGGGTGTGGTGTGTGTGTTGAGTGTACCTGATGAGGAAGGTCCCCAGACGGCAGGCCTGCAGGGTGTGGTGTGTGTGTGTGTGTACCTGATGAGGAAGGTCCCCAGGGGGCAGGCCTGCAGGGTGTGGTGTGTGTGTGTGAGTGTACCTGATGAGGAAGGTCCCCAGGGTGCAGGCCTGCAGGGTGTGGTGTGTGTGTGTGTACCTGATGAGGAAGGTCCCCAGGGGGCAGGCCTGCAGGGTGTGGTGGGCGTCCTCCATGCTCATGGCTGCGTAGTAGAAGCCGCTTGCTTCTGCAGCTGCAGGTGTGTGAGCTGCACCAGGACACACTCTGCATGCTGCAGAACGGTGCGCAGGTGCGTGGGCCAGGGAAGCAAGCTTGGGGAGGGGACCGCTGGTGAGGCTGGGGCTGGGGGGGAGGCTGGGGCGGGGGGGGAGCGGTTGCGGAACTGGGGGGGAGGATGGGGGGAGTCTGTAACTGGCGGTGGAGGCTGGGGGGGAGCGCTTGTATGAGGGGAGGCTGGTTGGGATGCTGGGGCTGGGGACTGGGGGAGGCTGGGGCTGGGGGGGAGGCTGATTGGGGGGAGGCTGTCTGGGAGGCTGGGGGGAGGATGGCTGAGTAGGCTGGGGGGGAGGATGGGGCTGGGAGGAGGCTGTACTGGGGGGAGGCTGAGTCTGGGGGGAGATGGCTGGGGAGAGCTGGGGGGAGGCTGGGGTGGAGGATGGAACTGAGGGGGAGGCTGGGGGGGAAGATGGGCTGGGGAGGAGGCTGTAACTGAGGGGGAGGCTGGGGGGGGAGATGGGGCTGGGGGGGAGGATGGGGCTGGGGGGGAGGCTGAGTCTGGGGGAGAGGCTGAGTCTGGGGGGGAGGCTGGGGCTGGATGGTCACGCATTTCTGGAGTTTTAAAGTTAGGTTCCCCAGATCTTCCTTGGATGCGCTTTCCCCTCCGATCGGGTCGCTGGCGTTCAGATGTTCTGGATGGTTCTGCGTGGTCGTGGTTCTGTCGTTCTGCTGGATCTCTGAGGTTATGCTGAAATCGTCTTTGACCATTCTAAAAAGGAGACCATCTCTGGCGCCCCACTAACCTCCACACCATCTCCAGGAGGACGGGGAGGGTGGATGATCTGGAGAGAGAGAGAGAGAGAGAGGGAGGGAGGGAGGGAGGGGAGGTAGTGATCACAGAAACAAATATTATGTATACAGGACTGTCTCTCTCACACCCACACACATATATATACACACACA
>CM042860.1:12011374-12101374 GCA_023658055.1 Thaleichthys pacificus
GGAGGTAGGGGTGAGGCCAGGGGACAGTATCCCAGAGGAGGGGTGTGGATGTGGGGGTAGAAGCCGCTTGGCTGCACCGGGCCACACATCACCAACTGAAGGAGACTGGAGGACAAGTGAGAAGACAAGTCATCATCAGTTTGTGTGTGTGGAGATAACATCTGCAACATTTAGAAATATGATCAAAGTTGTGCATTAATACAATTGGTGGATTTAAATAAAGTATTTAATTTTAATTTAAAGTGTGTTGGCCTGGTAATGGCTTCTTACTTGCTGTGAGGAAGGCGGGAACACAGCACTCGCAGCTCCTCTGGAAAGGAAACAGGATATGACATCACTGCAGCTCCTGATCATTTTAGACATGACATCAGTCCCTCCTCCTTCCCCACCCTCTCACCTCTGGAGCAGAGCAGAGCACCTGTTGCCATGGAGACTTGCAGAGCCTGGGCTAGCCTGTCCACGCAGAGCTGGGCATGTGTGTCGCCGAGTGCGTCGGCGTGTATGTCGCTGAGCGTGTCGGCGTGTGTGTGGGAGTGTGTGTTCTCCAGCAGACGGGCCAGGTCGGAGGTGAGCAAGGACAGCTGGTCCAACTGCAGCAGAGCCAGACGACCCAGAATGCCTTTCTCCGTCAGGACCGCCGGCAGGAGCAGCAGCACCTGGGGACACGCACACGCATTACATCAACACACGTACACGCATTACATCGACACGTACACGCATTACATCGACACACGTACACACAGACAGTAACACACCTGTAGAACACTCAGGTGGAGGGCGGAGAAGAGGGCTCCAACCTCTGTCGTCCCATTGGTCAGACTCGGCTTCCCTTCCCGCCTGTAGGCCAACGGGGCTTTGACACACCAGCGCACCAGGCCAGCCAGGGGGGTGAGGTCCAGGGAGCTGATTGGCTGGCTGGCAGAGACGGGTGTGTTCAGGAAGGTGATGAGAATGAGACTGGGATCCTCCTGCAGCCAAGACATCACCATGGAGACGAGATCTACTGGAGGACACAGCTCCCCTATACAAGCACACACAAGTTGCAGAAGGTCAGGGTGGGGTAGGGATCAGGGTGGGAGTAGGGATATAGGTCAGGGTGGGGGTCAGGGTAGAGATAGAGGTCAGAGTAGGGGTCAGAGGTCAGGTACCTGAGGAGAGATCGTACAGGGTGGTAACCGCAGTGATGAACTGGCAGCAGAAGCGAGGGCTTGAGCGGTGGATGTTCCGCAGGGTGGGAACCGAACCTGGAACCAGGCTGCAGTAGTCGTCCACCAGTACCCTGGCCAGACGCACACAACACCCACGGTGGCTTCTCTGTAAATATACACACATACCTCTGCAGGTTATATATAATATATACACACATACCTCTGCAGGTTATATATAATATATACACACATACCTCTGCAGGTTATATATAATATATACACACATACCTCTGCAGGTTATATATCATATTTACACTCAAGTACATAACTATATATATACAAACACTGTACACAGACCTACTGTGTATACAGTATATAAACATGTCTATACTGTAGATGCATACACACATTTATGCACACACTCACACAAAGTAACAAGTGCCAACCAGAGGAGAGGAGGGATAACTGTAGGATAACTGTAGAATAACTGTAGGATAACTGTGTCTGACTCACCTGTAACCAGGTAGCAGCACACTCCAGGATAGAGACCCTGCCAACAGCAATTGCCATAGAAACCAGTTTACATAGCAATGCCATGCGGCTGTCGTCCGCCTGGTTGCCTTGGAGACCGAAGAGGGCAGAGAAGATGAGCTGTCTCACAGCATCCCGACTCTGCTCCAGGAAACAGCTGCACATGATCTCCAACAGCTGCAGCTCCTGCAGGGCACTCATCCTCTATACACACACACACCATATACACACACCATATACATACATACACGTATATGTAAACACATTCAGCAGCACATTATCCAACAGCTGCTGCTCCTGCAGAGCCCTCTACTTTGTTTAGCCTACTGTGAACACAATGTATAATAAATACAATATTTTAATAAAGTTGTTCTAAATGTCTGTGAGGAGGTTAGGGTTACCCAGGGTAGAGTGTATGGTGTGTTACCCTGGGTGTTATGTTCTACCTGGGTGGGGACAGGTGTGTTACCCAGGGTAGAGTGTATGGTGTGTTACCCTGGGTGTTATGTTCTACCTGGGTGGGGACAGGTGTGTTACCCAGGGTAGAGTGTATGGTGTGTTACCCTGGGTGTTATGTTCTACCTGGGTGGGGACAGGTGTGTTACCCAGGGTAGAGTGTATGGTGTGTTACCCTGGGTGTTATGTTCTACCTGGGTGGGGACAGGTGTGTTACCCAGGGTAGAGTGTATGGTGTGTTACCCTGGGTGTTATGTTCTACCTGGGTGGGGACAGGTGTGTTACCCAGGGTAGAGTGTATGGTGTGTTACCCTGGGTGTTATGTTCTACCTGGGTGGGGACAGGTGTGTTACCCAGGGTAGAGTGTATGGTGTGTTACCCTGGGTGTTATGTTCTACCTGGGTGGGGACAGGTGTGTTACCCAGGGTAGAGTGTATGGTGTGTTACCCTGGGTGTTATGTTCTACCTGGGTGGGGACAGGTGTGTTACCCAGGGTAGAGTGTATGGTGTGTTACCCTGGGTGTTATGTTCTACCTGGGTGGGGACAGGTGTTGTAAACATTCATGGCTTAGCCCAAACCTTGGACGAAGTCTGGGTTTGATGTGATGCTAGATAGTCTTCCACACTTACTGTGAGAGCGTGTGAGAGCAAGCTAAATGTTTTGGCATTAATTTGAATGCAAAAACGTTTTTTGACATAGGGTTAGGGTTAGTAAACATTAAGTTGGATTCATATTTGGAAATTTGCTGAAAATGACAACCCATATTTTAACCTATAAGATTCTGGGCTTTTGAGAAAACCTTCAGAGCTCAAGAAGCCTCCCCGCCGCTCCGCCCATGGGTGGGGTGTGTGGTGTTACCCTGGGGGGGGTGTGTGGTGTTACCCTGGGGGGGTGTGTGGTGTTACCCTGGGGGGGGGTGTGGTGTTACCCTGGGGGGGGTGTGTGGTGTTACCCTGGGGGGGTGTGTGGTGTTACCCTGGGGGGGGGGGGGTGTTACCCTGGGGGGGGGAGGGTGGTGTTACCCTGGGGGGGGGGTGTCGGTCCTTGGGCGTGTGCAGGATGAACTCCTCCACCAGCTCCAGGGTGGGCGTGTCCACCGCAGGGGCGGAGCTGTTCTGCACCTGGCCACTCAGGTAAATATCCAGGTGATACAGAAGCTCCTTGGCCGCACTCAGCGAGTCACGGCGCAGCAGAGACTGGCGGATGTCCCCCATGACTGCAGCAGGGTTAACAACAACTAACACACCACCCTGTCAGATTAACAACACTTCAGTCCTTTTACACACTGACCGTCACAATAACCTGACAAAGATGGCCCTTACAACCACAAGTCCTAGCTCCGGACAACACCAACCAGGTTGGGTTAGCTAGGATGCTGGCGGGTTTAGACTACAACATGCCGATGGTGCAAGGTTGCCTTCGCGCAACTGAGTTTGACCCTGAAATACCCCTTTCACTTTGAAAAGCTACATGCAACTGTACAAGTTATTCTGCTAGCTTCTTGTGCTGTCTAGTTGGTTAAGAGGCTACAGCTGCTAGCTTCTTGTGCTGTCTAGTTGGCTAAGAGGCTGCGCTAGCTAGCCATCTTATAGAAGCTATGTAACGTTAGGTGAGCTAATTTCGCTAGCTTTAGCCAGGTCCCGCTGCGGCACGTGCGCTGCACAAGTTACACTTTATTTTATAAATTTAGCAGACGCTTTTATCCAAAGTAGTGGCTGCACGGTTTGGCTGTAATTCTCACCTGTTTAACATGAACACTTGATTCCCACTAACAGGAGCAGAAGCGCAGAAAGAACGCACAGTACCTTGAAATACAACACGTCGTGTATTTCCTGTTGTACGGGTGTCTCAGTGGGACAAACAGTATTATGCTAAATCGGATTTTGTTCAATTGCGATTCAAGTTAATGAAACTCCGTGGAAGAGTTGACGTCATGTTGGTTTAGTTATTGTACTGATGTTATGCTGGATGTGAATAGGTATTACTATTGTTGTGTTAGATGTCCTAAGTCTTTGTGTAATGTTTCTGACTCTCGATGCCGTTGACGAGATTCACCTCGTAATTAGAGTTTTGAGAGATTCCTTTCAGTGAAACGCTGCTGCAAGACTAGGCTATATGGCAATATGTAATGCATACATGCGATGCGCTTTCACTTTCATTTAAATCTGATTTGTAGTGTTAGGGTTACACAAATACTTTGCATCTGTATAATCCGTTTTAATCCAAAACGGGTGAGGGGGCGGCAGGATCCACAGCGTCATCCACGGAGATAAAAGTGGTGCTGTCGCGCGCTTTCAATTCGGTTGAGTTTTGCCATAGGAGAGCATTACCGAGAACGCAGAACATTACCGGGATGACCATCAACACCGTGGTGCGCGGAGGCGCGCAGCGAGAACAGATGGCTTGTCTCAGAAAGGTAAAACCTTAATTTTCATTAATTCTTATACTGCGTCCTTTCCAGTGTCTCTCTATGTCCGGTAACTTCGCCAGAGTCTGTGTTGGGATGGCCAAGTTAGGACTAAATCAAAACAATTTCAACTCCGCGAACATGGGATGCTGCTTTCTCCTAAGCGTTGTCTTCGCCATGGTTAATACTCATTTTATTACTGTAGGGCATCCATAAGGGAAGTGTATGTGTTTGTACAGATGGAGAAGGTGATTGTTGCCATGCAGGACCCAGATATGGGAGTGAAGATGAGAAACCAGAGACTGCTCATTACTGTCATCCCTCACGCGATGACAGGTACGTGTGTGTCAAAATAATATGTTCATATAGCAGACGATTAGGGTTATAGTTAGCAGATGGTTTTCTTCAGTTATGTACAGTACAGGGATGGTTTTCACCTACGATCTCTTAATTTCCCTGTATGCGTTGTGTTTCTGAGTGTGTGTACATGTGTGTGAGTGATTGTGTGTGTGTGGCCAACTATACTGAATAATGCAGAGACTTATATTAGGGAATCCTCTGGTTTCTGCTTTCCAGAGGACGGAAGGATCAGGACAACAAACATATGAGAGATGGAGAGAGAGAGATGGAGAGAGAGATGGATATAGGAGAGAGAGATGGAGAGAGAGATGGATATAGGAGAGAGAGATGGAGAGAGAGATGGATATAGGAGAGGGAGATGGAGAGAGAGATGGATATAGGAGAGGGAGATGGAGAGAGAGATGGATATAGGAGAGGGAGATGGAGAGAGAGATGGATATAGGAGAGGGAGATGGAGAGAGAGATGGATATAGGAGAGGGAGATGGAGAGAGAGATGGATATAGGAGAGGGAGATGGAGAGAGAGATGGATATAGGAGAGGGAGATGGAGAGAGAGCAATGGAAGGACGGATAGAGAGAGATTAGGATGTAGAAGAGAGAATGAGAAAGACAAGTGAAAGAAAGAAAGATGAGTAGATCAATAGAGTTCCTCCATCTGGATATCAGGTATCACTCTGACAAGCATCACATCAGTCCTACCATCCCTCTCATTCTCCTCTTATTCCTATTTCTCCTCCCCATCCCTCTATCTTTCTTGCTTTCTCTCATTCTGCCATTACAGGCAGTGACATCATAGAGTGGCTGTTGCAGAAGTATACCGTGAGTGAGGAAGGTAAGACACATACACACACACACCACACACACACCACACACACACCACACACACCACACACATTAATATAAGAAAACTACAAGTGATGCAGAATAAAGCGGCACGTGTGGCTCTCTCATGTGGGTTTAGATCAAATGTTGACAAAATGCATGAAAGCTAAAGTTAAAAACAGATTTGTGTATTCACTAATGTTTTTTTTACATAATGTTATAACAAACAAAACACATTTTACTTTATATTCAAAACTATCTTTTAGTAATGATATACATCATTATCCAACAAGGCATGCAGTAGGAGGTAGTTTTATTTTAACTAAAGTGAAAACCAAATCAATTCAATGTTCAGTTAGGTACAGAGCAATGTGTGAATGGAACTCTCTTCCAAATACCATCAAACAACAAAACACTCAGTATGGTTTTAAAAAATCACTTAAGAATTATTGCCTTCAAAGATATTTCAATATTTAATATCAATTTAGAGAGATTCTGTCATAGGGCTTTTCGTTTTATCTTATTTTAAAAATGTTTAAAAAAAAAATCTATTCGGGGTAGTGTAATCTTTTCAACTTCTTCAATATTATTTATTTATTTGTATTTTTTCTTTTTGTGTGTGATTAATTGTGTTAATTGTAAAATATGATTTGTATTTTCAAATGTTGTGTAATCTGAATAATGTCTTTTGTGTATGGTGTGAAATGTGATGTCGTAAATTGTATTGTTACATGATAGATTGTAGGACCCCAGGAAGAATAGCTTTCATCTTATGCTGAAGCTAATGAGGATCCAAATAAAACAGACAAAACAAACACAAACGTGTGCTTGCACACAGATGTGCTGACGTGTTTGTGTCTTGGAGGGGATGACTTGGGGGCCTGTTACTAAGTTGTGACGGGGCTGTGGTTAGGGTGCTGTTGTTAGGGTGCTGCTAAGACACAGTGTCCCTGTGTTTTGATAAGTGGGAAGCAGGTGTGTTTTCTGTAAACAAGCAGCACATTCCCCGGGGATCTGGGTCTGACTATCTGACCTGGGGATCTAACTTGTGTGTTTAGAGGCACTGCACCTGGGAGGACTCCTGGTGCATTATGGGTATATTTACCCCCTGAAGGAGCCCAGAGCTCTGATGCTCCGCCCAGATGAGTCCCCCTATCGCTTCCAGGTACCTCCCTCCCTCGCTCTCTCTCTCTCTCTCTCTCTCTCTCTCTCTCTCTCTCTCTCTCTCTCTCTCTCTCTCTCTCTCTATCTGTGTCTTCCACTCTCTCTGTCTGACTCTCCTTCTCCCCCCCTCCCTCCACCCAGACAAGACTCCCTACCGCTTCCAGGTGCATCCCTCCCTCTCTCCAACTCTTTCCATCCCTCATTTCTTTTTCTACATCCTTCTCTATCCCTCCATCCTTCTACCATCTGTTTAAAATGTAACCCTACAAATAAACTCAAAAATTCTCTCCACCCCTCTCTCTCTCTCTCCCTCTCTCTCACTTCCTCCCTCTCTCCTTTCCCCCCCCTCTCCTCTCTCTTGTTCCCTCTCTCTCAGACTCCATATTTCTGGACTAGTACAAGGTGGCCACCATCAGAGCTGGACTATGGTGAGGATGTTAAGGATCAAGGTCAGGGGTCAGGGGTTAAGGATCAGAGGTTAGTCATCCACCTGTCTCTCTTTTGGCTCATCAACTTTCACCCTCTCCTCTTCACACTCCCTTCCACTCCTCCCCACCCCACCCTATCCTTTCCTTCTCCCCCTCCTCTCCCCATAACAGCCATCTTTCTAGCTAAGAAGAACATCAGGAAGCAGGGAGAGCTGATGGACTATGAGAAGGTGAGGAGATGTCATCTGTCTACACCCCTCCACTATGTTCCCTCTCTCCTCTCCTTCATCCCTCTCTCCTCTCCTTCATCCCTCTCTTCTCTCCTTCATCCCTCTCTCTTCTCTCCTTCATCCCTCTCTCTTCTCTCCTTCATCCCTCTCTTCTCTCCTTCATCCCTCTCTCCTCACATTCATCCCTCTCTCTCCTCTCCTTCATCCCTCTCTCTTCTCTCCTTCATCCCTCTCTCCTCTCCTTCATCCCTCTCTCCTCTCCTTCATCCCTCTCTTCTCTCCTTCATCCCTCTCTCCTCTCCTTCATCCCTCTCTCCTCTCCTTCATCCCTCTCTTCTCTCCTTCATCCCTCTCTCCTCTCCTTCATCCCTCTCTCCTCTCCTTCATCCCTCTCTCCTCTCCTTCATCCCTCTCTTCTCTCCTTCATCCCTCTCTTCTCTCCTTCATCCCTCTCTCTTCTCTCCTTCATCCCTCTCTCTTCTCTCCTTCATCCCTCTCTTCTCTCCTTCATCCCTCTCTCTTCTCTCCTTCATCCCTCTCTCTTCTCTCCTTCATCCCTCTCTTCTCTCCTTCATCCCTCTCTCTTCTCTCCTTCATCCCTCTCTCCTCTCCTTCATCCCTCTCTCTTCTCTCCTTCATCCCTCTCTCTTCTCTCCTTCATCCCTCTCTTCTCTCCTTCATCCCTCTCTCCTCTCCTTCATCCCTCTCTCTTCTCTCCTTCATCCCTCTCTCTTCTCTCCTTCATCCCTCTCTTCTCTCCTTCATCCCTCTCTCCTCACATTCATCCCTCTCTCTCCTCTCCTTCATCCCTCTCTTCTCTCCTTCATCCCTCTCTCCTCTCCTTCATCCCTCTCTCTTCTCTCCTTCATCCCTCTCTTCTCTCCTTCATCCCTCTCTTCTCTCCTTCATCCCTCTCTCCTCTCCTTCATCCCTCTCTCTCCTCTCCTTCATCCCTCTCTCCTCTCCTTCATCCCTCTCTCCTCTCCTTCATCCCTCTCTTCTCTCCTTCATCCCTCTCTCCTCTCCTTCATCCCTCCTCTCCAGGAGAGCTACAGTGTGCTGCACAAGAGGATCAACCACACCTGGGACTTTGTAGTGATGCAGGCCAGGGAGCAGCTCAGGTAACACACACATGGACACACACGTACACACACACACACACACACTCAGTCACACTCATTTTATTTTAATTTGACATGCACACACATACCAAGTGTATATTCAGTGTGTGTGTGTACTGAGTGTGTGTGTAAACTGAGTCTAAGTGTATGTGTGGCTCTCTGTGCAAAGTCTCAGGGTTAGAGTGTGTGTGTACTGTGTGTGTGTACTGAGTGTGTGTACTGAGTGTGTGTGTACTGAGTGTGTGTGTACTGAGTGTGTGTGTACTGAGTGTGTGTGTGTGTCTCTGCAGGGCGTCCAAACAGAGGAAGAAGGCAGACCGCATAGTTCTGGAATGTCAGGAGCAGGCGTACTGGCTCATCAACCGACCTCCGGTACTCTAATGTGCTGTATTCTACTGTACTCTAATGTGCTGTATTCTACTGTACTCTGATGTGCTGTATTCTACTGTACTCTAATGTGCTGTATTCTACTGTACTCTAATGTGCTCTATTCTACTGTACTCTGATGTGCTGTATTCTACTGTACTCTAATGTGCTGTATTCTACTGTACTCTAATGTGCTGTATTCTACTGTACTCTAATGTGCTCTATTCTACTGTACTCTAATGTGCTCTATTCTACTGTACTCTAATGTGCTGTATTCTACTGTACTCTGATGTGTTAGACTCCTCTTTACTCTCCTCTTCTCTCCTGTACTCTGATGTGTTAGACTCCTCTTTACTCTCCTCTCCTCTCCTGTACTCTGATGTGTTAGACTCCTCTTTACTCTCCTCTCCTCTCCTGTACTCTGATGTGTTAGACTCCTCTTTACTCTCCTCTCCTGTACTCTGATGTGTTAGACTCCTCTTTACTCTCCTCTCCTCTCCTGTACTCTGATGTGTTAGACTCCTCTTTACTCTCCTCTTCTCTCCTGTACTCTGATGTGTTAGACTCCTCTTTACTCTCCTCTCCTCTCCTGTACTCTGATGTGTTAGACTCCTCTTTACTCTCCTCTTCTCTTCTGTACTCTGATGTGTTAGACTCCTCTTTACTCTCCTCTCCTCTCCTGTACTCTGATGTGTTAGACTCCTCTTTACTCTCCTCTCCTCTCCTGTACTCTGATGTGTTAGACTCCTCTTTACTCTCCTCTCCTGTACTCTGATGTGTTAGACTCCTCTTTACTCTCCTCTCCTCTCCTGTACTCTGATGTGTTAGACTCCTCTTTACTCTCCTCTCCTCTCCTGTACTCTGATGTGTTAGAATCCTCTTTACTCTCCTCTCCTCTCCTGTACTCTCATGTGTTAGACTCCTCTCCTCTCCTGTACTCTGATGTGTTAGACTCCTCTTTACTCTCCTCTCCTCTCCTGTACTCTGATGTGTTAGACTCCTCTTTACTCTCCTCTTCTCTCCTGTACTCTGATGTGTTAGACTCCTCTTTACTCTCCTCTCCTCTCCTGTACTCTGATGTGTTAGACTCCTCTTTACTCTCCTCTTCTCTCCTGTACTCTGATGTGTTAGACTCCTCTTTACTCTCCTCTCCTCTCCTGTACTCTGATGTGTTAGACTCCTCTTTACTCTCCTCTCCTGTACTCTGATGTGTTAGACTCCTCTTTACTCTCCTCTCCTGTACTCTGATGTGTTAGACTCCTCTTTACTCTCCTCTCCTGTACTCTGATGTGTTAGACTCCTCTTTACTCTCCTCTCCTCTCCTGTACTCTGATGTGTTAGACTCCTCTTTACTCTCCTCTCCTGTACTCTGATGTGTTAGACTCCTCTTTACTCTCCTCTCCTGTACTCTGATGTGTTAGACTCCTCTCTCCTCTTCTCTCCTGTACTCTGATGTGTTAGACTCCTCTTTACTCTCCTCTCCTCTCCTGTACTCTGATGTGTTAGACTCCTCTCCTCTCCTCTCCTGTACTCTGATGTGTTAGACTCCTCTTTACTCTCCTCTCCTCTTCTGTACTCTGATGTGTTAGACTCCTCTCCTCTCCTCTCCTGTACTCTCATGTGTTAGACTCCTCTTTACTCTCCTCTCCTGTACTCTCATGTGTTAGACTCCTCTCTCCTCTCCTCTCCTGTACTCTGATGTGTTAGACTCCTCTTTACTCTCCTCTCCTCTCCTGTACTCTGATGTGTTAGACTCCTCTCTCCTCTCCTCTCCTGTACTCTGATGTGTTAGACTCCTCTCTCCTCTCCTCTCCTGTACTCTGCTATACTGTGGTCTGTTCTCCTCTGTGCACTAACCCCTTAATATGATTTCTGATATGAAATATTTAGCTCATCTGTTAAAAGCTTGAGCTAGCAGGGAGGAGAGGGGAAGGGAGGGGAGAAGGAGGAAGGGGTGGATGCGACATTTACATTCCCTCGCTTTCTCTCTCTCCACTTCTTTTCTTTATGAATTAAGAAATAGTACAACCTTAACCCTCTACTGGGCAAACTGAAAGAAAAGAGGAATACAAGATGGAGGAAGTAGAGTGGAAAGTGAAGGCTAAGTGCTGAGTTCTAGTGTGTGTGTGTGTGTGTTACAGCTAGGAGCCAGTGATGTGTTGGAACTTGGTCCAGAGAGACTCAACCACCTTGGGTCGCGAGTCACACTGGTCAGACCTTTTCCTTCCAGTATATATATTGTATATATATATAGAATTATGATGACAATACATAAATACTCATTAAATATATAAGAAACTGTATCATAAATACAGACATTTCTGAATTATTTATATTTCCCTCTCTTCTCCGTTCACTTCTGCCCTGTCTCTCTTTCTGTCAATGTGTAAACCATTCCAAAGTAAGTATTTTGTTCTTCTAATGATGATAGTGACCTGAGGAAAGGGTGGAATAGCAGATAATGGATCATGGAGATAATGATGATAGATCATGTAGATAATGGATCATGTAGATAATGATGATGGATCATGGAGATAATGATGATGGATTATGGAGATAATGGTGATAGACCATGTAGATAATAGATCATGTAGATAATGATGATGGATCATGTAGATAATGATGATGGATCATGGAGATAATGGATCATGTAGATAATGATGATGGATCATGGAGATAATGATGATAGACCATGTAGATAATAGATCATGTAGATAATGATGATGGATCATGGAGATAATGATGATAGACCATGTAGATAATAGATCATGTAGATAATGATGATGGATCATGTAGATAATGATGATGGATCATGTGGATAATGATGATGGATCATGTAGATAATGATGATGGATCATGTAGATAATGATGATGGATCATGTAGATAATGATGATGGATCATGTAGATAATGATGATGGATCATGTAGATAATGATGATTGCTCAGTTGTTTTCTTCTCTCCTGGCAGAACCAGAACGCTGACTACTACAAGAGAGAGGTACGTTCCACACCCTTAATCCTTAGTCCCTAACCCTAAACTATTAACCTGTAGTCCCTAAACCCTAAACTATTAACCTGTAGTCCCTAACCCTAAACTATTAACCTGTAGTCCCTAAACCCTAAACTATGAACCCTTATTCCTAACCCTAAACTATGAACCCTTATTCCTAACCCTAAACTATGAACCCTTATTCCTAACCCTAAACTATGAACCCTTATTCCTAACCCTAAACTATTAACCCTTATTCCTAACCCTAAACTATTAACCCTTAACTCCTGTGGCCTTTCGGCACCACACCCTTCCTCAACATCATTTACTGCCTGACCAACACAGTGACCCCTTTCTGTGGTGTGTATGGTGTGTGTGTGGTGTATGTGTATGGTGTGTGTTGAGAATTGCAGATTGAACAAAGTAGAAGAGCTCTTGGACGAAACCGTGTAAAGTCATCTATTTGCCTTGAGAGGTAAAGTATATTCACACACACACACACACACACTTCATGCATACACACATCATGCATACATACACACACCACACATAGATACACCCCCAACACACACGCACAGTGGTAGGTTTCCTGAGGCTTATATAAAGATTGAGATGCACTAATGCAGTAGAGTGCTGCCTGACCTCTTACGCTTATGCCCACACACACACACACACACACACACACACACACACACACACACACACACACACACACACACACACACACACACACACACACACACAACCAACATACACACACCACACAATCTCCTCAGGAATGTTGTTGGTGTTCATGTGCATTATGTGTCTTCTTATTACTAATGTTGTGTGTGTATGTGTGGGGTGTGTATATACATATTGTGTGTGTGGGGTGTGTATATATATGGTGTGTGGCGTGTATGGTGTTTATGTGTGGTGTGTGTGTGGTAGCTTTGTGAAGTACAGTGAACAGTACCAGAACCATGACCCCATCATGCAGGGCTGTCTCCCTAGCAACCCCTGGATCTCTGACGACACCTCCCACTGGAACATGAACACTGAGGCGTAAGATACGCACACACCATACACAGACATATACACACACACCATACATACATACCTCACACACACACCACACACACGCCTTCAATACATACACCATACACACACATATACACACACGTCATACACACTTGTATGTGTGTATGGTGTGCTTATGTGGTGTGAGTGTGTGTGCAGGGTGGCAGTCCCCACCAAGCTCAGGGTGGAGAGGTGGAGTTTTAGCTTCATGGAGCTCCTGAATGATCCTCTAGGAGCCAGAGAGTTCATGACCTACCTGCAGAAGGAGTTCAGTGGTGAGGAGGGGAGGGAGGGGTGGAGGGGGGGGGGAGGGAGGGAGGGGGGAGTTAGCTGGTACCAGAGTGTTAGCTGTGTTAGCTGGTACCAGGAAGTGTTAGCTGGTACCAGGAAGTGTTAGCTGGTACCAGAGTGTTAGCTGTGTTAGCTGGTACCAGAGTGTTAGCTGGTACCAGAGCTGTGTTAGCTGGTACCAGTGTTAGCTGGTACCAGCAAATCCTCTAATTGTTTTTCTGTGTGTGTGTGTGCACATGTGTACGTGCATGGGTATGGGTGCATGGGTGTGTGTGACTGTGTGTGCGTGCATGTGTTTGCGTGCATGTGTGTGTGTGTGCATGTGTGAAACAGCGGAGAACTTGTGTTTCTGGCAGGCCTGTGAAGATCTGAGACATGGAGAAAGTTCCAAGATCCTCCAGAAGGTTCAAGAAGTTTACAAGTAAGTTAACCTCTAGCCCCACACCCTGACCCTAACAACTCCCTCTCTCTCTCAACCCTAACTCTAACCTCTCACCCTACCCACTCCCTCTCACCCCTGACCCTAACCGTGTGTGTGTGTGTGTGGTGTGTGCGTAGGCAGTTCCTGGCTCCTGGAGCATCTCGTTGGGTGAACATTGACAGTAAAACGATGGAGAAGACACTGCTGGGTCTGCAGCAGCCACATCGCTTCATCATGGACGACGCACAGATGCACATATACTTCCTGATGAAGAAGGTCTGACACCTGACCACTGACAACTGCTTTAGCTCTAATCTGTGTAATTGATGTGACATCTGTGTATGTGTGCGTGTATAGGACTCCTTTCCCAGGTATCTGAAGTCTGATCTGTATAAGAACATGTTGGCAAAAGCAATCGTCCCCCAGGAGACGAAGAAAAGGTTGGTTAATCCTAATCTAACCATAACCTACCCCTAACTGTAACCATAATCTAACCATAACCTACCCTTGTACCTGCAACATAAGAATTCTTATTCTTATCATTTTAACTCTACAACATCAGAACCTACAGTATATCCAACTCTGAACAAAAATAACTTCTCTCTCTACCTACCTCCATCCCTCCCTCTCATCCCTCCTTCCCTCTCCATCTCTACCTCTCCCTCCCTCCTTTCTCTCTCAGTGTTTTTCCCTTCATGAGGCGTCAGCGTCACTCTAGCCCCTCCCCTGCCATGGTCTCCCAGGCAACGGATGATGATGGGCGAGGCAAAGGGGCGGGGCCTGCAGGAACCAACTCAACAACCATGTCCCAGGTCTGATCGCCGTAGCAACTAGATGTGATCACCACCATTGCTTTGTTACCATAGAAACATATCCACTGCATGTCTCTGGTTTGCAGGCCCCTCGCCCTTAGAATGTGTGTAAGCCCCACCCCCTTTTCTAGAGTAAATCCTCCTCCTTTACTATGCAGAATAGAACCTATCGTGTATATGTGCCTAGAACAGGTGTTAGTATGGGTGCAGGCGGGGAGCGTGAGTTGTTGACAGTCAAGTCCTGTTGTTGTTGTTGTGGTCTGATGATGCATGTTCATTTCAATAAAAGCCATGCTTACATTCTGCATCTGCATGCTCCAATCACTGTCTTCCAGTATACACACACAACCAGATAAGTACACACACACACACGCCAATAGATAAGCAGACACACACAGACAGATGTAACTCCAGCCTGGAGATTATCCTTAATCCAACTGTTTCCTTTGCTCAGCCTTCTCTGTGGTTAAACAGCCAATCAGAGCTGTGCTGCCATGAGGAGATACAGCTAAGCCAATCAGAGTGCCAGTATACACAGAGCATGCTCCCTTTACAGAATAAAAGAAACTCAAGATGTGTATCTTGATTTTTAACAAAAACTTCTTCCAGTGCATTGCTCTTCAGAATCACAAAATGAATACAAACACAAACAATATATTAAAATCGAATATAATTAATTGTATCTTCCATCTTCCTGTAATGTCTACGCACACTAGAATGTCTACGCACACTAGAATGTCTACGCACACTAGAATGTCTACGCACACTAGAATGTCTACGCACACTAGAATGTTGACCCACAAAGGAGAGAAGGAACAAAGAAAGCACATGCATAAAACATTTACAATCATTATGTGCAAATAAACATGTACATTTATCCTTTTGCACAGGTGCGAGAGGGATGGAGACAGAGGGAAAGAGGAGACAGAGAGAAAAGAGATATTCAAATACGGAGAGCGAGAGAGAGAGATTCAGACATGGAGAGAGATTCAGACATGGAGAGAGATTCAGACATGGAGAGAGATTCAGACATGGAGAGAGATTCAGACAGAGACAGAGGAAAATGAGGCACCAATAACTAATCAGAAATATATTTACATTCATTACCAGACCTTATTTAAACACATGATAATAAGCCCCACACACACATTTATTTCTGTCATTATGGAAAGTGCTTTAAAAATGTTGCTTTGTAGAGTATGTAGAGGATGAGGGTGTGGAGGATGAGGGTGTGGAGGATGAGGGTGGAGGGGATGAAGGTGTAGAGGATGAGGGTGGAGGGGATGAGGCTGGAGGGGATGAGGGTGTAGAGGATGAGGGTGTGGAGGATGAGGGTGGAGGAGATGAGGGTGTGGAGGGTGGAGGGGATGAAGGTGTAGAGGATGAGGGTGGAGGGGATGAGGCTGGAGGGGATGAGGGTGTAGAGGATGAGGGTGTGGAGGATGAGGGTGGAGAAGATGAGGGTGTGGAGGATGAGGGTGGAGGGGATGAGGGTGGAGGGTACAGAGACAGGAGGAAGACATCACCAGTGATTAACAATGATGTTGTGTGTGAAGTGTGTGAGGTGTGTAGTGTTTGTGTTCTAAGTGACAGTGTACAGCTCGTCCTTGGTGCCCTGGCAGAGTGTGTATCCACAGACACGCGGCCACCAGGACCCCCAGGGGTGTGTGTGTGTGTGTCGGGGCGGCAGCAGGAACACCACGCTGACGGCCACCAGCACGTGCCACAGGGAGTGTATGTACAGGTAGTTGTCCTCCGTCTCAGCGAACACGTAGAGACACACCCCCACCAGCGCACTGCCCAGACCAGGCAGCAGGAAACACACCCAGCGACGCCACAAGGGGGGGTAACACTGTCGCCTGCTCACCCCCCGGTACACCTGCACACACCATACACACACACACACCATACACAAACATACATAGACACACTATAAAGACATGAGAACATGGTCCTTGTGTGTCCTGAAGACAAAAGCTGTGTTTGATGTGTGGGATGTGTATGGTGAGTGCGTGCGGTGAGTGCGTGCGGTGAGTGCGTGCGGTGAGTGCGTGCGGTGAGTGCGTGCGGTGAGTGCGTGTGTACTGACCCAGGTGGACAGCATGGCCAGAGCAGCACACAGCACGGGTCCCAGCATGTTCCACAGACCTCTCCTGTCCAGCTGCAGCGACATGGCTATCAGCATCGCACCTAACATGAACAGGGTCTAACACAGACATGGCTATCAGCATCGCACCTAACATGAACACAGTCTAACACAGACATGGCTATCAGCATCGCACCTAACATGAACAGAGTCTAACACAGACATGGCTATCAGCATCGCACCTAACATGAACACAGTCTAACACAGACATGGCTATCAGCATCGCACCTAACATGAACAAGTCTAACACAGACATGGCTATCAGCATCGCACCTAACATGAACACAGTCTAACACAGACATGGCTATCAGCATCGCACCTAACATGAACACAGTCTAACACAGACATGGCTATCAGCATCGCACCTAACATGAACACAGTCTAACACAGACATGGCTATCAGCATCGCACCTAACATGAACACAGTCTAACACAGACATGGCTATCAGCATCGCACCTAACATGAACACAGTCTAACACAGACATGGCTATCAGCATCGCACCTAACATGAACACAGTCTAACACAGACATGGCTATCAGCATCGCACCTAACATGAACACAGTCTAACACAGACATGGCTATCAGCATCGCACCTAACATGAACACAGTCTATCACAGACATGGCTATCAGCATCGCACCTAACATGAACACAGTCTAACACAGACATGGCTATCAGCATCGCACCTAACATGAACACAGTCTAACACAGACATGGCTATCAGCATCGCACCTAACATGAACACAGTCTAACACAGACATGGCTATCAGCATCGCACCTAACATGAACACAGTCTATCACAGACATGGCTATCAGCATCGCACCTAACATGAACACAGTCTAACACAGACATGGCTATCAGCATCGCACCTAACATGAACACAGTCTAACACAGACATGGCTATCAGCATCGCACCTAACATGAACACAGTCTAACACAGACATGGCTATCAGCATCGCACCTAACATGAACACAGTCTAACACAGACATGGCTATCAGCATCGCACCTAACATGAACACAGTCTAACACAGACATGGCTATCAGCATCGCACCTAACATGAACACAGTCTAACACAGACATGGCTATCAGCATCGCACCTAACATGAACAGAGTCTAACACAGACATGGCTATCAGCATCGCACCTAACATGAACACAGACATGAATTTGAGTATGTGTGTGTCTTATATATTTGAGTGTATGTGTGTCTTACGTATTTGAGAGTGTCTGGGAGGCGGGCCATGCAGAGGATGGTGACCCAGATGGAACACACGGAACCCAGGAAGTCACAGAACTGCAGCGCGTCGTAGTCCATGATGCACAGAACCGCAACACCAGGCTGGTCACACGCATGGTAGAACTGCACACACACAACATGCCGCAATACGCACAGACACCATGCACACAATACACACACACCAAGCACACAATACGCGCACACTCACACCATGCACACAATACGCACACCATGCACACACACCAAGCACATAATACGCGCACACACACACCATGCACACAATACGCACACACCATGCACACAATACACTCACACCATGCACACAATACGCACACACCATGCACACAATACGCACACACCATGCACACAATACGCACACACCATGCACACAATACACTCACACCATGCACACAATACGCACACACCATGCACACAATACGCACACACCATGCACACAATACACACACACCATGCACACACACACACACACCATGCACACAATACACAAACACACCAGGCACACATTACGCACGCCGCACACCATGCACAAACACACACCATGCACAAACACACAATAAGACACGGTGGGTTATGGTTTTTTGTATAAATTGTCTTATTAATCAATCAGTCAAAGTAATCTCAATCTTTAATGTTTTAAACTTGTGAAACATCTATACTAGTACTTTTGAGTTATTAGAATTATTCTTAAACTCTAGCTAGTCTGGTGTGTGTGTGTGTGTGTATATATGTGTGTGTATATGGATGTATGTGTGTGTGCATTACCGTGGAAAAGAACATTGTGAAGAGGTATACAGCAGCCTCGGTGAAGTAGCAGCGTTGCGTAGCAACCACGATGGCAGGGATGAAGAGGAGGTTACTGAGCGTGAGCAGAAGAACGGCCGTTACCTGGCGACCGTAGGACAGCGCCGATGAGCCGTCAGTGCAGCCCCACCCACTCCACCCTGCACACACACACCATACACACCATACATTTACATTTATGCATTAGGGTTACACACATTCATACCCAAATCTTCAATAAATCAGTATTCATTTATGCAACATTTCTTGTAAATTAATTAAACAGCCAAGTAATCTACAGGTATTGTTATGGTTAAGTCATACAAATAACATAAAAACAAGTGTAGCTTGCTTAGTTGCCAGATAGTTGGCTATCTGGATGTGTGTGTATGGGTGAGTGTGTGTGTGTCCTACCAGCCTTGCAGAAACAGGCAGCGTACAGGAAGCTGTGTGTGTATAAGTGTGTATATGAGTGTGTGTATGAGTGAGTGAGTGTGTGTCCTACCAGCCTTGCAGGAACAGGCAGCGTACAGGAAGCTGTGTGTGTATAAGTGTGTATATGAGTGTGTGTATGAGTGAGTGAGTGTGTGTCCTACCAGCCTTGCAGGAACAGGCAGCGTACAGGAAGCTGTGTGTGTATAAGTGTGTATATGAGTGTGTGTATGAGTGAGTGAGTGTGTGTGTGTCCTACCAGCCTTGCAGGAACAGGCAGCGTACAGGAAGCTGTGTGTGTATAAGTGTGTATATGAGTGTGTGTATGAGTGAGTGAGTGTGTGTGTGTCCTACCAGCCTTGCAGGAACAGGCAGCGTACAGGAAGCTGTGTGTGTATAAGTGTGTATATGAGTGTGTGTATGAGTGAGTGAGTGTGTGTCCTACCAGCCTTGCAGGAACAGGCAGCGTACAGGAAGCTGTGTGTGTATAAGTGTGTATATGAGTGTGTGTATGAGTGAGTGAGTGTGTGTGTGTCCTACCAGCCTTGCAGGAACAGGCAGCGTACAGGAAGCTGCTGGAGCGGAGGAGGCGACATTCTCCCAGTGTTCCACAGTCTTCCACACACGAGCTTACGTGCACTTCTGGTACCACGGCAACCACCGGCACTCCACCACAGTCACTGCTGTAAGACACGCACACAAACACCCACATCAACATTATGCTCTTAAGAAATGTTCCAGAAAGATCCACTAGGTGGCAGCACCACACAGTGTGTGTGTAAGGGTGCTGTGTGTGTGTGTGTGTGTGTGTGTGTGTAAGGGTGCAGTGTGTGTGTAAGGGTTCGGTGTGTGTTACCTGTTGCAGGTAAGCAGTAGAGAGAGGTACCAGGTAGCAGACATGGGAAAGGGGATTCTAACGACCGCCTTCTGAGCTGTGGGCTTCACCCTGAGAGTGTGTCCTGCATACAACCCTGCAACACACCCACTAAAGTCACTATACAACCCTGCAACACACCCACTAAAGTCACTATACAACCCTGCAACACACCCACTAAAGTCACTATACAACCCTGCAACACACCCACTAAAGTCACTATACAACCCTGCAACACACCCACTAAAGTCACTATACAACCCTGCAACACACCCACTAAAGTCACTATACAACCCTGCAACACACCCACTAAAGTCACTATACAACCCTGCAACACACCCACTAAAGTCACTATACAACCCTGCAACACACCCACTAAAGTCACTATACAACCCTGCAACACACCCACTAAAGTCACTATACAACCCTGCAACACACCCACTAAAGTCACTATACAACCCTGCAACACACCCACTAAAGTCACTATACAACCCTGCAACACACCCACTAAAGTCACTATACAACCCTGCAAGCAACCCTGCAACACACCAATGCAACACAACCACTACAATCACCTGTGTTACCTGTGTGGCAGTGCTGGGAAAGATTGGTGTTCAGTCTGGGGCTTCTGGGAGAGAAGCAGGCCTCCACACTGCCACCTGTCATGTTAGTCTGGAACACACATACACACACAATACACTCAACATGTGTGTTGTGTTGGTGGAGTGTGTAAGTGTGTGTTTGCGGTGTGTATGTGAGTGTGTGTGTATGTGAGTGTGTGTGTGTTTGCGGTGTGTATGTGAGTGTGTGTGAGTGTGTGTGACTCACGGTGTTTAGGGTCAGCAGCAGGTTGAGGATGCCCCCGCTGGAGTGTGTGTTGAGGGGGTAGCGGAGCAGGGTGTGGTGTGTGTGTGTGATGTTGACGGCGGGGCCGTTTACAGGAGTGAAGTGGAGAGACAAGACATCCAGCTCCTCCCTTAGCACCGGGACGTACCACACACACCCTGACGACATGTTGCCATGGACACCCGCCTCGGAAACAACAGACATGTTGCCTTGAAACGGCAAGCTGCTTCTGCCACGGAGCTTGATGATGTCATCGTCTCCCTTGAGACCTTCGCTGCTGGGTTTACACACCACTGATACACACACACACACAGATCATTACACACCACTGATAAACACCCACACACACAGATCATTACACACCACTGATACACACACACACCTGCTGGGTTTACACACCACTGATACACACACACACAAATAATTACACACCACTGATACACACACACACACACACAGATCATTACACACCACTGATACACACACACACCTGCTGGGTTTACACATCACTGATACACACACACACACACACACACAGATCATTACACACCACTGATACACACACACACCTGCTGGGTTTACACACCACTGATACATACACGCACACACACACACACACACACACAGATCATTACACACCACTGATACACACACACACACACACAGATCAAATCACACACGGATAGGAAGGAACAAATAGAATAGGTGTGTGTGTGTTACTGCTCACCTGTGCTGTTAGCCATGATGCTGAAGGTAGCAGTACGGTTGTCAAGGACACTCTCCACAACAACTCTGACCCAGGCATTCCACGGGGGCGTGGTCAGAGTAGCAGAGCAGCCAATGGCTGAGCAGTTCACACTCACAAGCCCCTCCCTTAAAGAGGAGGAGCCTAGCTTCAGTACTAGTGAACAAGCCTCTAGCCCCGCCCTCAAGGTGCAGCCAGTCACTGACACCGTGAGAGAGGAGACAAACTCTGGAACAAAGACCCTGGAACACACGTTACACACACACGTTACACTAATCCTGGAACACACGTTACAGACATGTTACACTAACCCTGGAACACACGTTACAGACACACACGTTACACTAACCCTGGAACACACGTTACAGACATGTTACACTAACCCTGGAACACACGTTACACTAACCCTGGAACACACGTTACAGACATGTTACACTAATCCTGGAAAGATTGCTTGTGTTTCCATCTTTGGCTAGCACAATTCAACGACACAACTTACAGAGTAGGCTACTGTTTGTTGGTCGATGTCGGATAACTTGAAACCAAACCATTTCCAAACGACAGAAGAGGCCCCCTTTTTCACTTACATTTACATTTACATTTAGTCATTTAGCAGACGCTCTTATCCAGAGCGACTTACAGTAAGTACAGGGACATTCCCCCCGAGGCAAGTAGGGTGAAGTACCTTGCCCAAGGACACAACGTCATTTGACACGGACGGGAATCGAACGAACAACCTTCTGATTAATAGCTCGACTCCCTAACCGCTCAGCCATCTGACTCCCTACTTGACTTAATACATTTAATAATATATCGTGATATCCATGATATGGCAAAATCCATATCATGGCACAACGTCATACCGGTAATCGCGTTCATACCGGTATACCGCCCACCCGTACGTTACACACACACTAACCCTGGAACACACGTTACACACACACTAACCCTGGAACACACGTTACACACACACTAATCCTGGAACACACGTTACACACACACACACGTTACACACACTCCTTACTTGAGCAGGGCCGGTCTGGCTATAGAGGCAGTCTGGGTAAGGGCCGTGGCCTGCACTAGTATGGGCGTGTCCACAGCTCTCCTGATTGACAGCTGGGGCTGGAAGTAGTAAGAGCAGGATGGAAAACCCTGCAACACACACAAACACATGCGCACAAACACACGCACAGACACACACAGCAGTGGATAAGCGTTCAAGAACGTCAACTCCCACTGTTTGCACACAACCCTAACCCCAACCCCCCCACCGCCCCACCTTCTGCTCTATACGTCCGTCATCTCTAGGCAGGTGTGCCGCCAAGTACCAGTCTCCAGGGGCAGGGTTGGAGAGGTTAAAGGTTGTTGAGGTGTGTATGGTCACTGGGAGGGTCATGGACAGCGCAGGGGTCCACACAGTGTTGTTGGGGAACGCAGAAGACAACGGATCTATCACTGGAGGAGAACCCCAGCTGATGTACCTGAAACAGAACCTACTGTTACTGAAACAGAACCTTGTGTTACTGAAACAGAACCTGGTGTTACTGAAACAGAACCCCTGGGAGTGGTTGTCATGGTGACCTACACAGTGACGTTGTGCTGTCCACAGTGGAAGCCACTGCCTTTGGTCACGGAGAAAAGCCAGCGAGCGACCGCCACATCCGGTGGGACCTGGAACTGGTGCAGGCGGACGTTACCATACCAACCGTACCGGGACAGCTTCTGGGACGGCTTGGAAGACAACTCGGACACAAACGTCAGCTCACTTCCGGGTTCTGCACACAAGCAACTCCTTAGAACACGTATCACCACACACTGGTACTAGCTCTCTCAAATGTTAACAGCTAGATCATTAGTCACGGCCGATACAGCGCGGAGAACTGATGTTAACTACAAATCAGTTGGACGAAGGGGCTTATGTATGTTTGTAGCTGAATACAATATTGCCAAAACGCTATAGCTATCTAGCCTGCTAATTCAGTTCACATATATTGTAAATGGACTCGCTACATTACTCACCGTCACTGATAACGGCAGCTGCCAGAATGAAAATAAGCAGACCACGTAGAATATGTACCTCCATTTTGTCTCGTCATTAAACGCTTTTGTATTCTTCCAAACCATCACATCTTCCGTGTCCAAGTTAACTACGCTACCTAGCTAGTCTAACTGGCTACAACAAGGTACGGCAGCGCGACCTGGCCAGGTTCCTGATTCCACCAATGTAAACAAATGACGTCCACGGAAGTTCTTCCGCGCACTGTTGACATCGTTCCTAGCATGCTATCAGGACAGCTCGGGCAGGCGGGCAGACAGCCTGTAGCCTACGCCACAACGCAGGTGCCACCGAGATTATCCGGACAGCGATCTGTTGCCCAAGGTGACCTGCTAGCAACGTATTGAAAGAAGGAAAACCAGATTGCCATCTGCTATCTAGTCAGTTAGGATGTTATACGTCACAGTATTGTGACTTGGGCCGTGAACTTCGCTTTGTTATCAAGTTTAATAACAAAGCATGTGCGCATGCCAATTTAGTTCGTTTATGTGTGAGTGTGCCTGTGAGTGTGTTCATCATCAGTGTAACCTCCCTCCCGTGGCCTTCACACTCCACTGTGGCTATGCTACAGGCTAGACTCACTCCACTGTGGCTATGCTACAGGCTAGACTCACTCCACTGTGGCTATGCTACAGGCTAGACTCACTCCACTGTGGCTATGCTACAGGCTGGACTCACTCCACTGTGGCTATGCTACAGGCTGGACTCACTCCACTGTGGCTATGCTACAGGCTGGACTCCATTATTGATTTTAGGAGTAAAGATCAATAGTAGCAATATGTCAACTTTCAAGATCCAGACCATAAATTACACAGCCTGTTAGGTACACAAGCACCCAGATACACAAGCACGCAGACGCACACACAGGTAACCTAGGTAACAAACATTTCTCTCCTCTTCAAGTTTGACCTCAACTAACTTCTCTTTGGCTTAACCGAAGGACACCAAAATCAGCACTTAGCAGTTCATTACTTGTGATTCCTGGGATTGTATGCTTCCTCTGCATGTTGTATTTGAGATCCTGTTGTACCACTGCCTCACAAGAGACTGTAACCACAAAATAGTTTGATGTTACCTTGTTATTGCTGCACTGTACTGATGTTGTAGCTGAGATGTTGTTGTGGTTGCCTGTTGAGATGTTGTAGCTGAGATGTTGTAGCTGAGATGTTGTAGCTGAGATGTTGTAGCTGAGATGTTGTTGTAGCTGAGATGTTGTAGCTGGAATGTTGTAGCTGAGATGTTGTAGCTGGGATGTTGTAGCTGAGATGTTGTTGTAGCTGAGATGTTGTAGCTGAGATGTTGTAGCTGAGATGTTGTAGCTGAGATGTTGTAGCTGGAATGTTGTAGCTGAGATGTTGTAGCTGGGATGTTGTAGCTGAGATGTTGTTGTAGCTGAGATGTTGTAGCTGAGATGTTGTAGCTGAGATGATGTAGCTGAGATGATGTTGTGGTTGAGATGTTGTAGCTGAGATGATGTAGCTGAGATTATGTTGTGGTTGAGATGTTGTAGCTGAGATGATGTAGCTGAGATTATGTTGTGGTTGAGATGTTGTAGCTGAGATGATGTAGCTGAGATTATGTTGTGGTTGAGATGTTGTGGCTGAGATGAGGCGTCAGACTATCAAAATACACTTCTGATCCTTGATGTTCTGCTGTTATTAAAGTTGTCTGGTAAATTAATCAAATGTAGAGCAGAGTAACGGCAGTCTGGCTGGGTTAGGGTTAGTAAAGAGTCTCTAATCACCATGGTGATCTGTAGCGTGTGGCTGAATTGGGACCTGATAGGCCTGATCTGGTTTAAAAAGCTTCGTACTCCAGAAGTCAAAATACTGTGTGATCAAATTTCACACCCTTTTAACTTCTTAAACTGTGTGTGTGCACTTGTGTGTGTGCAGGAGCAGTGTGTGTGCACAAGAGTGTGTGTGCGTGTGTGTATAAGAGATAGAGCAGTGTGTGTGTATGTGTGAGAGAGACAGGGCAGTGTGTGAGAGAAAGTGTAACGCCACTTCACTGTCCCCTGGCAGAGCATCCATTAGCCCGCCCCCCCTCTCTGGTTGCCAAGCGATAGAGCAAACGATGGGTGTTTGACCAATCCTACAATCCTACTCTCAAATATTTGTCTGGGAAACAGCATCTTTCTGGCCTATAAATACTGAGACACTGGAGCCCTCACACACACCACAGCTCGGAACCCATAATCATCTTTAAGGACCAACATCCAGTCTAGTCCCAAGGGATAGGATTTGATCCGGGTAACCACCTCGCTCCAGAGGACCACCTCGCTCCAGAGGACCACCTCGCTCCAGAGGACCACCTCTCTCCAGAGGATCACCTCGCTCCAGAGGACCCACCTCCACCTCACTCCAGAGGACCTTGCTCCAAAGGACCACCTTCATCTCACTCGAGAAGACCACCTTCACCTTGCTCCAGAGGACCACCTTCATCTCGCTCCAGAGGACCACCTCCACCTCGCTCCAGAGGACCACCTCGCTCCAGAGGACCTCGCTCCAAAGGACCACCTTCATCTCACTCGAGAAGACCACCTTCACCTCGCTCCAGAGAACCACCTTCATCTCGTTCCAGAGGACCACCTCCACCTCTATCCAGAGGACCACTTCGCTCCAGAGCACCTCGCTCGAGAAGACCACCTTCACCCCGCTCCAGAGGACCACCTTCACCAACATGTAGGAGTTTTTTCTTAAACAGCTGCCACATCTTTTTTTTAGAAAACTAGTATGTACTGATGTATTTTGATTGTTTTCCATCCCATCATTGTTTGATTATTTTTTGTTGCCTGTTTATTTATGTTGTATTTTAAAATGTGAATTAATTTATCTCTGATCACAGACTAAGGTTTACCTTGTTTTGATTGATGCTTTAATTCTCCCCTCAGATTTGATTGGCCAGGATGGCTACAGGTGTCATCAGGAACTTCCTTGTTCCAGGTCCTCCCACCTGCTATCTACCCATGATCCTTCAGCACTCTCTTCCACACAGGAAGGAGGAAGAGAGTGGGGAAGAGGAGGAGAAAGAGGAGGTGAGGGGGGAGAGAGGGGGAGAGAGGGAGGAAGAGGAGGAGGAATATGAAGACTCTGAAGTTCTGGAGGAAGAGGAGGAGTTTCTGGAGGAAGCTGTTTGTTTCCCTGCCCCCTGTCCCTCAGACATGACCAGTCAGCTCTTGCGCTTTGCTGACATAATCAGTTTGGATGTGCAGCGTTACTTTGGCCGTTGCCCCGACGACCCGGAGGCTTGTGACATCTACACCGACCGCATATCCACAGCAACCAGTGGCCGTCTCCGTTACTATGACGACCTGGTCAGAATGGCCCGGAGCGGAAACCCAGAGGACCCAGAGTCAGTCTCTGTTGCCAGCGGCAACCTGGGGCCCCTGGCTGAGCTGTTCGACCACTGCTGGGGGCGTTGTCAGGATCGGGGTCGACCAATGAACAAGAGACATCTCCCCTTAAGCTTTTGGACAGAGCCAATCCCTGGCCCCGTGCTGAGCATGAGCAGTAGCACCCAAAACTTCAGCTCACACCACACACACACACAGGACAATACACAGGCACTGGATACACACACACACAACAGACACACACAGGACAATACACAGCCACTAGACACACACACACACACCACACACACACAGGAAAATACACACCCTGATTTCAGTGATCTTCTAGCACATTGGGATCCAAACCCTGACCTCACACACTGACCTCACACACACACACACACACACACACTGACCTCACACACACACACACACACACAATCTGACCTCTCACACACATAGACACACAATCTGACCTCTCACACACATAGACACACACACACACACACTGACCTTTCACACACATACACGCACACAATCTGACCTCACACACACACTGATGTCACACAAATACACACATACACACTGACCTCTTACACATTGTGCTGTCTATAAATGCCCATATTAACTCTATTCTATATTATAATCTATATCAGATTCTACTGACTATATTCTAACATTCTTTTAACCAATGTTCTATTAATTTTGGGAGAAATAAATATTATCTGAATGTCTCTCTGTCTCTGGTTTAAAACTAACATGCTATTCATGTGTGTGTGTGCGGTCGGGGGGGTCTGTGAGGAGGTGTGGATGTGTGTGTGGGGGGGTTACGTGTTCTGATATGTTGCTGGAAAATGAATGACTTTGTCTGATTGGTCCCCAGGTTCAGGATTAAGGTTGTGATTGGCTGGGAGAGAGCACCAGTAAGATATGAACACACACACACCATGCACACACACACCTGCAGTGTGGAGCTGAGTCAGTCTGAGGAAGCTAGCATGGCAACACACACCGTCTCAAACACTGTTCTACTGGGCTTTCTGGTGCTTGGGCTCTGGAACACCACAGTCTGGTCTCAGCAACCAGAACCAGGACCAGAACAAGAACCAGAACCAAGACCGGGATCAGGACCAGAACCAGGACCAGAACCAGTGGAGGAGAAGAAGGAGAAGACCACAGAGATTGAGGAGGAGAAAGATGTGTTGGTTCTACATGTGAAGAACTTTGCTCGAGCGCTCAGTGAAAACAGCTTCCTGCTGGTTGAGTTCTGTGAGTAGAATGTTCAGCCTGGAAGGTCTAGAATGTTCCCTTCATTCTATAATGTTAGACCATAGAACACGTCATCACTATGCAGAGTGCGGAAAATGTGTGTGCCTGGTGTGTGTGTGTGCATGGTGTGTGTGTGTGTGAGACCTCTCCAGGTGCTGTGAATACCAGTTCTCCCATGTCTCAGGGAGAGTCAGTTGGGGGAGGAATAGGGGGAGGGAGAGAGAGAGAGAGGGAGGGAGTGAAGACAAGGGGGAGGAGGGGAGAGACAGTTAGTGCAACTGTCACTCTGTTATCAGAAGTTAATTTGTATGTTGGGATACCTGTGGTGTGTGTGTGTATATACAGTATGTGTGTTAGGTGCATGCGTGTATATACAGTATGTGTGTGTTAGGTGCATGTGTGCCCAGTGCCACACACACACATGTTCAGACATCAGGCCCAGTGCCACACACACATGTTCAGACATCAGGCCCAGTGCCACACACACACACACACATGTTCAGACATCAGGCCCAGTGCCACACACATGTTCAGACATCAGGCCCAGTGCCACACACACTCACACACATGTTCAGACATCAGGCCCAGTGCCACACACACACACACCCATGTTCAGACATCAGGCCCAGTGCCACACACATGTTCAGACATCAGGCCCAGTGCCACACACACACACATATGTTCAGACATCAGGCCCAGTGCCACACACATGTTCAGACATCAGGCCCAGTGCCACACACACACACA
The DNA here is from genome assembly GCA_023658055.1 of Thaleichthys pacificus. Lineage (NCBI taxonomy): Eukaryota > Metazoa > Chordata > Actinopteri > Osmeriformes > Osmeridae > Thaleichthys > Thaleichthys pacificus. Next base: position 12,040,471 of record CM042860.1, read on the forward strand.
CATGTTCAGACATCAGGCCCAGTGCCACACACATGTTCAGACATCAGGCCCAGTGCCACACACATGTTCAGACATCAGGCCCAGTGCCACACACACACACACATGTTCAGACATCAGGCCCAGTGCCACACACACACACACATGTTCAGACATCAGGCCCAGTGCCACACACACACACCCATGTTCAGACATCAGGCCCAGTGCCACACACACACACACATGTTCAGACATCAGGCCCAGTGCCACACACACACACCCATGTTCAGACATCAGGCCCAGTGCCACACACACACACACATGTTCAGACATCAGGCCCAGTGCCACACACACACACACATGTTCAGACATCAGGCCCAGTGCCACACACACACACCCATGTTCAGACATCAGGCCCAGTGCCACACACACACACACATGTTCAGACATCAGGCCCAGTGCCTATAAAATATGATATGCTTGTTTTCTGATCCAGTCACACAAACAGCATTAAAACATCATTCTGAAACATAGCTCTGTAGTATTGGACAACCATGGACAGCGACATTTGTGGTGCATTATTAAGAGATGTATTTATTAGATTTGAACCTCAAAATTAGCACCAGTAACACTAAAGCAGCTAATAATTGTTAATTCAACTTTGCCATGTAATGTTGTCCTGCAAGTAAGACAAGTTCATTCATGGCTAGCTATTTACCAAGCGAGAAGTTAACTTTTCAATAGAGTATTTTGGTTATCACAGACTCGATATCTGTCACTATAGATTTATTTACCCCTTTTCATTTGAGCTCCCTCCCTTCATCCAGGCTGGCCTGTGGGGGAAACCCTGCTGATTGTTGGAGCCAGTGTGTACACTTGTATACATGTGTGTCTATATGTACACAGTACACAGTATGTATGTGTATACATGGGTGTACATGTGTTTAAATATATATATACACTTGTATATATACAAGAAATATGTATGTATACAAATATATGTGTGTATATTTGTGTATATACATGTGATATGTGTATATACATGTCTATATATATGTATAAATATATATGTGTGTATATATGCTAAAAAAAATGACTGAATGTGTGTAGACGCTCCGTGGTGTGGACACTGCCGGCAGCTGGAGCCTGTTTATTCTGAAGCGGCAGGGCTACTGAAGTCGGAGGAGTCAGGTGTCCGATTGGCTAAGGTGGATGCCACAGAAGAGGAGGAGCTGGGGGCGGAGTTTCACATCAGCAGCTTCCCCACGCTGAAGCTGTTCACTTACGGAGACCGACACAACCCTATCACCTACACCGGTACTACACCCTAACCCCATCAGCTACACTGGTGCTACACCCTAACCCCATCACCTACACTGGTGCTACACCCTAACCCCATCACCTACACCGGTACTACACCCTAACCCCATCACCTACACCAGTACTACACCCTAACCCCATCACATACACCAGTACTACACCCTAACCCCATCACCTGCACCGGTACTACACCCTAACCCCATCAGCTACACTGGTACTACACCCTAACCCCATCAGCTACACCGGTACTACACCCTAACCCCATCACCTGCACCGGTACTACACCCTAACCCCATCAGCTACACTGGTACTACACCCTAACCCCATCAGCTACACTGGTGCTACACCCTAACCCCATCACCTACACCGGTATTACACCCTAACCCCATCACCTACACCGGTACTACACCATAACCCCATCAGCTACACTGGTGCTACACCCTAACCCCATCACCTACACCGGTATTACACCCTAACCCCATCACCTACACCGGTACTACACCATAACCCCATCAGCTACACTGGTGCTACACCCTAACCCCATCACCTACACCGGTATTACACCCTAACCCCATCAGCTACACTGGTGCTACACCATAACCCCATCACCTGCACCGGTACTACACCCTAACCCCATCACCTACACCGGTACTACACCCTAACCCCATCAGCTACACCAGTAGTACACCCTAACCCCATCACCTACACTGGTGCTACACCCTAACCCCATCACCTACACCGGTACTACACCCTAACCCCATCACCTACACCAGTACTACACCTCATCACCTACACCAGTACTACACCCTAACCCGATCAGCTACACCGGTGCTACACCTTAACCCCATCACCTACACCAGTACTACACCCTAAACCCATCAGCTATGAATCAGATGGTTGCCGGTTCAAATCCAGCCTTGCTACATGACTAAATGTGTGGTGTGTGTGTATGTATGTATCTGTGTGGTGTGTGTGGGTGTGTGTGTGTGTGTATGTGTGTATCTGTGCGGTGTGTGTATCTGTGCGGTGTGTGTGTGTGTATGTATCTGTGCGGTGTGTGTGTGTGTGAAGGTAAGAGGACAGTAGCAGGTCTACTACAGTGGTTGAGGCGTCGGTCTGGTCCAGGAGCAGCTGTTCTGGAGTCTGTCCAAGCAGCTGAGGACATCATCACTGCTCACAACATCACTGTGGTTGGCTTCTTCACAGTAGGGACCCATCTATCTGCCTGCGTGCCTGTCAGCCCGTCCATCCATCCATTTATCCAACTATCTATCTATCTATCTTTATTATACAGTATATACATCTATACATCTATCTATCCCTCAGAGTTTGGAGAGTGTGGAGGCAAAGCTGTTTTCCGAAGTTGTCATGGAGATTGTTGACATGGAGTTTGCTGTGACAACCAGCCCAGAGGTGTTCCACAAATATAGAGTGGAGGGGAGAGGTCTAGTGCTGTTCAAGAAGGTGCACACACACACACCACACAAACACACACCACACCACACAAACACACACCACACCACACACACACACACACCACACAAACACACACCACACCACACACACAGAAGCACACACCACACACACGTACATAAACACACACATACATACACACAAACACACACACCACACATACATACATACATACACACAAACACACACACCACACACGTACACACACACATACATACACACAAACACACACACCACACATACATACATACATACACACCAGTGGCAGCTGCTGGTCTTTCAAAGAGGGGAAGCTCATTTTCGGCCTACATCCTAAAAATGTTTCATTTATTTGGCTAGTTCACTGGCTAGTTCACCCCTATGACACTAGCCTAGCCTACGGAATGAATGAACGAACGATCTAACAAAACAATATTAATCAAGGAGGAAATGTGGAAATTAGGTTAAACTGAAACAAGGAACGTGGTGTATAATTGTATGAAATGTATGATGAAAATTGGTTAGCAATTTCGCCAAGCAAATACCAAGAAATAGGTTGCAGCAGTTTGTCTTTCAACTACAGTTGCAAAATCCGCGATGGGACTGAGCTTGAATAGCTTCGGTGACTTTTTGTAGTACAAAATTACTGTCAATCAAAAGGAGATGCAGTCTTTCGACAGACCCTCCAATCATCACGCGGAAGCCCAGCGTCCAGGCCAGCCCACTCCTCCATTCACCCCCAGAGACGCTGAGCGTCCGAGGCGGGACATAATCTCAGCATTCATCCAATGACCGTATAGTTTCGAAGCACTGAAAAAAACTGTTAAAAGCAGCCCCATTGAAGTACATGGAAGCTGAGCTTCAACAGGGAAATGCATTGTGACGCTACGGGAATGTATGAGAAGGAAATCAGTCAGTCGACCTGCTAATATATGTATCTGATTCTGTAAGAACTCGTCTTCGATATGAACGTGTTCTAATGCATTTAAAATGTTAACACAATAGTAAATATTTGACCATTAATTTTTTGACATTTTAGGGGACGCTGAGCTTCCCTTGCAGTCTTAAACAAATCGCCACTGATGCACACAAACACACACCACACAAACACAAACACACACACCACACAAACACACACCACACAAACACACCACACATACGCATATATACACCACACACACACCACACGCACACACAACACACCACACATACATACGTACACACATACATGATTGTGTGTGTGTGTGTGTGCAGTTTGACGAGGGCAGGGCTGACCTGATGCTATCTGAGGAGGATATCCTGGACAAGGAGCAGCTGACCTCCTTCATCCACAACAACAGCCTGCAGCTTGTCACAGAGTTCAGCGAACAGGTATAACACACATTTACACCACACACATTCACACACCCATGCACATACACATGACACACACTCGCACACAAACATATACACACACTCACATACACACCCAAGGACAGCATATGTCTGCATGCACACATACATTTGTTTTGTCTAACAGTGCATTGTGGTGTGTGTGGTGTGTAGAATGCAGACAAGATTTTTGGCTCCAAGGTCCACACTCACAGTCTTCTGTTCGTGAACTCCAGTGTGCAGAGTCACATGGCTCTGCTGGAGGCTTACCGGATGGTGGCTAAGGTGTACAGGGGACAGGTACACTAGGGTAGTACTACTGGAATACAACTATATACTACTAGAATACAACATGAATACTATTATAATACTACCACTACTAAAATACTACAATGTACTACAATAGACTAAGGGGTCAGATACAATAATGTGAGCAGGGCCAGGATCTACTAACAGGTCTGTCCATTCGACCGCCAGGTGTTGTTCATCTTGATTGATGTGTCGGCCGGCCTATCACACGTGCTGAAGTACTTTGGGCTGACAGAAGGCGATGCCCCCACCGTACGCATCATCAACACAGACACCGTGAAGAAGTATGCGCTGGGCCGGGCTATCACGACCCAGTCTCTGACGGAGTTCTGCCAGGGTGTTCTGGATGGAACCATCAAGGTAACCTAGCAACAAGTGGCTGTGTCGTTAATGGTTCTGTTGTGATTGTGTCGAGGTTGTGTTGTGGTTGTGTTGTGATTGTATTGAGGTTGTATTGTTTTTTTTATCAAATATTTTTGTTTTTCAAGTTTTCAACACAAAAACAAAACCCACAACACATAACACCCCCCCCCCGTGGCCCCTCCCTCCCTCACCCTCTCTCTCTCTCTCTCTCTCTCTCTCTCTCTCTCTCTCTCTCTCCCTCCCTCACCCTTCCCCCCGTGGCGCCCCTCCCTCCCTCACCTCTAACCCTAACCCAACACATAACACCTCCCTCCCTCACCCTTCCCTTCACAAGTCAGACACATAACACCCCCCCCCCGTGGCGCCCCTCCCTCCCTCACCCTTCCCTTCACAAGTCAGACATATATAATTCGATGTCAGGTTGCATATAGTGAAAAAAAAAAAATTAAGTACAAAATGATCAGAAATAAAACTTTCATGACAATTATAGTAAAACAATAAAAATAGTAATAATAATAATAATATTCTTAGAAAAAAGTACTTAGTTTTGTATATAGTTCAGACCATGTTGCTATTGGCCGGAGAACACTCCTAAGACGTTCTTAGCGTTAAGAGCTTCTTAACGAATCTGGGAAACCCGGCCATTGTCGGGAACAGAAATTTTCGAAACTGTTATGTCAAGAAATGTGTTCAGCCATTGTAATCGAGTCATTGTATGTGGTGGGTTAGGGTTAGGGTTAGGGTTACATTGTAATCGAGTCATTGTATGTGGTGGTAGCCAGCGTTGAGCTAGGATCTTTTTAACAGCAGTCAACCCAGATAATGATATTCCTTTTTCTGATTTTGGAAATTGAAAAATATTCAACTGAGTTCTATTGTTTGTGTTGAGGTTGTATTGTGTTGTGGTTGTGTTGAAGTTGTGATTGTGCTGTGGTTGTGTTGCGGTTGTGTTGAGGTTGTGTTGTGATTGTGTTGAGGTTGTGTTGAGGTTGTGTTGTGATTGTCTTGAGGTTGTATTGTGGTTGTGTTGTGATTGTGTTGTGGTTGTGATTGTGCTGTGGTTGTGTTGCGGTTGTGTTGAGGTTGTGTTGTGATTGTGTTGAGGTTGTGTTGAGGTTGTGTTGTGATTGTCTTGAGGTTGTATTGTGGTTGTGTTGTGATTGTGTTGTGGTTGTGTTGTGATTGTGCTGTGGTTGTGATTGTGCTGTGGTTGTGTTGCGGTTGTGTTGAGGTTGTGTTGTGATTGTGATTGTGTTGAGGTTGTGTTGAGGTTGTGTTGTGATTGTGTTGTGGTTGTGATTGTGCTGTGGTTGTGTTGCGGTTGTGTTGAGGTTGTGTTGTGATTGTGTTGTGATTGTGTTGAGGTTGTGTTGAGGTTGTGTTGTGATTGTGCTGTGGTTGTGATTGTGCTGTGGTTGTGTTGCGGTTGTGTTGAGGTTGTGTTGTGATTGTGATTGTGTTGAGGTTGTGTTGTGATTGTGTTGAGGTTGTGATTGTGCTGTGGTTGTGTTGCGGTTGTGTTGAGGTTGTGTTGTGATTGTGTTGAGGTTGTGTTGTGATTGTGTTGAGGTTGTGATTGTGCTGTGGTTGTATTGCGGTTGTGTTACGGTTAAGTTGAGGTTGTGTTGTGGTTGCAGCCCCACCTGCTCAGCCAGGAGCTTCCAGAGGGCTGGGACCAGGGCCCCGTCTCTACTCTGGTGGCTGAGAACTTTGAGGCTGTGGCCTTTGACCCCAACAAAAATGTATTTGTGGAGTTTTGTAAGTTAGAAATGTACACACACATGTACACACACACACATGCATACTAACCCATGCCCATATCTCAGAGGTTAACTTGGTACCATGTGTGTGTGACCATGTGTGTATGGTTTGTGTATGGTGTGTGTGTGTGTATGGTGTGTGTATGGTGTGTGTATGGTGTGTGTATGGTGTGTGTATGGTGTGTGTGCGCAGATGCTCCGTGGTGTGGACATTGTAAGGAGTTAGCCCCAGTGTGGGAGAAGCTGGGAGAGATGTATGCTGAGCGTGATGACATCATCATAGCTAAGATGGACAATACAGCCAATGAGGTGGAGTCTCTGTCTGTGTCTGGATACCCCACACTAAGATACTATCCTGCTGGAGAGGAGAGGAAGGTACACACACACACACACCACACTAAGATACTATCCTGCTGGAGAGGAGAGGAAGGTACACACACACACACACACACACACACACACACGCACCCCACACTAAGATACTATCCTGCTGGAGAGGAGAGGAAGGTACACACACACACACACACACACACACGCACCCCACACTGAGATACTATCCTGCTGGAGAGGAGAGGAAGGTACACACACACACACACACACCACACTAAGATACTATCCTGCTGGAGAGGAGAGGAAGGTACACACACACACACACACGCACCCCACACTGAGATACTATCCTCCTGGAGAGGAGAGGAAGGTACACACACACCCACACACACCACACTGAGATACTATCCTGCTGGAGAGGAGAGGAAGGTACACACACCTTGTGTGTCCTGTGTGTAGGTGGTAGAATACACTGGCAGCAGAGACCTGGAGACTCTCTCCAAGTTCCTGGACAACGGAGGAACTCTGCCTGAGGAGATGGAGGAGGAGGAGGAGGAGGAGGAAGAGGAGGAAAAGGAGGAAAGGAAGGAGGAGGAGGAGGTAAGAAAGAGTTCAATTCCATATCTAGAGCCCCAGTACAACCAATCCACTCCCAACTTACTCCCCTCAACCAATCCACTCTCTCCTTCTGCAGGTCACTGATGACTCATCACAGCCTCCTGCCAATGACACGTCCAAAGACGAGCTGTGATGTCACGCAGGACAAACATAGCAGTTTCCATGGTTTCCTAATAAAATGTTTTGGTTCCAAAGTTCAGACTGTGACATTATTTCTATGTTATATTGATACGTGTTTTTGAGATGTAGAGTGTAGGTGATCCAGGTCTGTGCCATAATTAGTTCACGAGTTCAGTAATCACACCATATATTGAATAGATATATGGTATTGAAGCAGGGCTGGTAGCAGAGCCGAGTCTGATGCAGTGTGGTAGAGGCTGGTAGCAGAGCCGAGTCTGATGCATTGTGGTAGAGGCTGGTAGCAGAGCCGAGTCTGATGCAGTGTGGTAGAGGCTGGTAGCAGAGCCGAGCCTGGAGCCGTTGGTGGAGGCTGGTAGCAGAGCCGGGCAAGGGGTCCTGGGAGGACAAGACTGGTGATTAGGGGATGCAAAGAACTCACACACTCACACACTCTCTCACAGACCACTTCACTGAGTTTTAGCACCATCTAGTGACCAAACAGAAGATCTGGTCATGAGATCAGTAGAAGGTCTAGGTACATTTACATTTACATTACATTTAGTCATTTAGCAGATGCTCTTATCCAGAGCGACTTACAATTAGTACAGGAACATTCTCCCCGAGGCAAGTAGGGTGAAGTGCCTTGCCCAAGGACACAACGTCATTTGGCACGGCCGGGAATCGAGCCAGAAACCTTCTGATTAATAGCCTGACTCCCTTACCGCTCAGCCATCTGACCCCCCCAGGTAGGACAACACTTTATAAATCCAGGTAATATAAGACAAGATAACACTTCATAAATCTCCAGGTGGGAAAATGTAGGTGTTACAGCAGCAGAGAGAAAGACAGACTGTATCTATATCTATCCTACATGGCTAATAAGTAATGAAAGCAAGACTGTGTATGGTAAGTAAAGTGAACTGCCTCACCCACCTGTACATCCACACCAGGAAGTGACATCACTGCCATGCCCACTTGCACATCCACACCAGGAAGTGATATCACTGCTATCTGTTGTTTACTGTTGTTGTTGTTGTTATTGTCATCAGGATTTTTTCTGCTGTGAATTTGGAAATAAAGATGATTAGATTTGACTGACCCTGTTTGTTTGAGTTGAACACAGCATGCTGTTCTGTTACCCAGAATGCACCTGGGCTGTTCTGTTACCCAGCATGCACCTGGTGAGACTGGAGCATTAGTGGAACAATAGAGGGTTAGTGTTGGATATAGCCAAACCCTACACCTGAGATAACAGCCTGTTAATAAACTACAGAGGTAACACACTCACACACACCTCCATACACACACCTCACACACACACCTCCATACACACACTTCACACACACATACACCTCACACACACACCTCCATACACACACCCAGTTTCCTCTCCTCTGTGGAGGTCAGTGTCAGACTGAGTTCAACATGAAGCTGCTGCTGCTGTTCTTGCTGTTGGGGAAGACGATCTCTGTGTGTGTGTCTGTCTCCTCCAACACACACTCCGACACACACTCCGACACAGACTCGGAGAGGACAGGGGGCTCCGTTGGGGAGGACGGGGTTCTACAGTTGAACAGAGGAAACTTCAAACAAGCTCTCAAACACCACAAACAGCTGCTGGTGCACTTTTGTAAGTAGTCACACCCTCACACACTCACACACAAACACACACACTCACACACACTCTCACACAAGCACTGTGTGTATGGTGTGTGTGTGTGTATGGTGTGTGTGTGTGTATGGTGTGTGTGTCTGTGTGTGTATGGTGTGTGTGTATATGGTGTGTGTAGTCGCTCCTCTGTCGGGGGAAGGCCAGCGGGTGGCAGCAGAGTTCCGAGCCGCAGCACTGCAGCTGCAGAGGTCGGAGGTCAAGCTAGGTGTGGTCGACGTCTCCAAGGAGAAGGAGCTGGCTCGGGAGCTCAACGCCACAGCCCCACCCTCACTCAGGCTCTACCAATCAGGAGACAGAGACAAAGTCACACCCTGCCCAGGTACACACACATATGCACACACACACCAAAATGGAGACCACATACACACACATTTACACACCACTCACACACACATCACACACAATCAGTCATGTAACCTCTCTCATGCACACATTTCTCTTGTGATGTGATTGTTCAGGACTGCAGACTGCTGCCTCCATTGTGACATGGCTAAAGAGGAGGGCGGGGCCTTCAGCTGACCTCATCACTGATCTTAGCCAATCAGATCGTTTAGCAGACTTGGAGGGGCTTGTGGTCCTGGGACTGTTCAAGGTGATTGGCCACTTGATTCTTACCGTTTTCCAAGTCACTTCATGAATGGAGAAATGAAGGCTGTGTGATGGACCTTCTGTGTGTGGTGTGTATGGTGTGGTGATAGTGTGTGTGTGGGGGAGTATGGGAGTCAGATGGCTGAGCGGTTAGGGAATCGGGCTATTAATCAGAAGGTTGCCGGTTCGATTCCCGGCCGTGCCAAATGACGTTGTGTCCTTGGGTTAGGGTTAGGCACTCCACCCTACGTGCCTCGGGGGGAATGTCCCTGTACTTACTGTAGGGTTAGGGTTAGGGTTAGGGTTAGGCACTCCACCCTACGTGCCTCGGGGGAATGTCCCTGTACTTACTGTAAGTCGCTCTGGATAAGAGCGTCTGCTAAATGACTAAATGTAAATGTGTGGCGTGTATGGTGTGGTTATGGTGTGGTTATGGTGTGTGTGTATGTTGATGGTGTGTGTGTGGTGTGTATGGTGTGGTTATGGTGTGTGTGTATGTTGATGGTGTGTGTGTGGTGTGTATGGTGGGCTTTTGTGCAGGTGTTAATGTGTGTGCTGTGTGCAGGATCTCCAGCAGGGGGCAGTGCAGGTGTTAATGTGTGTGCTGTGTGCAGGATCTCCAGCAGGGGGCAGTGCAGGTGTTAATGTGTGTGTTGTGTAAAGGATCTCCAGCAGGGGGCAGTGCAGGTGTTAATGTGTGTGCTGTGTGCAGGATCTCCAGCAGGGGGCAGTGCAGGTGTTCTACGCTGCAGCAATAGACTTGCCAGACCTGCTCTTCTACATCAGCAGCTCTCAGACCTTCTACAGGAAGTACAACATCATCAACCAGGAAGTGGTGCTGCTGTTGAAACAGGTCTGTCACATGACTTGGTAACATGATTCATTATACAAGTAGAAATATAATGGCTCCAACCTCAAAATCAGATTGACTGATGGCCATGGTATGTTGGCGATAAATCATAAGTAACACCTCTTCACAGTTCTATTAAAGATATATTGTACAGACAAATGGATAATCAGTCTTTGTGTGTAAATGTGTGTATTGTGTGTGTGTGTCTGTGTGTGTGTGTATGTATGCCTGTGTGTGATGTGTGTGGTGTGTGTGTACGTGTAGTCTGAGGTGCAGCAGGTGTATGACATGAGCAGTCAGACATCTAAAGAGGAGCTGATTCTCTTCATCACTGTTCACCAGATGGACCTGGTCACTGAGTACACTGGACAGGTACATACACACTCACACACTCACACCAGACAGGTACACACACACTCACACACTCACACCAGACAGGTACACACACACTCACACACTCACACCAGACAGGTACACGCACTTACACTGCTAGTGTAGCCAAAATCTTATTTGGGGGGGGGTCTCATCTTAAAATTATATATACATACAATATTATATATATATTTTTGGTACATATATATATATTTATATTACATTATTATAAAATAAAATAATAATATATGCAATATTAAAAAATTACAAATATAATTATATTAAGATAACCCTGACCCTAACATTCAATTCAATTCAAGAGGGACAGTGTACATTTATGAACATTAAAATGTAAATGCGCCCAATTTTAGCCAAAAGGCTTGTTTCTGTTGGCAGTCCCCCTGCCAGAGTGAAAAAAGGAAATTCAAGCTAAAAAAAGGCATTAAGTTAAAATATATGAAACATAAAATCCCACAATGGGTATAAAAACAACAAGTGGTAAAACATAATTCTACTGTCTGCCCAATACCCACTAATGATCACATTAGGGTTATCTACTGTCTGCCCAATACCCACTAATGATCACATTTAGGGTTATCTACTGTCTGCCCAATACCCACTAATGATCACATTTAGGGTTATCTACTGTCTGCCCAATACCCACTAATGATCACATTTAGGGTTATCTACTGTCTGCCCAATACCCACTAATGATCACATTTAGGGTTATCTACTGTCTGCCCAATACCCACTAATGATCACATTAGGGTTATCTACTGTCTGCCCAATACCCACTAATGATCACATTTAGGGTTATCTACTGTCTGCCCAATACCCACTAATGATCACATTTAGGGTTATCTACTGTCCTGCCCAATACCCACTAATGATCACATTTAGGTTATCTACTGTCTGCCCAATACCCACTAATGATCACATTTAGGGTTATCTACTGTCTGCCCAATACCCACTAATGATCACATTTAGGGTTATCTACTGTCTGCCCAATACCCACTAATGATCACATTTAGGGTTATCTACTGTCTGCCCAATACCCACTAATGATCACATTTAGGGTTATCTACTGTCTGCCCAATACCCACTAATGATCACATTTAGGGTTATCTACTGTCTGCCCAATACCCACTAATGATCACATTTAGGGTTAATTATCAACCATGTTTTGAGATGTCTTTTAAAGCAGTTGAATGAGGTTATTCTCTAATGTTCTGTGGGAGATGGTTCCATTCCCGGGCTGACCTGACTGAGAAAACCGACTGTCCAAATACACTTTTTTTTTAAGGAATTTCACAGTCTCCTCTTGCTGCCCCTCGAGTAGCACTGGTTGCTGCTGTTCTAAACTTGACTAGGCTGCATAGTGGTGGGGGGGCCAGGTTAAACCAATATTTTGAACATTAAACAGCAGTTCTTAGATGTGATCAGGTTGTCCCAACTTAAAAGTCTGTACTTATGGAGGACTGAACAGTGATGGTGTGATTTAGGTTTTTTGTCAAGTATTTTGAGAGCCTGTTTGTAATGAGACATGACCGGTTTAAGGGTAGTGGAGTTGGCAGTAGACCAGGTGGGTAAGCAATAGTTAGTGTGAGATAACATAACTCTAACCTAACCCTAACCAAACTATATATTTTAGTCATTTAGCAGACGCTCTTATCCAGAGTGACTTACAGTAAGTACAGGGACATTCCCCGAGGCAAGTAGGGTGAAGTGCCTTGCCCAAGGACACAAACTAAAAACCGAACCACACACACAATCTCACAGGCTGATGTTCCCTCCAGACTGCGACTCAGATCCTGTCCTCTCCGGTTCTAAGCCACGCCCTCCTGTTTGTCAACAAGAGCTCCGACGACTTCTTCCATCTCCAGGCGGCCTTCAGTGCCGCTGCTGCCCCCTTCAGGGGGAAGGTAGGTACTGCATTCACACACCTAACCCCCCGAACTAACCCTAATAACCGGAACTAATCCTAATAACCGGAACTAACCCTAACCATAATCTAACACCCTACTTGCCTCTGGGAGAATGTTCCTGTACTTACTGTAAGTCGCTCTGGATAAGGAATAGTAAATGTACTAATCTAGCCCTGTTCATTGTCACTTCTTGTACCACCTCCCAAACTACAGAAGCACTAACCCTAACACTATATTTGTCTGAACCATATGTGTGTGTGTAACTGCTGTTCGTGCTGGTGGATGTGGACGAGCCCAGGAACCTGAACCATATGTGTGTGTGTGTGTGTGTAGCTGCTGTTCGTGCTGGTGGATGTGGACGAGCCCAGGAACCTGAACCATATGTGTGTGTGTGTGTAGCTGCTGTTCGTGCTGGTGGATGTGGACGAGCCAAGGAACGGCAGGATGTTGGAGTACTTCCGTGTTCGAGACGTGGAGGCTCCCTTGCTGCGATTGGTCAACTTGACAGACTATGTGACCTACCAGCTCCCCTCTGACACGCTGGACACGCCCACCATCACACACTTCTGCCAGTCATACCTGGAGGGCAAGGCCAAGGTACACACAGACACACACACATAGACAACTACACACACACTCACAAGCAAGTAACATGTGTGTATGTGGTGTGTGTGTACGTGTGTGTCTGCATGTGGTGTGTGTGTATATGGTGTGTGTGTGTGTGTGTGTAGCCCCGCCTGCAGAGCGAGCCAGCTCCAGCTGACTGGGACCAGCGTCTGGTGAAGGAGCTGGTGGGCTCTAACCTGGAGAGAGTCGCCTTCAACCCAGACAAGACTGTCTTCATCCTGTTCTGTGGGGACACACACTCTTACACACATACACAAACACACTTACACACACACTCTTACATACACACACACACTCTTACATACACACATGCACACACACTGTTACCACAAACACACTCTTAAATACACACATGCACACACACTGTTACCACACACACACTCACATACACACATGCACACACACTGTTACCACACACACACTCACATACACACATACATACACACACATACACACTCATCATGCTCTCTGTTGCAGATCTGCCCTACAGCCAGAGGAGTCGCTCTCTCTTCCTGTTGTGGGAGGAGCTTGGTACGGCCTTCCTGTCCAGAGACGATGTGGTCATCGCCCGCATCGACACGTCATCCAATGACATTAATCTGTCTCTGCAGGAGCCAAGCCCCGCCTTGCTCCTCTTCCCCGCCCTTCATGCAGAGAGGGTCGGTCACACCGTCTGTGTGTTTGTGTGTGTGAGAGAGAGAGGATGTGTGTGTGTATGTTATTGTGTGTGTGTGAGAGAGAGAGGATGTGTGTGTGTATGTTATTGTGTGTGAGTGAGAGAGAGAGGATGTGTGTGTGTATGTGTGTGTGAGAGAGAGGATGTGTGTGTGTATGTTATTGTGTGTGAGTGAGAGAGAGAGGATGTGTGTGTGTATGTGTGTGTGAGAGAGAGAGGATGTGTGTGTGTATGTTATTGTGTGTGAGTGAGAGAGAGAGGATGTGTGTGTGTATGTGTGTGTGAGAGAGAGAGGATGTGTGTGTGTATGTTATTGTGTGTGAGTGAGAGAGAGAGGATGTGTGTGTGTATGTGTGTGTGTGTGAGAGAGAGGATGTGTGTTTGTATGTTATTGTGTGTGTGTGAGAGAGAGAGGATGTGTGTGTGTATGTTATTGTGTGTGTGTGAGAGAGAGAGGATGTGTGTGTGTATGTTATTGTGTGTGTGTGAGAGGTAACAGTATGTGTATTTTGCCAGGTGGTGATCTACAGAGGAGAGAGGACTCTGGAGGAGCTGAGGGGCTTTCTGGAGAGAGAGATGGAGAAAGCCAGCAGAGACAGAATCAAGGTTGTAAACCTGAACCAGCAGCTTTCATTGACACATGCCACATAACGTGTATTAGATGTATTTGACTCTAATGCACAATGTGTGTGTGTGTGTGTCTGTGTACGTGTGTGTGCGTGTTTCTGTGTACGTGTGTGTGCGTGTCTCTATGTGTGTGTTTGTGTCCAGGAAGAACAGGAGAGGAAGCAGTACATTGAAGCACAGAAGGCAGCAGAGATCAAGGAAGAACTTTAGTATGGATGTTTAGCATGCAGTATGGTAGTGTATTGCATGGTATGGTAGGATGTAGTAGATATTAAACCCTGTTTCAAAGTGTCCATCTCATTGTCTCATTGTCTCCTTTAAGAGACATCACACCTTGTTTGATTTTTTTTTTTTAAGTGAATCTCAAGTCTGGTGGTCATTACTGTTATTTATATGTGTAGTTTGACAAGAGCAGACCAGTCTAGACCAGAACATACCAGTCTAGTCCAGACCAGACCAGACCCAGACCATGCTAGTTCAGACCAGACCAGGACACCAGATTAGAACCAGGATGAAGCACTGAGGGTTCTAGAATGTCTGCAAATCAGAACTGTCATGATTTCGTGTTCTACATTTTGACCCAGATGCCTGTCCCCTTAAATCCAAATTAGCTTGATACCAGGGGTATATATATATATATACACACACACACACGCCCTGTCCTACACACATACATTTATTTAAAGATCTGTTTTTTCACAAATGTTCTTTTAAAGGGGTCATTGATTGCTAAATTGGTCATTGATCCGATTTTACCTTGTCCTAGTTGAATAACGACAGTTCGGTGGGTAAAATGGACATACAGTGAACCTCAAAGTCCATTGACACCTCTTTCCTATCTAAATCTCACAACTTGAAACTGCAGCTGTAAAACGATCGGTTTCGAAAAAGCTGAATTTGTGACGTCACAAATGTAGCATCACCTTGTCACGCCCCAACATTTATATACAAACCAGCCCTCTGGTTTTCTGGCCCAGGATCTCAGACACTACTTTAGCTGCGCGCTGCTCTGTGTACTTCCACGGGAATTACAAAGGAGAAAGTTTGGAAGTTTTTAAAGGATATTGAAAATGGACCATCGTAAATGCAGGGTTCCAGGCTGTACAGGGAATGCTGACACTTTTCAGAGTCTTCCTAAGGAACCGAACACTCGACGGGCTGTGATGTTTGTCTATGAGCAGATCCCTGTGCAGTTCGACCCTCAATTACACATTTGCTCGAACCATTTCACCGAGGACAGTTTTGAAAACCTAGGACAATGTAAAGCAGGATTTGCTATGAAGCTGTTGCTGAAAAGAGGTGCTGTTCCGACCTTATGTTCATCACAACCGCAAGCTGTAGTATGATGTTGTCGCTAACAGTTATTAGCAATGCTAACGTATCCTGCCTGTATCTAGCATCGGTAGAATGTGTGATGATTTAGGTTATTGGCAATGGGGCTAACGTTATTTAATGTTCCTGACTGTGCTTCATTCAAATAAATAATCTGTTTTGTCATGTAAATCTACAATTCAAGATGCATGTGTAACAGACGTGGTCTTGCATCTCCGTCTGAGGCATTCGGGAAACTGTCCGCTCCGACCAGGAGTCGAACCTACCACCTCTGACTTCCCAAGCGCCACCACTACCAACTACACCAACGAAAAGCTAGCAATTCGTTGACGCGGGTGGCCTGTTACATACCTGAGGAGTGAGTTTCACCGACACACACTGGCTACACATGTTTGTCCAGATCCATTTTTCAGTAAGATAGCTAGAGATAACTGAAGCTGAGTTGAATCACGGTAGTTTGTTTGCTAAGCTGTAGTGCTAACGTTACCCACCTAAGGTGATCCTGTTTATTTCGAAGTGGAAACAACTAACGTTATCATTTCAAATGATATCTAGTCAATCTGTTGAAAACAGTGTTGTGTAGACACAATAGATTTATTTGTACATTTTTATTTCAAGCCTCCACCTTCCATGTTTCAGTGAGTGCTGTTGGCTGTGTTGCGTCTTTGCTCCGCAGTTTCACTCGTTGTAAACCAACCAATCAGTGCGCAGCTCATCTATATATTCATGAGAATACCATAAAAGGAGAAAACCTCTTGTTTTTTCCCAGGGCCATTTCACAGGGTTGCATTAGGGCGCATAGAACAGGACCCGGGCCATTTTCAGCCAAACCAACATTACATTAGCCTGGTCCTAACCAGACTCCCGTACATTTCATTTGTACAGAGTCTGGCCTCACTCCATTGACAAGTGTTGACTTCCTTGTAGGCGGGTACTCTGTTGAAGTTTAAAACTATTGGATCTGCCCAGAGCCACTCTGATCTGCCATAACCAATCGCTAGCGTTCGCCTTAGCCAATTCCTTCACGACTACTGTAACAGAGCTAGCTGCCGTAGCTGGAAAATCAAACTGTTCCCGAACCCTGTGGGGAGGAGGGCCACAACATCATGGCCACCAACAAAACTCAGCAAAACTTGTTCTTGCTCCGGCTTTAGTTTATAGATATTCGGCAGTGTTGCCACAACGGACCGAATGGCTTCGCTTTCTCCGCCGCCATTACAGAACTACAACACAAACTAGCGCACAACATCAA
Source organism: Thaleichthys pacificus (assembly GCA_023658055.1). NCBI lineage: Eukaryota > Metazoa > Chordata > Actinopteri > Osmeriformes > Osmeridae > Thaleichthys > Thaleichthys pacificus. Next base: position 12,058,011 of record CM042860.1, read on the forward strand.
CGTCATCGTTCTCAGCCACTCTCCCTGTTCGCTGATTCGCCGGTAGAAAATCAACCTGAAAAATCTGACTTAGTACCGCATGGCCAGACCTAGTACAGAAGCAAAATCCAAAATTGAGCGGAAGTACGTAGGAGGGCAGAGCCAGGCTAACGTTACATACCCTATTCTGAGACCTTAAGGAACAGTGTGAAATACCACAAAAAAAACAGTCAATGACCGCTTTAAACACTTATTAATATTAATGTCAAAACTACTGTTCCTCGCTTATCTACAAATACCTCAATTATAAAGTGTTGTTTTATTGGTTAGGGTTATATTATAGTTATGTTAGGGTTATGTTATAGTTATGTTAGGGTTATATTATAGTTTTGTTAGGATTATGTTATAGTTATGTTAGGGTTATATTATAGTTTTGTTAGGGTTATGTTATAGTTATGTTAGGGTTATATTATAGTTTTGTTAGGGTTATGTTATAGTTATGTTAGGGTTATATTATAGTTTTGTTAGGGTTATGTTATAGTTATGTTAGGGTTATGTTATAGTTATGTTAGGGTTATGTTATAGTTATGTTAGGGTTATGTTATAGTTATGTTAGGGTTATGTTATAGTTATGTTAGGGTTATATTATAGTTTTGTTAGGGTTATGTTATAGTTATGTTAGGGTTATATTATAGTTTTGTTAGGGTTATGTTATAGTTATGTTAGGGTTATGTTATAGTTATGTTAGGGTTATATTATAGTTTTGTTAGGGTTATGTTATAGTTATGTTAGGGTTATATTATAGTTTTGTTAGGGTTATGTTATAGTTATGTTAGGGTTATATTATAGTTATGTTAGGGTTATGTTATAGTTATGTTAGGGTTATATTATAGTTATGTTAGGGTTATGTTATAGTTATGTTAGGGTTATGTTATAGTTTTGTTAGGGTTATGTTATAGTTATGTTAGGGTTATATTATAGTTAAGTTAGGGTTATGTAACGTTTAGCCGTATCTGCACTGAAATTGCGATACAAAAATGTGCATCTGCTAACAAAGTATGAAATGAATGAAATTAAGCATGACATTTATATTTAGAAAACTGGCTAACATAACCAGTTCACTGGAAATACGATTTGACAAATTTCCTCGTGAACTGTTAAAAAAGAGACGTTTGGTGAAAGTTCGGTTTGACCTGAAATGAGGTTTGACCTCAGAAATCCCAATATGGAATTTCTGCTTGGTTTTTCTGCTGTTGTCAATCATTTTTTATAGCTAAAATAAAATAAATTATAATGTGTGTATGTATAATGTGTATGTTACTGTTGGGATGTATTGCAGTACAATTTGATAGTAAGAAATATACAGTTTTTTCCCCTCCCATAATTGAATTCCATTATATAGCTATTTCGCTTGCAACAGCTCTGTACCTCTGTTGGTCGACTGTAGCTACTACAGCATACATGCCCAGTAAACCCTTGCTCCCCTCATTAAAGAGGTGATACAGTATACTAAAGAAAGTTTGTTATACAAAATTATATAAAACTCTGTAGATTGGGTGTATGGCTAGGGTTATGGTGGTCATTTACATTTGCTTTCAATAAACCCTAACTTACAGAAAACGCAGTAGTTTTGATAGGCAGGTAGGCGCGATCTTTGAAACATACCATGTCATAAAAGTGATGATGGTCTTTTCCTGCTCCCGCGGTCCCTGCACGGGGCAAGTTTCTGATCATCACTGAGCCCTGGTGACTGGTGGGCACACTTATATAGCATACACACGCGCACATCCATACACACATGCTCACACCGACACACGCAGAACTACGTTCATAATGACAAACACGCGTGCGCGCTCCAACATCAGCCTGGACCAAGGATTACAACTGGAGTGTTGCGCGCACAGCTGGCTCGTGTTTATGTAATACCGTGCTACGCGAGCTCCGCAACCGAGCGACATTGGTGACGTTAAAATATCAGTGCGTGTTGATATTCTGAGGATGGTGCTCGAGTGATCGGCGGGAGGAAGCTCCCGATTCACACGCATGTACGCACGGACCCACGTCAGGCTGGACTGAGCACTCGGACATTCTGTGGGATCGCGAGGTTACTGAAGGGAGGACAAAGCGGACCGAGAGCACCCTGACCGGAGGGACGTCCCGTGGCCGTAGAGGGATAACGGGGCCGGTCGGTTTAGAGGTTATTGAGGTTGTTTGAGCAGCGGGATCTGCTTTGCATCTTGCCGTGTTGGAGCAGCCAAATCCATCTCCACCTCCACCCGGTGGACCGGAGCAGGCAGGGGGATGTAGGAGACGGATTAACAGGAGACAGACCGAGAAAAGAGCAGGGAGATGGGGAAGGATCAGGAGCTGCTGCAGGCCGTGAAGACCGAGGATCTGCTGACGGCTCAGCGGCTTCTACAGAGACCCCGAGCGGGGAAAGCAAGTGAGTTTCACCCCACCCCCTCGCTCACGCTCACGCTCACTCACACACACACACTGGGCCGGGCGTCCTCACACACACAGGCCTAGTACGTCATGGCAGACGGTTGTGCATGGAGTCGCAAATTTGATGTCATATCGATGGAGTTAGCTCTCCCCTCTCCTTCCACCTCTCTGTACAAGTGCACACGTATATTATAGGGTTCGATTTATATATAGTATATATCATAGGGTTAGACTGTATATGTGTATATATGTATTAAGATTATATTAAGTGTAAACGGGTTATTTACATGTATAATTATTATGATCATGTTATGTGTACATGAACACTATACAGAAAGCATACTGTTTAATACAATTTGATGACGTGTATATAGGGCTGTTTTACTTGGGTTTCCTCGTCTCTGAATGGGATTATGATGGTCATGTGATGACAGAGAGGGCATGGCTACACAGTTAGTTCCTGCAAGAGTGTGTGTGTCTGTGTGTGTGTGTCTGTGCTTATGTGAAAGAGACTACTACTGTTCTCAGGGAAGTGTGCGTGTGTGAGTGTGTGTGTGTGTGTCATACACACTACACCACTGCTCTCAGAGAAGGGATTACTGGTGTGTAAAGACGCCAGATGTTTTTAGTAATAATGTAGGCATCATGTGTGTGTGTGTGTGAGGTGTCTGCATGTGTACGTGAGGTGTATGTGTGAGGTATTTGTGTGTATGAGGTAAGTGTGTGTGAGTGTGTGTTTGCAGTGTGTGTGAGTGTGTGTGTTTGAGGTGTGTGAGTGAGTGACTGAGTGTGAGTGTGTTAGGCATCAGGAGCAGGCCTGCAGTGGGCAGGAGTGTGTGTGTTTGAGGTGTGTGAGTGTGTGTGTTTGAGGTGTGTGAGTGAGTGTGTGAGTGAATGAGTGTGTGTGAGGCGTCAGGAGAGGAAATGTGTTCGGAGGAGCAACAACACCTGTGATATTAGAGTGAGAGTGAGTGTGTGTGTGAGAGAGTGAGTGTGTGTGTGAGAGAGTGAGTGTGTGTGTGTGTGAGAGGGAGTGTGTGTGTGTGAGAGGGAGTGTGTGTGTGTGAAAGGGAGTGTGTGTGTGTGAGAGGGAGTGTGTGTGTGTGAGAGGGAGTGTGTGTGTGTGAGAGGGAGTGTGTGTGTGAGAGAGGGAGTGTGTGTGTGTGTGTGAGAGTGAGTGTGTGTGTGTGTGTGAGAGGGAGTGTGTGTGTGTGAGAGGGAGTGTGTGTATGAGAGTTCATGGGAGTGACGTGTGATCTACAGGGAGTTGAAGTGATAATTAGATTTCAATTACAGACAGTTTTACTCCTCCTTTCTCATCTCCCTCCCCCTGTTTCTCTCCCTCCCTTTCCCTCTCTCCCTCCCTCTCTCCCTCCCTCTCTCTCTCCCTCTCTCTCTCCCTCTCTCTCTCTCTCTCTCTCTCTCTCTCTCTCTCTCTCTCTCTCTCTCCCTCACTCTCCCTGTTTCTCTCCCTCTCTCTCTCCCTGCTTCTCTCCCTCTTTCTCACTGTCTGTCTGTGTGTGTGTGTTTGTGAGTTAATCTGTGACTGTGAACATTCCAGACAGAGAAAAGCAGAGTCCTACTCCTCCAACGCAACAACACATCATGTGACCATGTCCAGATCAGTGCATTTTGACAATGTAGAGTGAGAAGGGAGAAGGGAGGAGAGAGGGACCAGAGAGGGAGAAGATAGAGGAAAGAGGGAGAGGGAGGAGAGAGGGACCAGAGAGGGAGAAGATAGAGGAGAGAGGGACCAGAGAGGGAGAAGATAGAGGAAAGAGGGAGAGGGAGGAGAGAGGGAGAGAGGAGCAGTGATATGGAGATTGGGGAAGGCGAGTGGAGGGAGGGGGGGGGGGTGTCCAGCAAAGAAACCTGCCCAACTGTTTAATAATTCAGAGGTAAACCTGGTACCATGTGTACACACACATACACACACACAGATAGATAGAAAGAGCCATAGAGAGGGTGGAAAAAGAGAGGAGGTGAGAGAGGAGACCGGAGGGGAGAAAAGGAGAGAGAGGAGAAAGGAGAGGAGTATAGAGAGTAAGAGCGAGAGGAGGAGAGAAAGGTGGAGAGAGGAGAGAGGAGGAAAGAGAGCTTTTCCCCAGATTACAGATTATGCCCATCAGATGAGGATTATACCCCCTCTGTGTGTATGTGCAAGTATGGTGTGTGTTTTGTGTGTGTTGTATAAATGTGTGTTTTGTGTGTTCTAAGTGTGTGTGTGTGTTAAATCAGAAATTATATTTAGGTTAACACCAGCATACCTCTAGTCTGCATATGGTAAACTCACATACACATTCATATACACACAGTCACCACACTCACGCGTATACACACACTCATACACCATTGTCTATATTCACACACACTCATATACACACACACTCACACAGTGTGTCCATACACACTCCTACAAACTCACTCACACACACTCATATACTCACATGATATGCTGTTTGTTTGTGTTCTAGAATTGTTGGGAACAGCGAAGAGAGTTAATGTGAACTTTCAAGATACTGACGGGTGAGTGTTACACACACACACACACACACACACAGATACTCTCTCTCTCTCTCTCTCTCTCTCTCTCTCTCTCTCTCTCTCTCTCTCTCTCTCTCTCTCTCTCTCTCTCTCTCTCTCTCTCTCATACACACACACACAGATACACTCTCTCTCTCTCTCTCTCTCTCTCTCTCTCTCTCTCTCTCTCTCTCTCTCTCTCTCTTTCTCATACACACACACACAGATACACTCTCTCTCTCCTTCTCTCTCTCTCTCTCTCTCTCTCTCTCTCTCTCTCTCTCTCTCTCTCTCTCTCTCTCTCTCTCTCTCTCTCATACACACACACACAGATACACTCTCTCTCTCTCTCTCTCTCTCTCTCATGTAGCAACACAACACAAACACTAACACTTCCTGTTCCGACACAACACAAATACTAACACTTCCTGATCCGACAACACAAACACTAAGGCTGTGTCTACTACCGCGCACTTGTGCACTTCGAGCACTGACTTTCAGTGCTTAGGGCGCTTACACTGACAGAACCAGCAGAATTCAGTGCACTGAAAGTACCCGGATGACGCACTGCAAACGGTCAAAAAATGCAGTGTACAACGATGGACACTACTCGCCCTAAACGGGCGCCATATTGGCTACGTAGCGGAAGAGGAGGAGCCCTTTCGGCAGCTTTTCATTTCATTTCTAAAATAATGGCGGACGAAATGACTCGCGAGCAGATTCGCCTTAGATTCGCGGGTGTCACAATCAGATTTGCGTCCGTCACTTCCCGCTAAGTGGTTAACTTAAGTGTTCCATTTGAGACAGCACTACTCAGCGATGCAGTGCACTACAGATGTAAGTGCACTGTATTGCAGTGCACTGTATTGCAATGTACTTAGTAAAGTGCGCGGTAGTAGACACAGCCTAACACTTCCTGTTCCGACACAACACAAACACTAACACTTCCTGTTCCGACACAACACAAACACTAACACTTCCTGTTCCCAAAGACACAGGAACACTCTCTCACACTCTTTCTTAGAGAGAGAGAGAGTAACCACAGGGGTTAGGGTTAGAGAAAGAGAGAGTTAGGGTAACTAGTGTTCACCAGCACTCTAGTAACATCCAGACCTCACGTATGGAGCAGAAAGTGTGTGTACGTGTATATGTATATGTGTGTGTGTGTGGTCTCTTTGGTGTTGCACTCCATCCCTCTCTCTTGTGACCTACTTCCATTAATAAGCAATCTCTCTGCCCTGAAGCATGGTCGCATGCACACACACACACACATACAGATACACATCTACAGTAGAGACCATACTTCTATTGCAATAGAAAAATAATAGAATATTACTTTACTTTTCATCCAGTGAGGAAATGTTTCTTTGGCATCAGATTCCATGAAACTGAAAATGATTACAGACAGACAGTCCACTCTCCAGTCACCAAAGATATTCACATATACTCACAGCAGGCCTGTTCCTACTGCACTAGTTGGATAAATACATCTCTATGTGTTTGTGCAGGCTGTCTGCCCTGCACTATGCAGCCCTCAGTGGGAACAGAGACCTGCTGTCCCTGCTGCTGGAGGCCCAGGCCACGGTGGACATCAAGGACAACAAAGGTGCCCCCTCCTCCCCCCCTCCCTCTTCCCCTCCTCCCCTACTCCTTATCCCCCCCCCTCCTCCCCTCCTCCTCCCCTACTCCTTACCCTCCTCCTCCCCTACTCCTTACCCTCCTCCTCCCCTACTCCTTACCCTCCTCCTCCCCTACTCCTCCCCCCTCCTCCCCTCCTCCTCCTCCCCTACTCCTTACCCTCCTCCTCCCCTACTCCTCCCCCCTCCTCCCCTCCTCCTCCTCCCCTACTCCTTACCCTCCTCCTCCCCTACTCCTCCCCCCTCCTCCCCCTCCTCCTCCTCCCCCCTCCTCCCCTCCTCCTCCCCTCCTCCTCCACTCCTCCCCCCTCCTCCCCTCCTCCTCCTCCCCTACTCCTTACCCTCCTCCTCCCCTACTCCTCCCCCCTCCTCCCCTCCTCCTCCTCCCCCCTCCTCCCCTCCTCCTCCCCTCCTCCTCCACTCCTCCCCCCTCCTCCCCTCCTCCTCCTCCCCTACTCCTACCCTCCTCCTCCCCTACTCCTCCCCCCCTCCTCCCCTCCTCCTCCTCCCCTACTCCTTACCCTCCTCCTCCCCTACTCCTCCCCCCTCCTCCCCTCCTCCTCCTCCCCTACTCCTTACCCTCCTCCCCTCCTCCTCCTCCCCTACTCCTCCACTCCTCCCCCCTCCTCCCCTCCTCCTCCTCCCCTACTCCTTCACTCCTCAACCTCATTTCTCTTCCACTGCATGCCTGAATTTGATCACTGTCAATATTGAAGCACTATGTCCACCATATGGCCTTGCACACAACTCACACACTCACACACACACTCACATACATGCACAATGTAATGTTAGATGGTGTGTGTGTGATGGTGTGTGTGTGATGGTGCGTGTGTGATGGTGTGTGTGTGATGGTGTGTGTGTGATGGTGCGTGTGTGATGGTGCGTGTGTGATGGTGCGTGTGTGATGGTGTGTGTGTGATGGTGTGTGTATGATGGTGTGTGTGTGATGGTGTGTGTGTGATGGTGTGTGTGTGATGGTGTGTGTATGATGGTGTGTGTGTGATGGTGTGTGTGTGATGGTGTGTGTGTGATGGTGTGTGTGTGATGGTGTGTGTGTGATGGTGTGTGTGTGATGGTGTGTGTGTGTGTCATCAGGAATGCGTCCTCTACACTATGCTTCGTGGCAGGGAAAGACTGAACCAATGAAAATGCTTCTGAAGGCGGGCTCATCGGTGAATGGCCAATCAGAGGAGGGTCAGATCCCGCTCCACCTATCGGCCCAGCATGGACACTATGACGGGGTAACCAATCACAGCACTCCACACTCCGGTCAATAAAATGAGACTGGATTTGTCTGCAGGGTGTTGAACAGCCCCTGGACGCCTCTTTGAATGAAAGCTGCTGAGCAAACATGCAATTATAATAATAACATGACATCACTGGCTCCTGTGTGAGTAATAATAACATGACATCACTGGCTCCTGTGTGAGTAATAATAACATGACATCACTGGCTCCTGTGTGAGTAATAATAACATGACATCACTGGCTCCTGTGTGAGTAATAATAACATGACATCACTGGCTCCTGTGTGAGTAATAATAACATGACATCACTGGCTCCTGTGTGAGTAATAATAACATGACATCACTGGCTCCTGTGTGAGTAATAATAACATGACATCACTGGCTCCTGTGTGAGTAATAATAACATGACATCACTGGCTCCTGTGTGAGTAGAGCTGCAGCTATCTATAACTGCTGGACTCAGAATCAGAATCAGAATTCGATTTTATTTGCCATGTAGGTTTACACAAACACGGAATTTACTGTGGCAGGAAGGTGCAAACAATAAACATATACGGATCTTAAATTAAGTTAAAAAGTACAATAGTTTAACTAATTCTAAGAACTAAACAATCAGGAATAATAATAATAATAATTTAGAATATAAAATGTATATATATATACGTATATATAAACCCCTCAAAAAAACACCACAACAGCTTGGCACCTCCTCCTCATGCTGGTCACCAGCCTGGTCACACACTGCTGTGGGATGGCATCCCATTCCTCAACCAGGATTTGTCGCAAGTCAGCCAACATGTCTGTGTTGGTCACTCTGGCACATACAGCACGCCCAAGCTGATCCCACTTGAAGCTCAAAACGAGAGTGAATACCATCAGAAGAATATTGCAGGGGATTTTGGCAATTTTCTTTGGGCCGCTACCCACACGGTTAGCTGTGTTGCTCATTCCACAAATGCACGATCCTTACAAGTTGTACCTCATTGTAAAGGGGACTAATCAGGCTTTTCAACGATATAAAATACAATACCAATTGGTAATATTGAAGGGAGGAATAATCTACCTAAATAACGTTTCCAAACTTTTTTTGAGGGGTTTATATAAAAACAAGAATAGGAATATAAGAATATGAGTATGAATATGAATAAGAATATGAATGAGCAGCATGAATAGGTAACATAGTGCTAATGAGATTCAGGTGGCTTGTGCATAGTGCAATAGATCATATTTAAATATTTAAATGTCAGTGGTAGTCTTCAACAACAAGCAATCAATCAAAAGTGATTCTGTTTCTCTCTCTGTGTGTGTGTGTGTGTGTGTGTGTGAGTCTGGTTTATGTGTGTGTGAGTCTGGTCTCTGCATGTGTGCATGTGTGTGTGTCTGTGTGTGTGAGTCTGGTCTCTGCATGTGTGTGTGTGTCTGTGTGTGTGAGTCTGGTCTCTGCATGTGTGTGTGAGTCTGATCTCTGCATGTGTGTGTGTCTGGTCTCTGCATGTGTGTGTGTCTGGTCTATGCGTGTGTGTGTGTGGTCTCTGTATGTGTGTGTGTGTGTGTCTGGTCTCTGTATGTGTGTGTGTCTCTAGTCAGAGATGCTCCTGCAGCACCAGTCGAACCCATGTCTGTCAGACGCAGCAGGGAAGACTCCTCTGGACCTGGCCTGTGAATTTGGACGAGTCGGGGTGAGACCTCCTTCTCAGATCACCTGCCTGTCTGCCTGTCTGCCTGTCTGCCTGTCTGCCTGTCTGCCTGTCTGTCTGTCTGTCTGTCTGTATCTCTATACCTCCTCATTTTACTCTTTCAGTCTCTGCCTAGTCATGATGTGGGTGTCGTCATGGTAACTCTTTGGTGTGTGTGTGCAGGTAGTGCAGCTGCTACTCAGCAGTAACATGTGTGCCGCCATGTTGGAGCCCAAACCCTCGGACCCCACCGGAGTCTCTCCTCTCCACCTCGCTGCAAAGAACGGACACATCGATGTCATCCGGTCAGAACCCTAACCCTAACCCATCCGGTCAGAACCACACAACTCTAACCCTAATTCAACCATACCTAGTCTAACCTATGTGTGTGGTGTGTGTGTGGTGTGTCTGTATGGTGTGTGTATGGTGTGTGCGTATGGTGTATGGTGTGTTGCAGGCTGCTGATCCAGGCTGGTATAGACATCAACAGGCAGTCAGAGTCGGGCACAGCGCTCCACCAGGCTGCCCTCTGTGGTAAGACAGAGGTAGTACGCCTGCTGCTGGACGTGAGTTATCCTCTAACGCAACTCTACACACACCACATACACACACACACCGACACTAACTCTACACACACCACACACACACACTAACGTTAACTCTACACACACCACACACACATACACACACTAACGTTAACTCTACACACACCATACACACACACACACTGACGCTAACCCTACACACACCATACACACATACACTCACACACTTGTACCCTCAGAGTGGGATCAGCGCAGGAGTGAGGAACACACTCTGCCAAACGGCTCTGGACATCGTCAACCAGTTCACCACCACACAAGCCAGCAGAGAGATCAAGCAGCTGCTGAGAGGTGAGGAGGGGGGAGGAGGAGGGGGAGTGGGAGGGGGAAGGAGGAGGGGGAAGGGGAGGGGGAAGGAGGAGGGGGAAGGGGAGGAGGGAGAAGGGGTAGGAGGAGGGCGGAGGGGGAGAAGGAGGGGGAGGGAGGAGGAGGGGGGAGGAGGGAGGAGGGAGGGTTTGAGTAACTGTGTACGTGTATGTGTGTGATGTGTGTGTATGTGTGTGTGTATCATAGATGCGTCCGCGGCCATGCAGGTGAGAGCGCTGAAGGACTACTGCAACAACTATGACCTGACCAGCCTCAACATCAAGACTGGAGACATCATCACGGTACACACACTTTCACACACACACTCTCTCACACCTCACACTCACACCACGCACACACATTCACATGCACTCACACCGGGTTGTGTGTGTGTTTGGTGTGTGTGTGTGTCAGGTTTTGGAGCAGCACACTGACGGGAGATGGAAGGGTTGTATCCATGACAACCGGACAGGAAATGACCGTGTGGGCTACTTCCCATCCAACATGGTGGAGGTGATCAAGAGGGCAGGTGACCAATCACATCGCGGCAGAAGTGTGGATGTGAGAGAGAGAGTATATGAGAGTTTTAGCAGTAGCAAAACTCCACCAGTCACAACCTTGATGTCCATAGCCCCCTCCGGCTCTCCCTCCCTCTCCTCCCTTCCTCTCTCTCTCCCTCTCTCCCTCTCCTCCCTCCTCCCTCCTCCCGCCCTCTCTCCCTCTCTCCCTCTCTCCCTCTCTCCCTCTCTCCCTCTCCTCCCTCCTCCCGCCCTCTCTCCCTCTCTCCCTCTCCATCTCCATCTCCATCTCCTCCCTCTCTCCTTCTCCTCCCTCCCCCCTCCCTTTCTCCATCCCTCTCTCCCTCCTCCCTCTCTCCCTCTCTCCCTCTCCTCCCTCCCTCTATCCCTCCTCCTCCTCCTCCTCCCTCCCTCTCTCCCTCTCTCCCTCTCTCCCTCTCTCCTCCCTCCTCCCTCTCTCCCTCTCTCCCTCTCCTCCTACAGTTCCTGGCTCTGCCACCATTCAGTTTGCATGGTTCACCTCTATGCTTCATGTTAGATTCCATTGTTTTTGCTTCGTAAGTTCTTCATTCTAAGTTTGTATTTATCTTCTAATATTAGTTGTATTTTAGCTCATATAAGTTTATACTTTCTTTAGATTTCTTACATAAATTATTATATTCATTAGTTTTTTTTCTTTAAAATCCGTTTATATTTTCTTCAGTGTTAGTTTATATTTTGACTGACTTGTGTTTGGGTTGTTGTCGTTTGCCTTTTCCTCTTCCTGGTCTGCACATAGGCCACACCCACTCCCCACAGAGCCACACCCTCCTGTTGCGTAGACCCGCCCAATCCCCTTGCCCTGCCCTCCCTGTCAACGGCCACACCTCTCATTTCTTTCCTCTTCCTTCTTCTCCTGAAACTCACTCCTTCACCCAGACTCCTCTGTTCTCCTCCTTTGGCTATGCTACACTTCCTCCCCCCCCCCCTCCTCTCTTCCCCTCTGCCACCCCTGCCCCTCCCCTCTCCACCCCTCCTGCCCCTCTTCTCTCCACGAATCAGGAGCAGCACAGTCAGACAGGTACCTAGCAACCATCTGATCTTATTAACATAAAGTAACATCAGTTATGGCAACAACATATTACATCATCCCGCCCACCAGCATAAGAGCCAATAGCATCCCACCACCCAGAAGACAATAGCGTCATTCCACCCAGCAGACCACCAGACCAGTTACCCTGACTACCAGACCACCAGACCAGTTACCCTGACTACCAGACTACCTGACCAGTTACCCTGACTACCAGACCTGTTAACCTGGCTACCACACTTTCAGACCACCAGACCAGTTACCCTGACTACCAGACTACCAGACCAGTTACCCTGGCTACCACACTATCAGACCACCAGACCAGTTACCCTGACTACCAGACCAGTTACCCTGACTACCAGACCAGTTACCCCTACCAAATTATCAGATTACCAGACCAGCCAACTATCAGATTACTCTACAGTTTTTAACACTTGACTGCTTCAAGTGGAGGCAGTATCCTGCCTGGTGCACTCTGATTGGCTGCTACTGGCTCTCCAGCACAATCTTTCATGCCATTGGTTCCTTCCCCTCTAGTATAGTCTAGTAAGTGTGTGTGTGTGTTACAATTACTGTGTGTGTATAAATCTGAGTGTATGAGTGTGATGAATGGCTGTGCTTCCTTTTTCATGGGGTTTTTCTGACAGTTACAGATGCTGTGTGTATGTGTGTGCGTGTGTGTATGGTGTGTGCTGGTGTGAGTGTGTGTGTGTATGGTGTGTTTGTGTGTATGGTGTGTGTGTATGGTGTGTGTGTATGTTGTATGTGTGTATGGTGTGTGTATGGTGTGTGTGTGTATGGTGTGTGTGTGTGTGTATGGTGTGTGTGTATGGTGTGTGTGTGTATGGTGTGTGTGTGTGTATGTATGGTGTGTGTGTGTATGGTGTGTGTGTATGGTGTGTGTGTGTGTGTATGGTGTGTGTGTGTATGGTGTGTGTGTGTATGGTGTGTGTGTGTGTATGGTGTGTGTGTGTATGGTGTGTGTGTGTGTATGGTGTGTGTGTATGGTGTGTGTGTGTATGGTGTGTGTGTGTGTATGGTGTGTGTATGGTGTGTGTGTGTGTATGGTGTGTGTGTGTATGGTGTGTGTGTGTGTATGGTGTGTGTGTGTATGGTGTGTGTGTGTGCTCCAGGTACGAGGGGTTCCAGCCCCCCGGGCTCCCCCACACTGGGCCAGCAGGGCGGCAGCATTGAGGACATCTGGGTGCTGAGGAAGCCCCTGGCAGGTTAGACCCTAGCTAGCTAACCCTAACCCTAACTACACACACAAACTCACACACACATCCATATATGTACAGTATATATGTGTGTGCAAGTGTATTTATAATGTGTGTGTGTTTATAATATGTGTGTGTGTAATATGTGTTGGTGTGTGTAACAGGAGGAGACAGGAGTGGCAGTGTGGCCAGTATAGGTAGTGTTCGTTCCACAGGCAGCAGCCAGGCCTCAGGGAACATACAGACGATCAACACGCCTCCCCCTAGCTCACATGCTAGCAACATGCTTCCCCTAGCTCACACGCTAGCAACATGCCTCCCCCTAGCTCACACGCTAGCAACATGTCTGGCCTCAACACACACGGGCTGAACGCTCCAGGTCTCCATGCACAGGCAGAGGGAGTTAAGGTGTGTTGGTTTTCCTGGTTCCTACTTGCCTCACAGTGTGTACTCTACTCTCACTGAACATGTTTACATGGTGTGTGTCTGCATGTCCTCTGTAGCTTCTGGCTACTGTCTTGTCCCAGTCAGTGAAAGCCAAAGAGCATCTACTGGAGCAGTCACGATCAGTGGAGCAGTCGGCAGGTATACACACACAGACACACACATACACCTACACACACAGACACACACCACACATACACACACAGACACACACCACACATACACACACAGACACACATACACCTACACACATACACACACCACACATTCACACAGACACAAACCACACATACAGACACACACCACACATACACACACAGACACACACCACACATACAGACACAAACACACAGTCACAAACGCACATTTACATTTATGCATTTAGCAGACGCTTTTATCCAAAGCGACTTCCAAGAGAGAGCATTACAAAAGAGCATAGGTCACTGATCATAACAACGAGATAGCCCCAAACATTGCAAGCAGCCAAAACATGAAGTATACATTGTGAAAAACCAAATAAGTGCCAAGGGGAAGAACCATAAGAGCATGCAGTTAAACAAGTTACAATTAAACAACATGAAACTCAAAAAAGTGCACATACACACACACCCTCAATCACTCAAAGTATTTACAACATGCTTGCACTCTCTCTTCTTTTCTCTCCTTCTCTCTCCATCTCTATCTCCTTTCTCCTCTTCTCTTTATCTCTATCTCCTTCATCCTCCTCTGTCCATCTCTATCTCCTTTATCCTCCTCTGTCCATCTCTATCTCCTTTCTCCTCTTCTCTTCATCTCTATCTCCTTTCTCCTCCTCTCTTCATCTCTGTCCATCGCTATTTCCTCTCCTCTCTCTCCTTCTCTTTCAGCCTCCTGTGCTCAAGAGCAGAGGTCATTTGAACGGAAGGTAGAAGCAGAGGTGGCTGATGGGAAGGTGAGTTATCCTGCTCTGTGGACTGGCCCGTCACCATGGAGACACAGACAGAGCCCCGGCCTCCAGGCCCACACTGTGTTCTCTAGAACGAGCTGAGAGAGTGTTCTGTGTTCTAGAACGAGGCAGTTCTAGAGCTGAGAGTGTTCTGTGTTCTAGAACGAGGCAGTTCTAGAGCTGAGAGAATGTTCTGTGTTCTAGAACGAGGCAGTAGTGGCGTGGCTCAGTGAGTTTCAGCTGCAGTTCTACACCACCCACTTCCTCACGGCAGGATATGACCTCGACACCGTTAGCTGCATGAGCTCTGAGGTAAGGTCACCTGACCTCAGCCCTGCTCTCCAGCCCCGCCCCCTGTCTGTCTGTCCAGGCTCCACCCAGCCCAGCTGGCCAATCAGCTATCAGACCACTCCCTGACCTCTGACCCGGATGATGTCATCATAACCCTCCTGTCTGTGTCACCTGACCCCGGTGTGAGTCCTCAGAGATAGCCAATCACCTCTCATTCTGCCTGCATCATTTGTATATACTTGATGCAACCTGTTTTGCATGTGACGAACAACCTGTAGTAGAGTTGTCTGTGTGTGTGTCTGTGTGTGCGTGTATCTGTGTGTGTGTGTCTGTGTGTGTCTGGGTGTGTGACTGTGTCTGCGAGTGTGTAATGTATAACTGTAATGTAATGTGTGAATATCGGTGTCTCTGTATGTGTGCAAGCGAAAGCAACACATTGTACCCGGGTGTGTAACTATAACTGTCCTCTGCATGTGTGTGCGTGCCTGTGTGCACATGTGTGTTTGCCTGCTTGTGTGTATGTGTGCATGCTTGTGTGTGTGTGTGTGTGCGCATGCATGCGTGTGTATATGTGTGTGTGTGCATGCGCATGTGTGTGTGTGCATGCACGTGTGTGTGTGTGTGAATGCGTGTGTATGTGTGTGCATGCATGCTTGTGTGTATGTGTGCATGCGTGCCTGTGTGTGCATGCGTGCTTGTGTGTGTGTGCATGCATGCTTGTGTGTATGTGTGCATGCGTGCCTGTGTGTGCATGCGTGCTTGTGTGTGTGTGCATGTGTGCTTGTGTGTGTGTGCATGCCTGCTTGTGTGTGTGCATGCGTGCTTGTGTGTGTGTGCATGTGTGCTTGTGTGTGTGCATGTGTGCTTGTGTGTGCATGCGTGCTTGTGTGCATGCGTGCTTGTGTGTGTGTGTGCATGCATGCTTGTGTGTGTGTGTGTGTGCATGCATGCTTGTGTGTGTTAGGATCTGACTGCTATTGGAGTGACTAAGCCAGGACATCGTAAGAAGCTGACAGCTGAGATCAGCAAGTTGCCTTCCACAGAGTGGCTGCCAGAATACCGACCTGTAAGAATACACTTGTACCTAAAACATACGCGCACAAAAACCTGTACCTAAAACATACACACACACCTGTCCAGTTACATTCACCATGTATGGGCATGATACTGTGTGGGAAAAACACTTTGCCTGAAATTGTGTGCATGCGTGTGTATGTGTTCCTGCAGGCCAGCCTGGCAGACTGGCTGTCTCTAATAGGTCTGCACCAGTACTACCAGGTTCTGGTCCAGAACGGCTATGAGAACATGGACTTTGTCTCTGAGCTCAGCTGGGATGACCTCCAGGAGATCGGCATCACCAAGCTGGGTAACTATGACAACAGACAGATACAGCATCACCAAGCCGGGTAACCATGACAACAGACATATACAGCATCACCAAGCCGGGTAACTGTGACAACAAACAGATACAACATCACCAAGCTGGGTAACTATGACAACTGACAGATACAGCATCCCCAAGTTTGGAAACCATGACTACAGATATACTGCATTTCTGAGCTGGTTAACCAAAACTACAGACAGAGAGCTAAGTAACCATGACTACAGACACAGTGATTGGTGTGGATTAGGGTTAACTGGGGCCAGGTAACAGATAGACTGATGCTCTGTGTAACTATGACTACAATCAGGCTGATGTTGCATGTAACCATAACTACAACTGGACTGATGCTGTGTGTAACCATGACGATGGCTAGACTGATGCTGTGTGTCTCCTAGGTCACCAGAAGAAGCTGATGCTGGCGGTGAGGAGACTGAAGGACCTGCAGACTGGAGACCGTAGCTCCACCCCTCCTCCCTCTAGACCTGCCCCCCTCGCCAGACCCTGCCCAGACACCGCCTCCCCCTCTCACACCCCCCCCCAGACCCCCACCAAGACCCAGTCCTCCTGCCCCAAAGCCAGGCCCCGCCCCTCCATGCAGGCGTCTGATTCGTCGGTCCGTGATGGTGGTGTGTCTGTACCCTTGCTGTGCCTGCCTTCGGAGGAGGGGCGCTGCCTGATTGGCTACTCCCTGGAGACTGAAGGTCTCCTGACGCCTGACTCCGCCCCTAGATACGTGTGCCGCAGCAGCTCCACCCAGAGCCCCGGCCCTAATGACGCCACCGTCAACCGCAGCCAATCATCAGTCACGCTGCGTCCACGACGCAAAGGCCGGCCCCCGACCCCGCCAAAGCGCTCCTGCTCCTCCATCTCCGGGGGCGACGGGGAGGGGCTACTGGCGCTGCCAGCCTATCGGGAGAGGAGGGCAAGTGACTGCGGAGGTCTGGCGGGGCGCAGGGAGGGGGGGGGCGGGGCTGCAGCGCTCGGAGGGCGCAGGTGGCAGTGTCAGGAGCCTGGCGGCCATGTTGGAAACATCCATGGGAAGCGGAGCCAAAACTCTGCCCAGGAACCTGGGGAGCCACAGTGCAACCTACCTGCAGGTGTGTGTTTAACTACATGTGTGTGTTTACCTACATGTGTGTGTGTCTAACTACTGTGTGTGTGTCTGTGTGCTGCAGGTGAGCCCAGCCCTGCTGCGGCGGCAGGCTGGGTCAGGTGGTCTGGGTTCTGATGAAGACGATATCCTGAACCGCCGCCGGACCATCAGCGGCCCACTGACTCCTGACCCCACCCCTCAGATCCTGTCTCCACAGCAACCTGCCCAGCCCCGCCCTGAGCCCCGCCCACGCTCCACGGTTGTCACGTCAACAGCAGAGAGCGTCACGGATGGCATGGCAACACTGCGCCGCAGGCCACGCCCCCTCCCCTGCTCCGATGGAGAGACAGACACCATCCGGCGACGCCCACGAGGATCCGACCAACCAGAGCCCGGCACGCCTCCCAGCAGCCAACCAGAGCCAGAGCAATCAGAGGGCGCCCAGCAAAGCCCCGCCCCCCCACAGCAGAACGGGGGCGTGGTCATGAGGCGGCGGCCGCCTGCACAGGCGTCTGATAGGCCGGAGCCAGCCAGGGAGAGCTGTGAGTGGATGGAGAGCAGGAAGGCATTGAGACCTACTGTCCCCTCCTCCACCCTCCCCCAGACGAGACAGGACCCCCCCACCCCCACCAGGACTGTCCCCCTGCCTGGCCCAGAGGCCCTGCCCAGCCCGGGTGAGAACACACACGCCCTCACACACACCCTCACACAGACACCCACCATCACACACACACAACCTCACACACAGACTCAGATCGGAAGGTTGGAATACTTAGCATTTCTTTTTTTTTTATGTTCTGAATAACATTTTCTGTTCTACATCCTCCCCCCTCCTCCTCCCTCCCCAGGGATTAAGAGAGTCCCTCCCCCCGTCTCCCCCAAACCCTCCCCCCCCCCCACGGCCCCTAAACCAACCAAGGCAGCAGTCGCTTCGCTCACAGCCTCGCCCAAACCCTCCTCTCCCATCCCTGCTCCTCCATGTCCATCCCCCTCTCTGTCTCCTGGTCTCCCCCACGCCTCCCCCTTCCCCGCCCCTTCATCCCCCGCAAACACACCCTCCACCCCTGCCTCCACCCCTGGCTCCGCACACCACCCAGTCAAACCCCCCCGTTCCTCCATTGCTGGCCTCTCCATAGACCTGGCCAACCTGAGGGAGGGGGAGGAGAGGGAGGAGAGGGGGAAAGAGGAGAAGGAGAGGGAGGAGAGGAGCAGGGAGGAGGGGGTGCAGAGGAGAGGAGAAGAGATGGAGACTGCAGCTTTTCAGGACATGCAACAGAAGATCCAGGATGATGGACACCACGAGTGAGTACACACACGCAGACAAACACACTCGCACACACACACACACGCAGACACACTCACACACACACACTCAAATACGCAGAAATACTCACACACGCAGACACACTCACACACATGCAGACGCACACACAGGTTGACCCACTCACACACATGCAGACGCACACACAGGTTGACCCACTTCTCTCTGTGTGTAGTTCTCTGTCGCAGACCCATGCTACGTTGCCAGGCAATATCCTGGACGACATCGGCAGCATGTTTGACGACCTGGCGGACCAACTGGATGCCATGCTGGACTAGAGCCCCACTCCCTGACCCTGACGCCGGCAGGCCTGCCTGGTGGTCTGTAACTGTGCTGGAGAACTACATCCTCCACCTGTATCCCTCAATGACCTGGAGGCCACGCACACACAACTTCTGACCTCTAGAGCACAGCCAATCACAGCTCAGCTGTGAGGACTGAAAAGCACAAGCATCTTCCTTTTCCTCATCTTCCTCCTTGAGAGGCTGTCGCACACACACACACACACACAAACACACAATAAACCCAGACACACACCAGGGCTGTTGCATGTCTCTTTAGGGACAGACACACACAAACACACAATAAATACAGACACACACACAGGACTTGCACAGACAGTGTGTGTTCTTCCTGCCCTCTGTAGTCTCCTGTTTCACTGTCAGTGTTGATGTTGTTGTTTGTTGTTGTCATGGTAGCGTGGGTGTGTGCTGTGTCCCTAACCCTGCCGCTGGCGTATATGGGCCAGTCTCCAGTGTGATTCAGTTAGATATGGTGATGATAGGTATGGTAATATTACTATCTAGACTGACTGCTGTTGATAACCCTATTATATACATATGGCATATTACTAGATAGATTTATTTATGACTGGCTGACTGACTGGCTGACAGGAAATAGTTCCAAAAAGCCCCATCCAGCACAGTCCACCTCTCCTTTCCTCTCCTCACCTTTCCTCCCCACTCATCTCCTCACCTCTCCTCCCCTCACCTCTCCTCAGCTTTCCTCTCCTCCCCTCAGCTCTCCTCTCCTCCTCCACATCTCTGTGCCTTTAGTGTCTCTTTTGTTTGAGGTTTGTGGTTCTTGTTTATCGTTGTAAGGTTGATCCCTTTATCTGCATCCTCTGCTGCCCCAGAGACACCTTTCATAGACTCACATATAATTCTTTACAAGGCTTTCCACAGACACCATAGGCCCTTCATAGACATAAACTGTCATCATTGATGCTTCATAGACCATTCATTGACCCTTAGATCTTCGTAGACCATTAAGACACTTTCATAGACCCCCTAGATCCCTCATCAGCCTCATATGGTTCATACACATCATAGGCCCTTCATAGACTTATGTAGACTGCCTGTATCCTTCATAGAACATTCATAGGCTTGATATCCCTCAAAGGCCCTTCATAGACATACATAGACCTCCATAGAGAGCTCCTAGCCTACAAACCCAGACCTCTCTCTCTCTCTAACCCAGTGTCCTCATCAGTATCAGTAGTATTTCAGTAGCTATGGTGACCATTCCTAAAACAGATGGACTATTTCATTTAAGGCTCTTTAAAACAGATGTGTGGTACAGGTACAAAATATTGCATTGAAATCAAAAGTTAAATGTGAATAACATTGAGCCGAGGTTATGTTGAATGGGTTGTTTGAGTGAGTTGTTGAGTTGTACAGTTGTGACAAGAATAAATGTTTAAATTAAGAAGTTAAGTTGAATCCCATCACTGACTATGACCAGCCTAATGTAATATTCCAACATCGCACCTCACATCAGGTTGAATATGTTATATACTGATCCAAGCTCACACCATAGATTGAAAATATCATATAATATCCAAGCTCACACCATAGATTGAAAATATCATATAATATCCAAGATCACAACTGAGAAGGTCCAGTTCAGTTCAACTGTAGGCTACTGTCATTGAGGCCATTACAAACAGACAAAATACAACGTAGACATTTAACATAAGAATACACATATTTTATAAAATATGGTTGATGTTCCAACAATGGTATTGTAGCTTTATGAGGTCAAATTGGTCTCAGAACACTGAAACCTTAATAGACACGATTTGAAACTCCGTAATGTGGAAAGAACAGTTTTGCAAGCTTGTAAAATAAATTTGAACGCTTGTAATACAAATACTTACGAGCGCCCGGTCCCAACCCAAGCCCAACCCAAGCTCTTCTCCTGTCTGGCCCCCCAATGGTGGAATCAACTCCCCACCTCCATCAGAGACACTGACTGTCTCCCCACCTTCAAGAAAAGGCTCAAGACGCACTTGTTCCGGGAGTATAACGGTACTTAGGAATGATTTGCTGGACCTGATGTTAGTTTCCTCCAGGATCACAAATGACTCTTATTGAGAGACTTGTTGCTCTTGTTGGTTAGTTGTAACTGATTTAAAATTATTGTACTTGCTGCGAAATATATTATTGTTGCTTACTTTTTCTACAAGTACACTCTTGCACTTTTGAGGTTCATGTATTGTAACTTGTCTAACTACATGCTCGTGTGGTTCTGGCCTTTGGCACTTATTTGGTTTTTCACAATGTATGCTTCCATGTTTTGGCTACCAGCAATGTTTGGGGCTATCTTGTTGTTATGATCAGTGCTATGCACTTTTGTAAAGCTCTTTCTTGGAAGTCGCTTTGGATAAAAGCGTCTGCTAAATGAATAAATGTAAATGTATGCTAAATGTTAGCCAAGAAGATTGAGAAGTTAATTTCAACAGCATATTCGAGCTATTTGAAGTAGCTAGCTAGTTAGCCTTACTAGCTTTTGCTAGCTTTAATGCATCATTCTCGTTCATATAAAATATTTACTGAATGCCCAGGTAAATACCAGGTATTTTTCAGGACGTTATGATGTTGACATTAACTTCTAAATCTTCGACCCTGCCCCCCCACCAGTTCCAGAAGAAAAGTGGAAAACACCACAAATTTCCCTACCTAGCCACTCTGGGAGCTCTTGTAGTTTAAAACTGTAGATGAACGTGATTGGCCGACAAGACCGGAAGTTCCGTCACAGAATAATTCTCACTATAAAATCCTCCTCTTCGAGGCTTGACTGTCTTTTCACCCTCGAAAAACAGAGCATGACGCCAAACATTAACGTAACGTTAGATATCGACGCTATGAAGTTTCCCTGGTTGTTACAGCACTGCAGTCATCAAACCACCTATCTAAAAACAAGTTTTCTGGTAAGTAACTAGATATTGGGCGAACTAAGCTAGCTAGATGGCTTGCTATGTGGCGAGTTGCAAGCTGGCAATAAGTTAGCATTGGACTGTGCTTGCTAGCAGTCTGCAATGCACATTTAACTAACGTGAGCATTAACTTTTAAATGTTTTACAGTTGGAAAAGGTTTCTTATAGTAAAGCATCTGCTACCGCTGTTAAAGTACATTTTCATGGATCCGTGGGTTTTCCCAAATTCCATACCCGCGAACGCGTTTGCTAACTTTGTACCACGTGTACAAGTTTGATGCTGCGCACGTGTTGACCAGTTGCGGCCTGTCTGAACTACTTTTAATTTCTCAACTAGAGTTGTAAATTTGAGCATACTATTTGATGCCTAATGTGCTTGGTAATGAGGTTACTGTGGCTGGCCCCTTTCCAGCCTATAGAAACGAATGAACAATGTGGACAACAATGCAATGAGCCAGTGATGACAAAACAAAATAACTTTTCTGACACCTACTATGAGAGCCTTGTGCTTCTGATTCTAACTCTGTTCTGAGGCTCTGCACTGAGTACAAGCTCTCCTGTTTGGAGACTTGAAACCTCTAAATCATCTCTCTCTTACAGATGAAGCAGGCCCATGGTTGAAGCTGATTGGCGAGGGAGAGATCATGTGACGAAGGAAATCCAGGAAGTGCAGGTACCCCAGCGGTTTTCCTACTTACCTGAACTTCTAGAGCCAGTGATGACAAAAAAAAATAACTTTTCTGACACCTACTATGAGAGCCTTGTGCTTCTGATTCTAACTCTGTTCTGAGGCTCTGCACTGAGTACAAGCTCTCCTGTTTGGAGACTTGAAACCTCTAAATCAGCTCTCTCTTACAGATGAAGCAGGCCCATGGTTAAAGCTGATTGGCGAGGGAGAGATCATGTGACGAAGGAAATCCAGGAAGTGCAGGTACCCCAGCGGTTTTCCTACTTACCTGAACTTCTAGAGCCAGTGATGACAAAACAAAATAACTTTTCTGACACCTACTATGAGAGCCTTGTGCTTCTGATTCTAACTCTGTTCTGAGGCTCTGCACTGAGTACAAGCTCTCCTGTTTAGAGACTAGAAACCTCTAAATCAGCTCTCTCTTACAGATGAAACAGGCCCATGGTTGAAGCCAATTGGTGAGGGAGAGATCATCTGACGAAGGAAATCCAGGAAGTGCAGGTACCCCAGCGGTTTTCCTACTTACCTGAACTTCTAGAGCCAGTGATGACAAAACAAAATAACTTTTCTGACACCTACTATGAGAGCCTTGTGCTTCTGATTCTAACTCTGTTCTGAGGCTCTGCACCTAAATCAATTTCTTAGATCAGATTGCCATCTAATGATTTTTTTGCCAAACTTTCTTACCAACCGCTACTCTACTCAGGTTTAATGAAAAATGTGGTGTTTGTGTGATGAATGAACATATCGAAGGTAAAAACAATGATGTTTGACATGTTCCATTCTGGCTGTTCAGGTGTGGTTCTAGAACTGTCGGGCAAAAGAACAAAAAGGACTCGGGCAGCCCTCCGCTCCCTGGCAGGCCAAGCACTCGCAGCCCTCCGCTCCCTGGCAGGCCAAACACTCTCAGCCCTCCGCTCCCTGGCAGGCCAAGCACTCGCAGCCCTCCGCTCCCTGGCAGGCCAAGCACTCGCAGCCCTCCGCTCCCTGGCAGGCCAAGCACTCGCAGCCCTCCGCTCCCTGGCAGGCCAAGCACTCTCAGCCCTCCGCTCCCTGGCAGGCCAAACACTCTCAGCCCTCCGCTCCCTGGCAGGCCAAGCACTCTCAGCCCTCCGCTCCCTGGCAGGCCAAACACTCTCAGCCCTCCGCTCCCTGGCAGGCCAAGCACTCTCAGCCCTCTGCTCCCTGGCAGGCCAAACACTCTCAGCCCTCCGCTCCCTGGCAGGCCAAACACTCTCAGCCCTCCGCTCCCTGGCAGGCCAAGCACTCGCAGCCCTCCGCTCCCTGGCAGGCCAAGCACTCGCAGCCCTCCGCTCCCTGGCAAGCCAAGCACTCTCAGCCCTCCGCTCCCTGGCAAGCCAAGCACTCGCAGCCCTCCGCTCCCTGGCAGGCCAAGCACTCGCAGCCCTCCGCTCCCTGGCAAGCCAAGCACTCGCAGCCCTCCGCTCCCTGGCAAGCCAAGCACTCGCAGCCCTCCGCTCCCTGGCAAGCCAAGCACTCGCAGCCCTCCGCTCCCTGGCAAGCCAAGCACTCGCAGCCCTCCGCTCCCTGGCAAGCCAAGCACTCGCAGCCCTCCGCTCCCTGGCAAGCCAAGCACTCGCAGCCCTCCGCTCCCTGGCAAGGCCAAGCACTCGCAGCCCTCCGCTCCCTGGCAGGCCAAGCACTCGCAGCCCTCCGCTCCCTGGCAGGCCAAGCACTCGCAGCCCTCCGCTCCCTGGCAGGCCAAGCACTCGCAGCCCTCCGCTCCCTGGCAAGCCAAGCACTCGCAGCCCTCCGCTCCCTGGCAAGCCAAGCACTCGCAGCCCTCCGCTCCCTGGCAAGCCAAGCACTCGCAGCCCTCCGCTCCCTGGCAGGCCAAGCACTCGCAGCCCTCCGCTCCCTGGCAGGCCAAGCACTCGCAGCCCTCCGCTCCCTGGCAGGCCAAGCACTCTCAGCCCTCCGCTCCCTGGCAGGCCAAACACTCTCAGCCCTCCGCTCCCTGGCAGGCCAAGCACTCGCAGCCCTCCGCTCCCTGGCAGGCCAAGCACTCGCAGCCCTCCGCTCCCTGGCAGGCCAAGCACTCGCAGCCCTCCGCTGCAAACATGGAGTTGTTTACAAGTTTGTTAATTAAAATGTTCACAATTGTAATGGAAATTATTTCATATCCAAAACTGGCCTATCCTGCCTTTTTAATGTATTGTAAAAGGTAAGGGCTAGCTGCACTGTGATGGAAAAACAACAGGGTGAAGTGTATTATGCTAACTGGTCAAGTTGTGATTAAATTAGTGGGTTGGGTCAATGTCTAAAATTCTGCCTGACCCCTGACCTCCAGGAGATCATGACTTCATAACTGGATGGAGTTGGGGCATACATAGCTTTAACATGGAGTCAGGTGGCTGACCCTACTTCACCCTACTTGCCTCGGGGGAATGTCCCTGTACTTACTGTAAGTCGCTCTGGATAAGAGCGTCTGCTAAATGACTAAATGTAATGTAACATGCTACAATAGTTATCGGTCAGTGGCGTGACAGACGGCTCAATGCCGTCTCAGTGTAATGTCAATTTTTTTGGGGGGGGGGGGGGGGTGCTCTTCCAAGGTAATTATGTTCCAACCATTTTTGTTCCACATTGCAGCTTTAAATACAGCTGAATAAAAGTTTAGTTTCTCCAAAGGAGCATGATTTATTACCTGCTTAAGAGTGCAACGTTCTAGTCCTAGAAATCCAGCTCGCAACAGCCACCATGCTAGGTTGTAGTACCACGTTGATATCTACGGTTTGGGCCAGTCAGATCTGTGTACTGTACTATAGAATACAACATCACTGCTGGGTGGAGCACTAAGGTAATGAGCAGTGTTCAGTCACTAGGAATTTATTGATGTATGAAGATTGTCTTTGCTGTGACATCTTAGCACTACGTTTATCACACAGCTGAACAATAACTGCAAATCTTATCTAAAATGTATTTGTTGTAAGAACGGCTTACTAAATAAGCCCTTTGTATCTATGGTTACCACTGAGTTGACGCCTTTCATTGCGACTAGAGGATTTGAATAAGAAATGTACAGCACCGGAAAACATTTCCATACAGGTGCGCCCAGCCTCGCGTGGCCCCGTTCCCCTCATCCAGCCCCTCCCCTCGTTTGGCTACCAAAGCAGCAAGAGCGCCCACTGACATCATGCGCATCTACCGGAGGAGCGCGAGGGAGTGCCAGAGACAACAGAGACGCGGATTGATCTAGCGTGCTGAAGTCTGTTCATTTTGTAGGAGCCCCATCGTTCGCGGTTGTGCTCGAGTCCCCGACGCAAACAGCACTGTACCCAGTAGTTTTGCGTGGCCTTCATTTTCGAACGGAACGTGCCGACGAGACCAGAACTTATTCTTTTAACGGTAAGACTCCCGCCGCTTCAGTGACCTGTCTAGTTCTTTTATCTGTGGCGCCACGGGCTGCTCTGGTTATGACATGAATGGACGAAGAGTTAATAATAGGTCTTTTAACCGTTATATCTGGGCTCAGCTTTTGGTACCGACCAACATCCTCTTCGTTAAATAACCGACGCTTAAGGAGCCTTGTGTTGAGATGCTGAAGGGATAACGTCTGTGATGTTGTTTAACAAAACATCTGAATGCGAACCACTATTTAGCCACACTTGGATGTACCGGAGAAGCATGAAAGGATGTTGACGGTAATCTGTATCGATTTAATGGACTGTAGGAGGGGCACGCGCGGCTCGTTATTGATGGTCCCCACTGAGCACGCGGATGCTGATGTGTGACCTAAAAAAGGCACGCGACCCAGTTAGGCCTGCAGGGAGAGAATTAGAGCTGGAAAGCGGGAGGGGGATGGAAAGAAGCAGATGAGAGGTGTGTGAGAGAGAAGTATGTAAACCCCAGATCTCTTGCATTGCTGGTGTTGGAGGGTAGCTTTTACGAACAATCATATTTAGTGTGTGATGTGTGTGTTGTGTATATATGATGTGTGCAGCATCATGGAGGAGCTGGATGTTCCTCAGATGAGGAGGGAGGTGGAGAGTCTTCAGTACCAGCTGTCCATCAGCAGAGAGAAATCCTCCATCACAGTCACAGAGTACGTTTATAGCACGCTACCTGACATGTTATATTTATAGCACGCTACCTGACATGTTATATTTATAGCACTGTACTTGGTAGCTGACATGGTTACTTTCCATTGTGCCAATCTATACTTATGATCCTTGATCTTCTGCTGAACTGCCTGCATGCAGCATCTGTATGTTGTTTTAGATAAGAGACTGAAGGTGAAGGTTAACCCTGCGCCTGTGTGTGTCTGCAGGCTGGTCAAGTGGATCGAGGGCTGTGTGTGTGACGACCCGTTCCTGAACCCTGAGCTGATGAGGGCCAACCCCTGGGTGGAGAAGGGCAAGTGTGTGATCCTCTAGGACACACACTCTCAAACACACACGTACATCTACACACACAAACTAGACTCACACTGCTGTTGTACTGTCCTATTTATTTATAAACCCTTTTTGTTTCGATAACAGGCAGTGTGTGTCTATGTGTGAATGAGAGTAACCATCACAATGAGTGTGTGTTGTGCATGTCCATTTCCTGGCAACAGTAGACGTTACTATGGTAATAAATACCCTGACTGTAAATCACATACAAAAGAGGTCTTTTTATTGGCTGTTTGAACTACAATAAAGATTCACCTGGGAGCTGGTGTGTGGAGTTTCTATTCACCCTGACAGAATGTCCACCATCATAGTGGGTGTGTGGTGTATATGTGTGTGTATACGTGTGTGTGTGTGCTACAGCAGCTCTCGGATGTGCACGTTGCGCCGGACAGCGTTGGACACGCCCTCGTTGAAGCGGAACCACACGTGGCTGTTCCCCACCGCCGTCCCCATGGCAACCTCCACACACACCTCGCCTGTGGAGAAACACGTTACACAGCAGCAGGATGGCGTGTGAGGTGCGTGTGTGGAGTATTTGTGGTGCGAGTCTGTGGTGCGGGTGTTTGGTGCAGGTATGTGGGTGTATGGAGTTTTTGTGGTGCAAGTGTGTGGGTAAAGGTACCTGTAGTTGAGTTCTGAGGGAGAGGTTTCTCTTTTGGGACAACAGCTCTACCGAAGAAGTCCACCTCAGGCTGGCACACACACAGACACACACACACACACACAGTAGGGCTGAATATAGAAAACCTGGAAATCCTTGAAATAACATTTAGAACCAGGTCAAATCCAAAATACACACAGTAACTCATTGGTATAAAAGCTTGAGAGACTGGTGGATCTCTCCTCTTTCTCTTCCTTCCCTCTGTCCCCTCCACCAACCAAGTGTGGTGTAAGGTGGTGCTGGGTAGTGTAGTGTTGGGGAGTATAGTATTGGGTAGTGTAGTGTTTAGGAGTAGTGTTGGGTAGTATAGTGTTGGGTATTGTAGTATTTAGGAGTATAGTGTTCAGTATTGGGTAGTGTAGTGTTGGGGAGTATAGTGTTTGGTAGTGGGTAGTCATCTGGGGAGTCAGATGGCAGTATAGGGTAGTGTAGTGTTGGGCAGTATAGGGTAGGGTATAGGATCGTGTAGTGTTGGGGAGTATTGGGTCGTGTAGTGTTGGGAGTATTGGGTCGTGTAGTGTTGGGGAGTATTGGTCGTGTAGTGTTGGGGAGTATTGGGTCGTGTAGTGTTGGGGAGTATTGGGTCGTGTAGTGTGGGGAGTATTGGGTCGTGTAGTGTTGGGGAGTATTGGGTCGTGTAGTGTTGGGGAGTATTGGGTCGTGTAGTGTTGGGTATTGGGTGTGTACAGTGTAGAGTCACCCTGGTCTCAATGGTAGTCTGTCTGACGATGTTGTCCAGCCTCTGCTGATGGTTCCTGGCTGTAGGCTTGGCTTCAGCACTCTGGAACACACACACACACTTTGTTATGTTAATTTATGTAACTTTATGTATAAGTGGTGTGTATGTGTACGTGCGTATGTATGTGTGTGTGAGTGTGTATGTATGTACCTGCGTGGTGTGTGTGAGTGTGTATGTATGTGTGTATGTATGTGGTGTGTGGTATGTGTACGTGCGTATGTATGTGTGTGGTGTGTGTGAGAGTGTATGTATGTACCTGCGTGGTGAGTGTGTATGTATGTGTGTATGTATGTGGTGTGTGGTATGTGTACGTGCGTATGTATGTGGTGTGTGTGAGTGTGTATGTATGTGGTGTGTGTGACCTGTCTGTGTGGGTTGCGTAGCTGCATCAGTTTCTCTGCTCTCCTCATCCTCTCCTGATCCATCTCTCTGCTGATCGTCTGCTTGGTCTGGTAGCTCAGCTGTCTGCGAGGGGGCAGGCCGGGAAACCAGGCCACCTCCTCCACCCGCCTGCACACACACACACACACACACACAGAGATAGGACGCATAACATGGTAGGATGCAGTGTGTAGTAATGTATAGCTCTCAAGGGGCACAATGCCATCACATTTACAAGAGTCAAGTCCCAAATAACTACACGAAAAACAGTTTATCTACATTTACATTTATTTAGCAGACGCTCTTATCCAGAGCGACTTACAGTAAGTACAGGGACATTCCCCCAAGGCAAATAGGGTGAAGTGCCTTGCCCAAGGACAAGTCATTTTGCACGGCAGGGAATTGAACCGGCAGCCTTCTGATTAGCTTGGGTTGGGACCGGGCGCTCTTGAGCGGGTGGGACCACCAGACGGTTGTCGGAAGAAGACCGTAGGTGGCGGGGGCCCCACCACGGCTGGGCCCCACCACGGCTGGGCCCCAGAAAGCTTTCCCCCCTTATGGGCGGCCCTGTGTATGATGTGTGTGTATGATGTGTGTGTATGATGTGTGTGTATGATGTGTGTACTCACGGCTCCAGGAGGTAGGTGTACTGCCCCTCTGGCGTCCTGTCCTGCCGGTAGGAGAGGTTGTAGGACAGCATGGTGTCCACCAGCTCACACAGCTGCTGCTTCTCCCTGCTGCTGTACAGCTGGGGGTTCACCTGCACGCACACACATCACACACACGTTGAACACCCTTGAGGTCAGAGGTCATACTAACACATGCGTTGGCTCGGTACATACGGGTCGTAGTTTGGGGCAGATGATGTCCAGCAGCAACGTCAGCACGTCATTGGTCAGACTCAGCTCACTGACCCTGCTCCTGATGCATGCTGGGATGTCCGACAACATGGCCGCCAGAGCGTTCCTGCTGGCCTGGGTCTTACTCAGCACCTGGGAGTGCAGGTCTGAGGTGGTGAGCCAGAACGAGGAGAACTGTGTGAGTGTGTGTGAGTGTGTGTGTACGTACCTCGTACTGGCTGTGAGGGTAGCTGATGCGGGGCACGTGTGTGTGAGCGAACAGGAAGTGGAAGGTGACCGGGAGGAAGGGCAGGTATCTCATGAGGGAGAAGTTCTGCCCCTGCATCATGACCTGGTTCAACCTGTCAGTGAAGCTCAGCCAATCCAGCGCCTCCACCACGCTGCCCAGGCTGGGGTCACGTACACGCATGGACAGGAAGTTGTCATACAGACCCTGGGGGTCAGAGGTCAGCATGTGGCAGGTTGACCAGAGGGAGTGTGTGTACCTGAGGGTGTGTGTGTATGATCATGTGTGTGTACCTGTGTAACCTTGTCGTACTCTCCGCTGGAGAAGGAGAGGTGCAGGATGTGCTGCAGCCTCTGAGCCCCGCCTCCTTCTCTCAACCCCGCCTCCAGCTCCTCACCCAGGCGCTTCCTAATATGGTCACCAGGAAGGTAGAGGATCAATACACACACACACACACACACACAGCTACTCATGACCTCCACACACACTGCTACCCATCCCCCCAGGGTACCGTTTGCAGCGTGGCAGCTGGAAGACCTCCTGCCACAGGTGGAAGAGGCCCTTGTTCTGGTCCTTCTGCCCCACCTGTACCCCCTGCACCGCCTTCAGGTCCAGCTGGCTCTGCCCTTTGCTATGGAGGAACTACACACACACATACACACACAGCTAGCAGTTTGGTGGGCGGGATTTATACTGAGGAGTGAGTTTAACCAATTCAACTTGGGTACGTGTGTGTGTACCTGCAGTGCAGAGTGCGTGAGTGAGTGTGTACCTGCAGTGCGTGTGTGAGTGTGTACCTGCAGTGCGTGTGTGAGTGAGTGTGTAGCTGCAGTGCGTGTGTGAGTGAGTGTGTACCTGCAGTGCGTGTGTGAGTGTGTACCTGCAGTGCGTGTGTGAGTGAGTGTGTACCTGCAGTGCGTGTGTGAGTGTGAGTGAGTGTGTACCTGCAGTGCGTGTGTGAGTGTGTACCTGCAGTGTGTTGATGCAGGATCGGATGTCGTTGTCAGTCTTCTCACACAGGGCCACCAGAGCTCCTGCATCAGCTTTCATCCCCTGCAGCCTGGTGATCTGGAAACAACAACAAGCATGGTAGTGTGTGCAGTTGTGTGTGTATGGTGTGTGTGTGAGCAGTTGTGTGTGTATGGCGTGTGTGTGAGCAGTTGTGTGCGTGTGTGAGCAGTTGTGTGTGTATGGTGTGTGTGTGAGCAGTTGTGTGTGTGTGTGTGTGTGAGCAGTTGTGTGTGTGTGTTTACCTCTGCCAGCCTCTGAGCCAGACGGGAGGGCAGGGTCTGGGGGAAAGCCAAGAGGAAGGCTTGCTGTCTCAGGGGCCTGAGGGCTGGGACGTAACTGACAAGAGAGACAACCGTACATCTACTGTCTGTATATGTTTGATGTGTGTCCGTGCGAAGGATGTGTGTGTGGAGGATGTGTGTGTGGAGGATGTGTGTGTGTATGATGTGTGTGTGTAGGATGTGTGTGTGGAGGATGTGTGTTTATGATGTTTATGTGTAGAATGTGTGTGTGTATGATGTGTGTGTGTAGGATGTGTGTGTAGGATGTGTGTGTGTATGATGTGTGTTTATGATGTTTATGTGTAGAATGTGTGTGTGTATGATGTGTGTGTGTAGGATGTGTGTGTAGGATGTGTGTGTGTATGATGTGTGTGTGTATGATGTGTGTGGAGGATGTGTGTGTGTATGATGTGTGTGTGTATGATGTGTGTGTAGGATGTGTGTGTGTATGATGTGTGTGTAGGATGTGTGTGTGTAGGATGTGTGTGTGTGGGATGTGTGTGTGTGGGATGTGTGTGTGTGGGATGTGTGTGTGTAGGATGATGTGTATGTATGATGTGTGTCTCATAGCATAACTACAGGATCAACACTCATACTGGGGTTCCATGTGTGTGGTCTTACAGGTCGTTGCAGATGCATATGATTGGTCGAAGGAGGAGGGCCTCTTTTTTCTTCCTCCTCTTCCCTGATTCCACCCCTGGAGTCATCACAGAGCCAGTACCACAGAGCTCTGCGCCCTCCTTCCTGGTCAGAGTAGCCAGCAGCACGTTGATGGCAGCCTATTAACCAATTAAAGGAGAGAAGCCTTTTAACCAATCAGAAAAGAGAAAGCAGTGCTGATTGCAACTTGTCAACCAATCAGAAGAGACAGTCTCATGCTGCTGAAACTGAGTCAACCAGCTGTTAGAGTTGACTCATGATCACATGACTCATAGGGGCGTAACATTACACTCAGCTCACGATTCGATACGTATCTCGATACTGGGTTCACGATACAATGCTTATCATGATATTTTGAACAAAAATGTTAATGAAACTTTAACTTTGTTGTACATACAACTTAGTTAACTCAGTTCAAGAGATTTCTGTGATTGCACGCATGACACAGGTGCAGAGTAGGTTTCGTGCTGGTAGCTCATCCGATAGGATAAAACGGACTTCATATAGTAAAGATATTGCCATAACTCTACGTTACATATTGTAAAATGTTTGCAGCGCAATATATGTGCCACCATATATTGTTACACCCCTAATGACTCGTAATCACAAATGACTCATTCCATCAATCAAGTGTTTCAGCTCGTAAGCATAAACACACTTGTGACTCAACAATTAGGAAGCCGAATAGCTAATGAAAAACAGAGGTTAGTCCGGCAACCAATCAGATGGTGTGCTGGTGACAGTGGGCGTGTCCTCACCGCGGGCGCCCCGTCTATCTCGTCGATGATCAGGCAGTTGGGCTTCTGATTGGCTCCCAGTACGGACTGCATCTGTGTTGCCGTGTCGATGCGCTTCTGAAACAGCTCCGCACTTCGGTCGTCGCTACAGAAACAATAACACAGGGATCACCATGGAGACGGACTGGGGAGGGACACAGGTCAGCGCAGCAACTTGCCGAGGCGAGGGGTAACCACGGAGACAGTCTGACCTGGCGTTGATCTCCACCACGTTGTACCCAGCATGCCTAGCGATGATGTGAGCCAGGGTGGTCTTGCCCAGGCCTGGGGGGCCAGACAGCAGCGCCACCTGCAGGATAGGAGACAAACACACATGTAAATATACACACTTACATACTCACCTGAGGCCTGTTCCATAAAGCCAGTCTATCGAATAAACCAGGCTTATGTCACTTAATCAGTCCCTGTACTTACTGACCAAGTCGCTCTGGATAGGAGCGTCAATTAAATGTTAATACTGACCCAACAGGAAAACGATGATACTTTCTGGCTTGATGCCATATTTTACTTTTTTAACCACCATCAGTAAAACATTCGTTTTTTAATGGAAAATCTACTTTTTTTTTTGGTAACATTTAGTAAAAAAGTTTTTAAATAATTTCGAAATAACATTGTTTAGATTTTTTAGGTCAGAACAATATTTTCAAAAATAATTTTAAAAAAAAGTTTGCATAATTGATGAGTACTTGATGAGGACTCTACTGTACTCTGCTATACTCTGCTGTACTCTGCTGTACTCTCCTCCTTTTACTTCACATAAAAGTAAGTAATTTTCAAAAAAAGTTTTGAAAGGTTTGCATAGATGAAAGTGATAGGAGTCGGGACTGTTGATTATCTTAACACGAGTAAGGTATGAGAGGAAATGTGAATATTTGTTGTCATAGTTTTAGTTTATCCAAAAATAAAATGGCACTCACCTTTATTTTGTTCCATTTTCATATGACATATTACATTATTAAAAGGAGATATTGGGCAGAATGCTGCATCATTCAGTCAGTTACTTGTTGATACAGTTAATTAAATGGTGAATGACAATGTCTTGACAATTAGTCGATTAATCGTTCCAATAATCGTTAAATTAGTCGACTATCAAAATAATAGTTTGTTGAAGCCCTAGTGTGTACCTTGTATTTCGGGCGTTGGTATTGGTCCAACTCAGCCTCCAGAATCTCCTCGGTAACTTGACTCTTGGTCTTGAAGCGGTTTGCGTTCTGATTGGCTGTGTTGTGGTTGGGGGCGAGCCTCTCTGGGGCAGGGGGGCGGGGCTTCCTCTCCCTCCCGAAGACAACTGTGTCCCACAGCTTCAACCACTTCAGCAAGCAGCGGTTAGTGAACTACACACACACACACACACACACAAACTTAAGGTAGGAGCACCAGCAAAAATGTAGGAGAACCCACCGAAATGTTCATGTTGTCTTTTCAGCTCTTCAAAATCCAGGAGCATATGCAACCAAAATGGTCGCAATTTCTAGCCCTGGTGTGGTGTGTGTGTCTGGTGTGTCTGTGTGTGCGCATGGTTATATGAGTGTGGTGTGTGTATGGTGTGTGTGTCCAGCTACCACTCACATCATCACTGAGCAGGTCCGTGTAGTGGCGAGGAGAGAAGCGGTCGACCCAGAGAAGAGACACCCAGCCCTCCTCCTCCGCCTCCTCCCCCTGCTGGTTCCCCTCCAGCTCCTCCTGCACACCTCTGACACACAGCAGGCCACTGACTCATCATGTGTATGCATGTGTGAGTGTGTGAATGGTGTGTGTATGCATGTGTGAGTGTGTGTGTGTGCGGTAAAGGGTGTGAGTGTGCTTGTGTGGTGTACTGTGTGTGTGTATGTGAGCTTGTGTGGTACAGGGTGTGTGTGTATGTATGTGCTTGTGTTGTATAGTGTGTGTGTGTGTATGAACTTGTGCGCTGTAAGGTGTGTGTGTGTGTGTTACCTGTTCAGCAGCTCTGAGAGATGTTCAGATTCCTCCACCATCTGGCGATGACGCTGCAGAATACAAAACACAGCCCTGATTGGCCACAGACCTATGCTAGTCCCTCCCCCACACATAATTGAGTGACAGTTAGTTAGAGGGCAGGTGACTGGCTCACCCTCTCTGCCACCTGTTGTCTCAAGACCTCGATAGGAACAGCCAGCAGCCCCAGTGCATTCTGGGTAGCTCGCACAGCTCTAGGGTCCACTACCTGGACGGACAAACACACACCCACACATGCACACACACACAATGAGCATCAGTGAACAGAAAGCAAGAAGAGATTTGCATGTTCACAGAGAGAGAGGCTGACCTTTGTCCCCAGGTGTACTTCCTGTCGGAGGTAGACTCTGTTTCCTGCCGTGTCCGTCACACTGACGTAGTCTCCCTCCACCGGAGGCCGCCGCAGCACCCGCCCTGCTGCCACGGCAACACGCCCTGCAGCCACGGCAACCCTCCCTGGAGAGTCCTGGAGCGCCCCAAAACCACTGATGTCCAGGACTGAAGACCTGACACACACACACACACACACACACACACACACAGTTAGCCATCCTGAGAGAATATAAACACTGTTGTGTCCCTGTGCCAGGCTGGCCCATGGCCCCACCCCTACCTGCTCTGGATTGGATGGTACTGTTCTGGGGAGGACGGGGGTGTGATGTCATCACTCTGCAACGTTTCAAACTGCAGCTTCTTGGCAACATCCTGCTTTAGGCGCTTGGCCTCTGGAGCCGCACATGACATTGTCCGGACCTCTGATTGGTTGTCCACCGCTGACACCCCACGTGATTGGTTCTTGTGGGTTTCGTCTCCCGCGGCGATGGCATCCTCAAAGAACTGATGAGGTTGACAGAGCTCTGGCTTCTTATTGGAGGAGGCTGGACAGACACACACAATATAGTTCAGTGTAAAGATATTGACTAAAGATCATAAGATCGCAGGTTCAAATCCACCTGTGTTATTAGAGTCTGCTTACTGAACACATTATCCACAGGCGAGTTCTATAAGAGTTGGGTGCTACATTGTCAAATACAGCTACCGCTGATCGTTGTTGGTAACTCGATGTGCGCATGTCCATCAGCTACTGCGCTAACTCACATCCTCGGTTAAGGTTAGACCTACAGAATATGTTTTGCACTATGGTAACAAAATCTGGAAGCACAAGAAGGCAGAACACCGGCGGGCTGTCACCGCCGTTGGCTGGAAGGGCTAGAAAATAGTTATACGAGATCGCTGTACAACAGCACTTCTAACTACTTACATTCCAGCTCCGCCATAGCATCCAGCTCATCCGCAAACTGATTCTCATAGTCGTCTTCTATGCCGTACATCTCGTCATACTCGTCCATGACCACGGAGGGAAGGAAAGGCCTTAACGGACCATCAAATAATGAACGGTTGGTGTTGATTCAGTGTTGGTGAATAGGTCACCGGACTGCATACACACTTCTCGGTCGCTCTGTCCACGTAGAACGAATTCGCGGTAAACTTTTGTTGTGATAAAGCATTTCCGGGTCAGAGGAGTTTCTTTTCCCTCTTGATTGGCCGGATCAGTAAGTTTATCTTACGCGTGCTTCCGTCGCCTGCTTTGGCTGACAAACAACGCAACATTAGGTTTACAGCCGGCTGTCGGCGCAGCCGGCGCTGCATGAAGTCGAATGCACCTACAGTACTTCAAACAACAGACTTCCTTGCCCCTTCATCCTCGCCGGCACTTAGAGAGGACACGAGGAAATGTTTCACAGAAAATTGTGGTCAGTTTCGCTGTTTACATCTGTCTGTTTCAAGTGAAGTTTCTTTTTAAAACAGAGATTTTTTGTTAAAAAATCCTTAGGATTGAGCTAGTTTATGAAACAGCAGTTGGCTGGAGATTTCACCAGCAGATGGCGTCCACGCGCAAGTTCAGGACAGCAGACTGAAATTACCTGGATCTAAAGATGGAAAAAAACATTTTGTCATAGAGTTTGTCAAAACTAATGCAGACACTTACAGTATGTTTCAGCCTAACCATAGAGAGAGGACGGCGAGAAATAACTGTAGTTTTGCTGCCTGTGACAAACGGTCAATTATTGTAGCTAGCTCAAGCTAACGGTCCGCTGCCACCCTCATGTACACAATGCAGGATTCTTGCTGGTCCTGTTGACCATTAGCTACCATTTTAAGTAAACCATAAATATTCTCGTTCACCTGTCATTTTGCTTTAGTTAGAAGCTGATCTTATGTTAATTTATGTCAGCTGAAATTATGTCTAGTCACACTGCATCTGACAACCCTAACGTGTTGTTATGGTTACGTAGTGGTATGTGGGATGTAACCAGACATGAAAATCCCTCACCTTTCGGCGAAATTCGCCGTTTTGAAACCAAAATAGGTGACCTACGTGAATCGTGTAGATTCGATGAGAAATTGTTTGGGGGGGGGGGGGGTATATTCATTCAGTGAACTGCGAACAGGTGCGCGTGTCAGAAGGGAGCGCGAGTGCATGGAAATATTAACGTTAAGGGCCTTGCATCACCAGTGCAGACCACCATCAGAAGCTGAAAGCACTGGCCTCGCGATTTACCTGACTGAATTTGGTGAATGATGGTTTCAATCATTTTTATATTTTCTGGTATATCTAAGTTAAGTTATCCAGGAGCTCTGTTGACATAGACTTAGCTAACGTTAGCTACAGCTTGATGAATTGAGTCATTGAACACAGCAGGAGAGAACGCAACGTTAGCCAGCTAGCTAAAGCTCCGGTGGAAAATTCCAAATGAACGTATGCAGCCCTTAGTGCCGCTTACACACAACAGTGACACTGACAGATCGAAAGCTAATTTGAGACAATATAAAGATGGAAAACCAGGCTAAGAAACGTAAACGTAATTACTTTCACTAGACAACGTTTTACCAATTGGACAAACGGCTATGTTTGTTTGTTTCAAGCTCCAAAAACTATTTTTTGCTCAAATCTGACCCCCAAAAAATTGCTCGCGCGCTCGCAATAAGCATGGAAGTCCCTAACTAGCATCACATCAGGCAGAATTTGCATGCATTAGCAGGGCGCTCGCTGTGGTGGCGTATACGGGACGGGTCTGGTGGGCCGGTGTGGATCAAATTCCAGGCCCTATTTTTACTCCCAGTCCGTCCCTGTCGTTCTATCAATAAGCAGACCTGCCAACCTGTACGCAATTTGTGTAGCGGATACGCATTTTGACTTTAAAGTACGCTGGTACTTGTATTGGCTATCAATCATGATGGAAGAGTAGACAAGTTAAGTTACAGCATGTCCACCATCTCTTGTGGGGGTTATGCATTAAGCCATTTGTGGTGCCCTTACCACATTGTGCCTCATATACTGTAAATGTTAGACCCAGTGACAGGCTGGCATGAAATGGCTTGCATAATACTTAGTAAGGAGGCCATAATACTTTTTGACTCATGGCTTAAAGTTACGTTTCTCCAGCTCTCCCCAGGTTGGCAAAATAAGTATCTCAAAATGCATCAGATTGATGCTTTAAAATATGGAATATTTAAATGTTTCTTATGGGGGAGCATGCACCCGGACCCCCTTAGAGGGGTAATATCCTTCTCACCTTTTTCACCCCTGACCCGTTTTCATGCCTGGATGTAACCTTGGTTACATATATAACTTACTGATCCTAAGGCCACGTTTACACATAGCCGGGTATTTATAGAAACGAATATTTCTGACCCTCGGTTTAAAAAAATAACGTTGTACATACAAGATCGTTTTCATAAAAAATTCTGTTTACATGAACCCGCATGAATACGCCCCCGAGCGCCATCATAACTATGCCAAACCTGTAGGCGGCAGTGTAACGAAAAGGATAAAGCCATGCAAACCAATCAGAATTCTCAAAATCTTTGCCTCTGTAATGGGTGTGAACCTGTGAAACTCACTCCTCAGGTAGGGTTAGGGTTAGGGTGGGTCAGATGGCTGGGGGGGTCAGATGGCTGGGAAGGAAGGGTTAGGGTTAGGGTGGGTCAGATGGCTGGGAAGGAAGGAAGGAAGGAAGGAAGGAAGGAAGGAAGGAAGGAAGGAAGGAAGGAAGGAAGAGAGAAAATACTGTCCTCTTTCTCTTTCTGGGTAGGGCTATATACCGGTAAGGGATACTGTAAACCACATAAACACAAGTGAAAGGCTTTTACATACACAACTGGAGCATTCACATAAATAAAAAGTTTAAACAAAAATTATCTAATTGAAACATACCCTCATTGCTCACCTACATAACTATAAAGCTCTCATAAAAAAACAATCGAAAATGTTTCTTATACTAATAAAATATGCTCACTTAGTAAAATGTGCTCATGTACACAGTTAAAATGTGTCTCTTCTCCTTTAAGAGATTACGTGGCACAGAGACTAGAGAAAAGCACAATTATTATGGATCTTTTTTTAAATAAAAGCCTTTTAGCATGTTGTCTGAGAGGATTTAAGTTTTAACTGAATGGTTATTGAGTCCTTTCATTTCTTACAAAGTTTAGTTTTATAAAGTACTTGTTACTGCATGGTCATTCTGACAACTGCCCAGCACCTCATGTGTACATGTGTGTGTTTCCAGGTGAGTTAACAGATGTTTGTGTATGTGTGGGTTCAGGCAGGTGAACAGCAGTGTGATGGAGCTGTGTGTGTGTTTCCAGGTGAGTTAACAGGTGTGTATGTTTCCAGATGAGTTAACAGGTGTGTATGTTTCCAGATGAGTTAACAGGTGTGTGTGTGTCCAG
Organism: Thaleichthys pacificus; assembly: GCA_023658055.1. Lineage (NCBI taxonomy): Eukaryota > Metazoa > Chordata > Actinopteri > Osmeriformes > Osmeridae > Thaleichthys > Thaleichthys pacificus. The sequence goes on from CM042860.1 coordinate 12,097,337, forward strand.
GAAGGTGAACAGCAGTGTGATGGAGGTGTGTGTGCTGGGGTACTGCTCCTCTACAGCGTGTTACAGGCGTGATCTCCTTCCTGCTGCGAGGCCGCCAGTGCTCACAGGAGGAGAGGAGCCCCATGCTGGCCTGCTCAGGTACTCACACCTGCTCAGGTACTCACACCTGCTCAGGTACTCACACCTGCTCAGGTACTCACACCTGCTCAGGTACTCACACACATATCCTGCTCAGGTACTCACACACACATCCTGCTCAGGTACTCACACACATATCCTGCTCAGGTACTCACACACATATCCTGCTCAGGTACTCACACACATATCCTGCTCAGGTACACACACACATCCCCCCTCAGGTACACACACACATATCCTGCTCAGGTACACACATCCCCCCTCAGGTACACACATATCCTGCTCAGGTACACACACACATCTCCCTCAGGTACATTTACATTACATTTACATTGCTCAGGTACTCACACACATATCCTGCTCAGGTACACACACACAAAACCCCTCAGGTACACACACACATATCCTGCTCAGGTACACACACACATCTCCCTCAGGTACATTTACATTACATTTACATTGCTCAGGTACACACACACACACATCCTGCTCAGGTACACAAACACATCCCCCCTCAGGTACACACACACATATCCTGCTCAGGTACACACACACATCTCCCTCAGGCACACACACACACACACATCCCCCTCAGGTACACACACATCCCCCTGAGGTACACACACACACATCCCCCTCAGGTACACACACATCCTGCTCAGGTACACACACACATCCCCCTCAGGTACACACACACACATCCCCCTCAGGTACACACACACACATCCCCCTCAGGTACACACACACATCCCCCTCAGGTACACACACACACATCCCCCTCAGGTACACACACACACATCCCCCTCAGGTACACACACACATCCCCCTCAGGTACACACACACATCCCCCTCAGGTACACACACATTACATTGTTGTTGCAGTATTTACCGTTTGTTTGTGTGTGTGACTTAGAGGGGGTTGAGGTGTTTGTTTTGTCATTCTCCCTGAGTAATGTGTCTGATGGTTGAGTGTGTGTTTGTGTGTCTGATGGTTGAGTGTGTGTTTGTGTGTCTGATGGTTGAGTGTGTGTTTGTGTGTCTGATGGTTGAGTGTGTGTTTGTGTGTCTGATGGTTGAGTGTGTGTTTGTGTGTCTGATGGTTGAGTGTGTGTTTGTGTGTCTGATGGTTGAGTGTGTGTTTGTGTGTCTGATGGTTGAGTGTGTGTGTCTGATGGTTGAGTGTGTGTGTGTATCTGATGGTTGAGTGTGTGAGTGTGTGTTTCTGATGGTTGAGTGTGTGAGTGTGTGTGTGTGTATCTGATGGTTGAGTGTGTTTGACGCCAGACACAGGCACCATCTGTTTCACTCAATAAACAAGACCCACTGGGCCGTGTGTGTGTGTGTGATGTGGAAGAACAAATGGTCTCTACTAATGGTGCGACTTCAGTCTAGGTCCTGGAGTTGCGACACGAGACTGCAATAGAATCAGTCAGGGGCTCCTCTGGCTAATGCAGACACAGGTCACAACACAGGTCACTAACCCTAACCATAACCCTAACCACAGGTCACTAACCCTAACCCTAACCACAGGTCACTAACCCTAACCACAGGTCACTAACCCTAACCCTAACCACAGGTCACTAACCCTAACCATAACCCTAACCACAGGTCCCTAACCCTAACCACAGGTCACTAACCCTAACCACAGGTCACTAACCCTAACCCTAACCACAGGTCACTAACCCTAACCATAACCCTAACCACAGGTCACTAACCCTAACCCTAACCACAGGTCACTAACCCTAACCACAGGTCACTAACCCTAACCCTAACCACAGGTCACTAACCCTAACCACAGGTCACTAACCCTAACCACAGGTCACTAACCCTAACCCTAACCACAGGTCACTAACCCTAACCACAGGTCACTAACCCTAACCACAGGTCACTAACCCTAACCACAGGTCACTAACCCTAACCCTAACCACAGGTCACTAACCCTAACCACAGGTCACTAACCCTAACAACTACAGCTGATTCATTAACTCTCTAGAGACATGAGCACACCAATGTTATAGAAACATGAGCAGACCAATGTTATAGAGACATGAGCACACCAATGTTATAGAGACATGAGCACACCAATGTTATAGAGACATGAGCACACCAATGTTATAGAGACATGAGCACACCAATGTTATAGAGACATGAGCACACCAATGTTATAGAGACATGAGCACACCAATGTTATAGAAACATGAGCACACCAATGTTATAGAGACATGAGCACACCAATGTTATAGAGACATGAGCACACCAATGTTATAGAGACATGAGCACACCAATGTTATAGAAACATGAGCACACCAATGTTATAGAAACATGAGCACACCAATGTTATAGAGACATGAGCACACCAATGTTATAGAGACATGAGCACACCAATGTTAATCCTTCCACATCTGTGTGTGTATGTGTGTGTGTTCCCTGTCAAGGGAGTGTGTGTATGTGTTCACTGCTGAGGGAGTGTGTATGTGTATGTGTTCACTGCTGAGGGAGTGTGTATGTGTATGTGTTCACTGCTGAGGGAGTGTGTGTGTGTGTGTTCACTGCTGAGGGAGTGTGTGTGTGTGTTCACTGCTGAGGGAGTGTGTGTGTGTATGTGTTAACTGCTGAGGGAGTGTGTGTGTGTATGTGTTCACTGCTGAGGGAGTGTGTGTGTGTGTGTTCACTGCTGAGGGAGTGTGTGTGTGTGTGTTCACTGCTGAGGGAGTGTGTGTGTGTGTGTTCACTGCTGAGGGAGTGTGTGTGTGTGTGTTCACTGCTGAGGGAGTGTGTGTGTGTAGGTGTTCACTGCTGAGGGAGTGTGTGTGTGTGTGTTCACTGCTGAGGGAGTGTGTGTGTGTGTGTGTGTTCACTGCTGAGGGAGTGTGTATGTGTATGTGTTCACTGCTGAGGAAGTGTGTGATTTTCCTGTGAAGTTGGATTTGGACTCTGATTACTTCTGTCTTTAGTAGAAGAGAATAATTTACCTTTGTGTATGGTGTGTGTGTCTATGGTATGTGTGTATATGGTGTGTGTTGTTCTCAGGGCATTATGTGATGGGCTAAGGTTCACTCTACTTGAACACATTACACACACACTCTCAGTTACGCTCCATTAGCTGTGTCTGTGTCAGCACTGCTTCTCTTAAACACACACTCTTTCACTCACACACACACACCCTCTCTCTAACACACTCTTTCACTCACACACACACACCCTCTCTCTAACACACTCTTTCACTCACACACACACACCCTCTCTCTAACACAGGCGCCACATTAAACTGATGTGTTTAATCATCAATATACGCACTCAGAACTGCCCCCAGTCACACACAAACACACACACACACTCAGAACTGCCCCCAGTCACACACAAACACACACACTCAGGACTGCCCCCAGTCACACACAAACACACACACACACACTCAGGACTGCCTCTGTCTCTCTCCCAGGTGTGGACCTCAGTCAGAGAGGGCTTTGACCTGGCTGGTGGTGCTGTGTGTGTGTGTGTGTGGGGGGGGAAGATTCAAGCTTTTGGTGTGTGGACGATTTACGCATGTATAGTTTGTGGTAGGTGGGGGATTGTGTGTGTTGCTGATTTGATGGAGTTTGATGGTGTCTATGAACATGTTTGTCAGTGCAGTGTAATAAGTAATGTGTGTGTGTGTTGCGGTGTCCATTAAATGTGCCATGTGGTAGGTTTATTTTGTGTGTTTCAGTGAGTGTTCAGTCTCTGTGTTCAGTTTTAGAGCGTTTTGCCATTGGGCATTGAGACCGCTAGTTACAGTGTATCAGATTGCTAGTTACAGTGTATGTTGCTAGTTACAGTGTATCAGATTGCTAGTCAGTGTATGTTGCTAGTTACAGTGTGTCAGATTGCTAGTCAGTGTATGTTGCTAGTTACAGTGTG
>CM042860.1:12106374-12133874 GCA_023658055.1 Thaleichthys pacificus
ACTGGCTGCCGCGCGTATCCATGGGCAACCATCCACGGTCCGTCTGCAGGGATTGGCCCTGCCAGTAGCGGTGTCCACCAATCACAGGGCCCGCTGCTCTGAGGGGGCGGTGAAAGCTTCCTGGTTTGGCAATGACCACCTTGGCTCCGCCCCTCGACCTGCCGTCCCTTCCTGGAGACCTGGAGCTCTGGAACAACTACACACACACACACAGTTAGGGTTACACATACACACAAATGTCTTACTATGTGTGTGCATGGTGTGTGTGTGCAGGTGATTGTCCAGAGGTCCCTGTCTGCTAAGAACCTGAGCCATGTGAAGGGAGCCTCCATTCTGGCCTCCTACCTGAAGATGCTGCCCTTCATCCTCATCATCCTCCCTGGCATGGTGAGCCGGGCTCTCTACCCAGGTACACACACACACTCAGGTACACACACACACTCAGGTACACACACACACAAGCAGGTACACACACACACACTCAGGTACACGCACGCACACACATTTACACAGGTTCACACACACACTCAGGTACACACACACACAAGCAGGTACACACACACACACTCACACACACACTCAGGTACACGTTTAGACAGGTACACACTCACACATACACACTCAGATGATAAAGAGATATTGACATTTTAACAACTTGTTCCTTGTTGACGGTCCCTAACTGCTGTTAGCGGGTGTAAGGAAAAGTAATGGGGGAATATCTGGCAAATATTGTTCTTCCCTTTGGGACTTATTTGGTTTTCACAATGTATGCATCATGTTTGGCTACCCGCAATGTTTGGGGCTATCTCGTTGTTATCAACAGTAAAACCTTTGTAAAACTCTCTCTTGGAAGTCGCTTTGGATAAAAGCGTCTGCTGAATGCATAAATGAGGTTAAGTCGAACGAGAGTGAAATCTCAGCACTTAGGGGAGGCATATATTTTTGGCTCATATTTTCGGCTCATATTTTGCCTTTTTTCTCTTTCGGCTGAAATGTGGGTGCATAATTCTACTGTTCACCTGCTCTGACTACACTGTGACCAGGGGGAGGTTTGAAGTTCTTATCTTTGACTCAAACTTCTGTCCCAGTCAATGTGTCATTTCCTGTTGTAGTACTGGTGAACATGTCATTTCCTGTTGCAGTACTGGTGTATTTGATACACTAGTGCTCGAACAGTCTCTGTGTTTCATACTTTTCTTCACACACACACTCGTACTCAAACACACATCAACTTCACACACACATCAACACCACACACATCCACATGTAGACACACACACACAGGGCAGGGCTGGCTAGTGTAAACAGTGGCATGCCCTGACAGCCAAGACACACCCAACCCCTATGGCCTCTTTCACACCGCTAGGAATCCTGTCTGTGTGTGTGCGGATTAGTGTGTGTGAGTGTATGTGTGAGTGTACATCTTTATGCATGTGTGCGTATGTGTGTGCGCATGTGTGTGTGTGTGCATGTGTGCATGTGTGTGTGTGTGCATGTGTGTGTGTGTGTGTGTGTATGTGTATGTGTGTGTCCCTCACCTGTCCTATGTGCCTGTACTGCAGTGGGCGAGTCTGGCCGGTCCTCTGTTGTGATTGGTGGAGGACTGTTGCACTGTTGTCTGATTGTCTCTGAGGACGCAGGTCCAGCATGCTCTGGGAGAAGCGTGCCATCATGTTGACCCCGTCTCCGTGGCGATGACCCAGCCGGTCCCGCCCCGACCCCGTGGTGACCCCGTGAGAGGCCTCCTCGCTGGGCTCTGATTCGTTGCACTCATAGTACTCGTCTGATGCCGTGGAGACGGTGGAGGCGCTGGTGGCGGTCTGGTCACACAGGACCCTCGTGCTGCTGGCATCATCGCTGTCATGGAGCCAACCATGTCTGTCGGGGAGCTTCTGGGCTGGTAATTGGCTGACTGAGGCAGGCTGTGATCCTGATTGGCTGACTGAGGCTGGCTTTGACCCTGATTGGCTGACTGAGGCAGGCTGTGATCCTGATTGGCTGACTGAGGCAGGCTTTGACCCTGATTGCCTGATTGAGGCAGGCGGTGATCCTGATTGGCTGTCGGGCCTAGGGACCACAGCGACTTGTGGTTGGCCACGCAGCAGGGAGGAGGCGGGGCTTATGAGCAACTGCATTGTGCGTGGTTTGGGGATGGGAGGGGCTTGTGGGCTGGCGGTGTGTGTGTCAGACTCTGTGTGTGTAGGTGTATCTGTAGTGTGTGTGTCTGGAGAGGTGTGTGTATCTGTAGTGTGTGTGTCTGGAGAGGTGTGTGTATCTGTAGTGTGTGTGTCTGGAGAGGTGTGTTTATCTGTAGTGTGTGTGTCTGGAGAGGTGTGTGTATCTGTAGTGTGTGTGTCTGGAGAGGTGTGTGTATCTGTAGTGTGTGTGTCAGCGGTGTGTGTGGCGGTGTGTGTGCAGGGCAGGGCTACTTCAGGCAGCTCTGGGGGGGCGGGGGGTGTATCAGCAGTGTGTGTGTCAGCGGTGTGTGTGCGGGGCAGGGCTACTTCAGGCAGCTCTGGGGGGGGCGGGGGCGGGGGGTGTATCAGCAGTGTGTGTGTCAGCGGTGTGTGTGCGGGGCAGGGCTACTTCAGGCAGCTCTGGGGGGGCGGGGGGGGTGAAGGGGGAACTGAAGCGCACAGCTTGACTCGTCTCAAACTGCTGGGATCTCTGCAGGTGAGCCTGGAGGGGCCGTGATCCCCCGCGCACATTTATGAACCCGATCACATCCCCAGCGGGGTCGGGCTCCGGCCAGGTGGGCAGGTACGCCACCAGGTACGCCTTCTCCAGATTGGCCAGGCCGGGATGGAGGGGCGGGGCCTCCACAGGCTCCCGGACACGCCCCTTGACCAGGAGCCCCACTGCATTCCGGGAGGTGGAGTTCTTGTTGCTGCTGAGGTTGCCGGAGGAGGCGGGGCTAGCGTTGGCGTGGGCTGTAACCAAGGCGTACTTGGGGTTGATGAGTTTCCTGGCGACGGTTGCCAAGAGTGGGGGAGGGGTGGGGGCGGAGAGGGCAGGCTCAGGGGCAGGCTTCTCCCCCAGCTGCACCTTGGAAAGAGATACGCTCCTGGAGGTCAGGTAGAGGTCACGGAACAGCTTGTCGAACGCCTCCACCGCCTGGCCGCTCATCGCCGTGACGAGCTGGCGGTCCAACCGGGACGAAGACCACGTGAAGCTGGGGACAGCATTGGCTGGTTAGATACACAGCCTTTACCTGATTGGCTGGTTAGATACAGGACCTTTACTTGATTGGATGGTCAGAGACAGGTTTAAGTACTCACTAGAGTCCGATTTCCAAACATACAGACGTAGGAGCTAGAGATGGCCTTGTCTCACCTACAGGAGCTAAAGTCCTGGCTAGAGTCCTAGATGGCTTTGTCTCCACACACACACCTGTAGGAGCCAGAGATGGCCTTGTCTCACCTGTAGGAGCCAGAGATGGCCTTGTCTCACCTGTAGGAGCCAGAGATGGCCTTGTCTCACCTGTAGGAGCCAGAGATGGCCTTGTCTCCACACACACAAACACACCTGTAGGAGCCAGAGATGGCCTTGTCTCACCTGTAGGAGCCAGAGATGGCCTTGTCTCCACACACACAAACACACCTGTAGGAGCCAGAGATGGCCTTGTCTCCACACACACACAAACACACCTGTAGGAGCCAGAGATGGCCTTGTCTCACCTGTAGGAGCCAGAGATGGCCTTGTCTCCATCCAGGAACAGGAACCTCTGGCTGAGAGAGCCGCGGACCTTCTGGGCAGAGCGAGAGTAGAAATCCACCCCTCCATTGCAGCGCACGCGCAGGTTCTTGGGGAGGAGGGGGGAGGGAGAGGGGAGGGGGGAGGGGGGAGGGAGACAGGAGAGGGGAGGGAGAGAGGTAAAGAGAGAGGGAGAGAGGTAAAGAGGGAGACATTCATATTCTTATTTTTAAATATTTTTTTAATTGTTTTATTTTTTAAGTGTTTAGTTCTTAGAATTTGTTAAATTATTGTACTTTTTACTTAATTTAAGATCCGTATATGTTTATTGTTTGCACCTTCCTGCCACAGTAAATTCCATGTTTGTGTAACATACATAGTGAATAAACCGGATTCTGATTCTGAGAGATGTAAAGAGAGAAGGAGAGATGTAAAGAGGGAGACGGAGAGAGTGGATTGAAGAAAGAGATAGATATAGACAGAGGGAGAAGTAAAGAGTGAGCGACCGATGGGAGGTGAGAGACAGACAGAGACAGAGAGAGACAAAGACGGAGAGTCAGAGACAGAGAGAGACAGGGAGACTGAGAGACAAGGAGAGTCAGAGACAGAGAGAGACAGAGAAAGGGAGACTGAGAGACAAGGAGAGTCAGAGACAGAGAAAGGGAGACTGAGAGACAAGGAGAGTCAGAGACAGAGAGAGGGAGCAATTTCCCAGAAGAGAATGTTTCAACCACATGCTCTATAGGTGTGTGTGGACGTACTCGCGCTTGTGTGTGAGTGTGTGTGTGTGTGCGTGCGAGTGAGTGTGTGTGTAAGAAGCACCCTCCAGTGCTTGTTTCGGTGCCTTTGATACCGGCGTGGCCAGGTGGCCCACTGCATGCTGGGTAACTCTGAGTGGAGGCAAATCTCCCAGGATGCAATAGAACTTTGGAAAGTAGGAGGGAGAGATAGTGTGTGTGTGTGTGTGTGTGCGTTAGTGCACGTGTGAGTGTGAGAACATAAATGTTGCTGTGTCTAATTGGCTGCAGTCCTGAATGGAATGTGCTGAATGTTCCTGTGGCTTCCAGGCTGTATGTGTGTTGTGTGACGTGTGTGTGTGTATGGTGTGTGTACCTTCAGGTGTCCTGTGTGCATGCCAGCCCGGTCACACATGAGCAGGAAGCAGGGTACAGCAGCAGAGTCCAGGATGATGTACACTGCCACCCTGCGCTTGTAGCACGCATCCAGCAGGTCTCTGAAGATGTCCACATCTGTAAACACATCCATCACCACCGCTATGACCTGCAAGCACACACACACACACATCACACCATGGAACTGGATATGGTAAACCCAGATCCACCAGGAACCACATATCACACAGCAAACTGGTTTAGCTCTGGCTCTTACTTTCTTACTGTGGTGTGTGTGTATGTGTGTGGTGTGTGTGTTTGTTGTGTCACATGTTGATTGGGGTTTTTCACGCCCAGGCATGTTTTATGAGAGAGAAGGAAAGAGAGACAGACAGAGAGAGGAGAGGGAGAGAGGGGGAGACAGAGGGAGAGACAGGAGAGAGAGAGAGGTGGAGAGAGAGATAGGGAGAGACTAAGAGTGAGAGAAGGGGAAAGAGAGAGGTGGAGACAGAGGGAGAGAGAGAGGGGGGGGAGAGAGACAGAGATAGAGAGAGAGAGGGATAGAGAGGACATAGAGATTAGACATAGGAGAGAGAGGAGAGACAGAGAGAGAAAGGGGGCGAGACAGAAAGAGGAGACAGATGGAGGGGGAGGAGGGGAGTTCGACCGACAGGAAGACAGACAGACAAACAGACAACTGAATCATGCTGACTCAGAGGGTCACAACAGGAGACAACGTCAGTTACCTTCTGAGCCTGCGCAATAGCTTTGCGCACCACCTCTTTGATGTGAATGTTTCCGTCCATGGGCGGCTGCGTGTGCACATGGACCCTCGTCACTCCCCGGTACGAGATCGCGTCGGGCCAACCCAAGTCCAGGTCCGGTATAGAATTCTCCGAACGGTCGGGCCAGTATTGTAATGAGACAGCGCCATCGCCCCCGTCATCTCCCGGTCCTGCTCCCGTTTCAGCCCTCTGATTGTCACTACCGGGCTGGTAGGCCTCTGCCGTGCGCGCGAGCCTCTCCACCTCTGGTTCAGAGAGGAACTCGCGGATGCCGTGTTTGCTGAGGTATTCGGTAAAGGCCTCGCGTCCCCGGGAAATGAGTTCCTCGAGCGCTAGCCGCTGGTCCTCGCTGTAGAAGAACTCCGGTTTGCTCTCGCTCATGCGCCAGTTGACGTGGTTCTCGTCCAAACACTGGAGCTGAGACAGAGCCATGATCGCGAGACACGACTAACCGATATAATCTCCCAAACTAACTAATCAATAATAAAAAGTTCAACGGTCATTTTGTCTCCAAGAATACTCCGCGTGTTTCTAAGTTTAAAAAAACTTGTGTCTGAATGAACGAATCCGTCCTGCGCCCTCATCGAATAATCAGCGTGTAATGACTGATGCGCCGCTGTGTGTCATTCAACTCTGGGCGCAACCCATTTCTCATATTACACACACACACACACACAGGTGAGGCAGGAGACAACTTTCCCACCCTCTGCCACACCTATCACATGACCGTTTTCCTGGCCCGTTTAGCTTTAGCTCCGGGGCACAAAAGCTGTGTGTCTGTGTCCGCGGGGAAAGAGAGGGGAGGGAGAATGTGTCAGTCACAAAAGAGGAACAAAAATCGTTAAAGGAAGAAGCACCAAAACCCGTTTCTGACGCGACTACCAAGTTCACAAATTCCAGTAACGACTTCTAAAACTAGTTCAGTCATTTTTACTCGCATTTCCGTTGAAAATCGCTCTGTTACTCGAAAGAAATAAGCAAGATGCCTCTATAAGAATGATAGAATCAAACGTTTTTTTAACATAGTTTCGATCAGTGAAAGTCGTTAATCGTGAACGCGATATCATCCAGCTGTATTCCAAGGAGGTGCAGACGGTCGTTACGGTAGCGAATTGTCGCCCCAGAGCTTCAGTTCGACTCGTGAACTCGGGAAGAGAAAGTACCGGGGGCTCGAGGGCGGAGTGTCCGGTGGTTACTGGTCAGGAAGAGAGAAAACAGACTCCGCCCTAGAATGCGGACACACACATACTCAAACACCAGCACAACCCCCCCCTATACACACACAAAAACAGATTAAATGTAGGAATTTTCGAAGGAAATTCAAGTGTTCATTCTTACAGTATTTCACTACTTTATTTAAATAGCATAGTTTAAAACAACCTACAGTTGACCTAAGTGCTTCACTTAAGGTAAACTGTACAGAAATGTACAAATTACACAAACACAAGGTCTCATGTAAACACACGGCTAAACAGCCAGAGAGAACAGGTGTGTTTCCAGTGTGGATGTAACCATTGGATCAGTGCCGGTCCTAGCACATCTGGCACCCTAGGCGAAATTAACCACCCAGTCTCATACCTCCGCTGGATGAACCACCCAGTCTCATACCTCTCCAGGATGAACCACCCAGTCTCATACCTCTCCAGGATGAACCACCCAGTCTCATACCTCTCCAGGATGAACCACCCAGTCTCATACCTCTCCAGGATGAACCACCCAGTCTCATACCTCTCCAGGATGAACCACCCAGTCTCATACCTCTCCAGGATGAACCACCCAGTCTCATACCTCTCCAGGATGAACCACCCAGTCTCATACCTCTCCAGGATGAACCACCCAGTCTCATACCTCCGCTGGATGAACCACCCAGTCTCATACCTCCGCTGGATGAATATGAGAGGAAGCACATGGGACTCACTACTAGCTGCTGGATGAACATTGACATGCTCCATGTTTAACACGGTGTGTGTGTCTAGACTCTGTAGGCTGCGTGGACCCAGAGGAGTGTGTGCGTGTGTGCGGAGCGGAGGTTGGCTGCTCCAACATTGCCTTCCCCAAGCTAGTCATCGAGCTCATGCCCAGCGGTGAGACCCCTGACCTTCAACCCCTCCTGTAGCATATACAGAACTGATTCTGCAGCCCTCTGTACAGCTCTACAGCAGTATTAATATGCATGTGTGTATGTGTGTGTGCCTTGCATGTGTGTGTGTGGTGCGTGTGTGTGTGCAGGGCTGCGAGGCCTGATGATCGCGGTGATGATGGCGGCGCTGATGTCATCGCTGACCTCCATCTTCAACAGTAGCAGCACCCTGTTCACCATGGACATCTGGAAGAAGTACCGGCCCCGCGCCTCAGAGAGGGAGCTGCTGCTCGTTGGCAGGTAGGGGTCAAGGGTCAGGGTGGTGGGCAGGTAGGGGTCAGGGGTCAGGGTGGTGGGCAGGTAGGGGTCAGGGGTCAGGGTGGTGGGAAGGTAGGGGTCAGGGTGGTGGGCAGGTAGGGGTCAGGGGTCAGGCTGGTGGGAAGGTAGGGGTCAGGGTGGTGGGGTCATGGTTGTGGTTGTGTTGATGCTGTGGTCGTGTTGTGATCAGGATCGTCACAGTGATCCTGGTGGTCATCAGTGTGGTATGGATCCCCATCCTCCAGTCAGCCAATAGCGGACAGCTCTACGTCTACATCCAGTCAGTGACCAGCTACCTGGCTCCGCCCGTCACTGCCATCTTCACCCTGGCTGTGTTCTGGAGGAGGACCAACGAACAGGTCACACACACACTCACACACCCACTTGAGATGTCTGTTCTCCATACTAGTTCTGGGTTCAGGTGTGTGTGTGCATCAAGCTGTGTCTGTATGTGTGTGAGTCATGTTGAATAAGTGGTTTAATAATTTATGACTTGATTTTTTAGACTGGGAAGCTGTAGTCGACAATGATAGTGTGCGTGAGAGTGTGTGTGTGTGAGAGAGGGTGTGAGCATGTGAGTGTGTGCGTGTGTGTGTGTGAGAGAGGGTGTGAGCATGTAGAGTGTGTGAGTGTGTGTGTGTGTCACATATATCTCTATTATATGCTGACTCACACACACAGACTGGCAGAATGACTGGAGGGGAGAGAGAGGGAGAGATAAGATGAGAGAGAGAGAGAGAGAAAGAGAGAGAGAGAAGATGAGAGAGAGAAGATGAGAGAGGGAGAGAGAGAGATGAGAGAGAGAGATGAGAGAGAGATGACAGAGAGGCAGAGAGAAGATGAGAGAGAGAGATGAGAGAGAGAGGCAGAGAAAATATGAGAGAGAGGCAGAGAGAGGCAGAGAGAGGCAGAGAGAGAGGCAGAGAGAAGATGAGAGAGGCAGAGAGAAGATGAGAGAGAGATGAGAGAGAGATGAGAGAGAGATGAGAGAGAGATGAGAGAGAGAGAAACAGTGGGTAAGAGAACAGGTGTCATTGTTTGAATGACACCTCAAGCAAACACACACCTCCACACACACTGGCAAGCCCACACACATTCATGTGCGTCCCTGTGTTTGCAAAGGGTTTTTCTGGGGTCTGATGGTGGTGTGTGTGTGTAGGGGGGCATTCTGGGGCCTGATGGTGGTGTGTGTGTGTGTGTGTGTAGGGGGCATTCTGGGGCCTGATGGTGGTGTGTGTGTGTGTGTGTAGGGGGCATTCTGGGGCCTGATGGTGGTGTGTGTGTGTGTGTGTAGGGGGGGCATTCTGGGGCCTGATGGTGGGGCTGGGGGTGGGGGTTTGTCGGATGGTGCTGGAGTTTGCGTTCCCGCCCCCGCGCTGCGGCGTGCCTGACCCCGCCCCCTCCGTGCTACGCAGCGTCCACTACCTGCACTTCGCCATCCTGCTCTGTGGACTCACCGTCGCCGTGGTGATACCTGTGTCCCTGCTCACCCCCCCCCCTACGGAGGAGCAGGTATACTCACACACTGAACACACATGAACACACACACAACTCAACACACTGAACACACACACACCTCAACACACTGAACACACACACACCTCAACACACTGAACACACACACACCTCAACACACTGAACACACACCTCAACACACTGAACACACACACACTGAACACACACACACATCTCAACACACTGAACACACACACATCTCAACACACTGAACACACTGAACACACACACATCTCAACACACTGAACACACACTGAACACTCACACACTGAACACACACCTCAACACACTGAACACACTGAACACACACACACTGAACACACACACATCTCAACACACTGAACACTCACACACTGAACACTCACACACTGAACACACACTGAACACACACACACTGAACACACACCTCAACACACTGAACACACACACACTGAACACACACACATCTCAACACACTGAACACACACTGAACACTCACACACTGAACACACACACACTGAACACACACTGAACACACACTGAACACACACTGAACACGCACACACTGAATACACACACCTCAACACACACACCTCAACACACACTCTGAACACCCCTGTGTGTGTGTGTCAGTTGCGTAACCTAACGTGGTGGACGATCTCTGAGGAGGTGGAGAGAGAGATCCCCCTGCAGAAGATGTCCTCTGTCAGCCAGCACCCCCACCAGGGTGAGACTCCCCTCCTCTCCCCTCCTCTCCTCTCCCCTCCCCTCCCCTCCTCTCCTCTCCCCTCCTCTCCTCTCCTCTCCTCTCCTCTCCTCTCCTCTCCTCTCCTCTCCTCTCCCCTCCCCTCCCCTCCCCTCCCCTCCCCTCCCTTCCCCTCTTTCCTCTCCTCTCCCCTCCCCTCCCCTCCCTTCCCCTCTTTCCTCTCCTCTCCCCTCCCCTCCCCTCCCTTCCCCTCTTTCCTCTCCTCTCCCCTCCTCTCCCCTCCTCTCCTCTCCCCTCCCCTCCCCTCTTTCCTCTCCTCTCCCCCTCCCCTCCTCTCCCCTCCCTTCCCCTCCTCTCCTCTCCCCTCCCTTCCCCTCTTTCCTCTCCTCTCCCCTCCTCTCCCCTCCCCTCCTCTCCTCTCTTCTTCTCTCTCACTCCGATTGTCCTCCTGTCATCTCCTGTCAGGTTCGGAGGCGGTTCGCAGGGTGACTTGTGGCCGAGCGGTGGGTCTGTGTGTGTCCAGCCAGGAGGAAGAAACTCCATCTCCCAGAGTTCCTAGCGTGAGGGAGAGTGTGTTCTGGTCCAGGTTCTGCTGTGCCAACGCCCTCCTCCTCATCTGCATCAACATCTTCCTCTATGCATACTTTGCCTGAGTCTATACACGACACTACTACACTACACACTGCATACTATATACTACACTACACACTGCACACTATATATTACACTACACACTGCACACTATATATTACACTACACACTGCACACTATATACTACACTACACACCGCACACTATATACTACACTACACACTGCACACTATATACTACACTACACACCGCACACTATATACTACACTGCACACTATATACTACACTACACACCGCACACTATATACTACACACTTTACCGTAATGAATAGTTGTGTTCATCTGATAGATTATTAGTGTGCTTTGACATAATTCCTCCAGTCTTAGTTAATACTCCTTGTTTGTGTCTGTTCACGTGTTTTTATCAATAAAGTTAAGAATATTTGGATCAAGGAAGCGTTTCTCTTTATTGACACAGACGGTGACACAATAAGACTCACATCTAGATGTCATGTATCAAAATAATCTCTCTCCTCTTTCCTCTTCATGAAGAACTTGACTGCCACTAATCCGGATTTTGATTGACAGGTGTGTCGACCAGTAGGAGCACAGGGGGAGGGACCAGGAGTGACTGACAGGTCTTGGTGGACAGCAGTTGGACAGACTGGTCCCACTCGGTCACTGTGAATCACAGGCATGCAAACTCCTCACCTGTAGGTGAAACTCACCTTTTTTGAAACCGAAATGGGTAACCTATGTGATTCGTGCAGATCCAATGAGAAAATATTTTTCTCATTGGATGGGGGAGGGGGAGGGGGAGGGGGAGGGGGAGAGGATAAAGGGTTAGGGTTAGTACTAGTTACATAATAAAGGGGTTTTATTATGTCATTAAGGTGGTACTGGATGGCCTCAGGAAGCGTGTTCATGTGTGGCTTGGAACGGAGGGGTGGGATATTTTGGTTTGAATCCTTTCAAACTCAAGCTAAAGTTGCTTGGTTTGCCCAACTTACCTACCCTGTGTTTAACTTGTCTGCACTGTTGGGGACTTACTACGTTATCTTGTGTTTGACAATTAACAAAGGATGAGGCCTGGCCACTAGGGAGAGCTGCAGTAATGAGGCCTGGCCACCAGGGGGAGCTGCAGTAATGAGGCCTGGCCACCAGGGGGAGCTGCAGTAATGAGGCCTGGCCACCAGGGGGAGTTCTACACTTGACTGAGACTTAACAACAATAAAGATGGAGTGTAACTCACTGCTGCTGCTATTCTTAGATTCCCCTTCTCCCCCCTCCTTTTAAGACTCCCTGAAGGGATAGAGGATGGAGTTGAGGGCTGGAGAGGAAGAGGGGAGGTGGAGGGGTAGAGAGGTGGAGGGTTAGAGAGGTGGAGGGGTAGAGAGGTAGAGGGGTAGAGGGTAGAGAGGTGGAGGGTAGAGAGGTGGAGGGTTAGAGAGGTGGAGGGTAGAGGGGTAGAGGGTAGAGAGGTGGAGGGTAGAGGGGTAGAGAGGTGGAGGGTTAGAGAGGTAGAGGGGTAGAGGGTAGAGAGGTGGAGGGTAGAGAGGTGGAGGGTTAGAGAGGTGGAGGGTAGAGAGGTGGAGGGTAGAGAGTAGAGGGGTAGAGGGTAGAGAGGTGGAGGGTAGAGGAGGTAGAGAGGTGGAGGGTAGAGAGGTGGAGGGTTAGAGAGGTGGAGGGTAGAGAGGTGGAGGGTTAGAGAGGTGGAGGGTAGAGAGGTGGAGGGTAGAGAGGTGGAGGGTAGAGAGGTGGAGGGTAGAGAGGTGGAGGGTAGAGAGGTAGAGGGGTAGAGAGGTAGAGGGTAGAGAGGTAGAGGGGTAGAGGGTAGAGAGGTGGAGGGTAGAGAGGTGGAGGGTAGAGGGGTAGAGGGTAGAGAGGTGGAGGGTAGAGAGGTGGAGGGTAGAGAGGTGGAGGGTAGAGAGGTGGAGGGTAGAGAGGTAGAGGGGTAGAGAGGTAGAGGGTAGAGAGGTAGAGGGGTAGAGAGGTGGAGGGTAGAGAGGTGGAGGGTAGAGGGGTAGAGGGTAGAGAGGTGGAGGGTAGAGAGGTGGAGGGTTAGAGAGGTGGAGGGTTAGAGAGGTAGAGAGGTAGAGGGGTAGAGAGGTAGAGGGTAGAGAGGTAGAGGGGTAGAGGGTAGAGAGGTGGAGGGTAGAGAGGTGGAGGGTAGAAGGGTAGAGAGGTGGAGGGTTAGAGAGGTAGAGGGTAGAGGGGTAGAGGATACTGGAGTTTAGGGTTAGTGGAGGTATTCACAGAAGATAACAGAGAACTATTTCCCGTAACAGAAAAAGCACAAAAGCACTTTTGTGTTTTGTGTGTGTGTGTATGCACTTATGGAATCAAAAGTCTGACTAAAAATGAAACAGCAGATTGTGTTCATGTTGATCTTTATGATCTGCATAATCTCCTGGTGTCAGTTTCTAACCCTACCAACCTTGTCTCTCTCTCTGGCCGGCAGAGTGTGTGTCTGACTGTTGGGGTGTGTGTGTATTTGCCAGATTGTGTGTGTCTGTCAGTGTGTGTGTCTGTCAAGGTGTTTGTGTGTCTGGTCTTTTAAAGAATTACATAATTTCCAGTAGTCAAGGCCAAATGTTGCGAGGCAACTTTATTCATCTCCCTCTCTTTGTCTCTCTTCTTTTGTCTCTTGCTCCTCCACAAAACCTTAAGTCTTACACACACACCGTCTAGTGAGGGAGCAGAGAGTTAGGGTTACTGGTGTCCTTTGTTCCCTACCCTAAAAAGGTTAGATCAGGGGTGTTCAATCCTGGTCCTCAGGGGTGACTGTCCTGCATGTTCTAGATGTTTCCCTGCTCCAACACTCCTGATTCTAATGACTGGGTTGTTATCTAGCCCAGCAGAAGCCTGATAACGAACATTCATTACAATCAGATGTGTTGGAGCAGGGAAACATCTAGAACATGGGGGCAGGGGGTCCTTTAGGACCAGGGTTGTAAACCACTGGGTTAGGGTGAGAGAGGTGTACAGTGGTGTGGTAGAGAGAGAGACTGTGTGTGAGAGTGTGTGAATAGTTTAGATTACACTAAGCTGTCGTCATGGTGATGGAAGTGACTGATTAGAGCTATTGATCACTGATTGACACAGTTACAACAGTGTGTGTGTCTGTATGTGTGTGTGTGTGTTCAGGTCAGGTCCGTGGTATAAAACCCTTCCTCATGGATTACATTATGTACTGGTCACCATAGCAACAGGCTCCAGGCCAGCCTATCAGACCCCGGTAATGGAGCCTGGCCTAGATAGTGATCACCCATCGATAACACAGGCCTGGGTGTGTGAGTGTGTGTGCACAGAGGGACAGGGTGAGGAAGTGATCACAGCTTCATGAGTGTGAGTAGAACATGCAGAAAGACTGAACTGCAGCTACACTGATGTGAAGGGAGAGAGGGAGGAGAGGGAGGGAGGGAGGAGGAGAGAGGGAGGAGAGAGAGGAGGAGGAGAAGAGCGAGAGGAGGAGAGGGAGGGAGGGAGGAGAGAGGTATGAGAGAAGAAGGAGGAGGAGGAGAGAGGGAGGAGAGGAGAGAGAGGAGTACAAGATGAACAAAGTCCTGAAAGACCAACAGCGCCACCCCCCCCCCACCCTTTACCATACAGAGACAGAAGTGGAGCTTAATTATAAAACAGCCCCAGCTTTGCCTGGTTGTTTCCTTGGTCTGTGAGTGTGTATTAGAGTGTGTGAGTGTGTATTAGAGTGTGTGAGTGTGTTTTAGAGTGTGTGAGCGTGTTTTAGAGTGTGTGAGCGCGTGTGTGAATGGGGCGTGTCTGTCTCCTCTCTGCACTAGACGTTAACCTGTTTGTCAAATCTTCTAAATGTTTGATGAAATCTGCAGTGTACCGGGTTATGATAGCACCGTGCAGTGCGAGGAGAAGTCATCTTGCTTTAAGACACCCCCCGACAACCGCTCGCGTCGCCGAGCTTTCTGACCTCTGTGTGCGGACCGAGAGACCAGCGAGATTCATGTTTAGTCAACACGGAGCGAGCTCCGGGAGGAGAGAAAGAAGAGTGCAGTCACGTGCTTCTCTTCCCCCAGTGCGCCTGAACTCTGGTACCTTGCGCTATCAGAGCAAGCCAAGCTGCCGCGGGGAACACACCCGCTCCTGCCCAGTCGGAAGAGGAGCCTGTGTTTATTCATGTCTCCAGTAAAGTCGGAAGAGGAGCCTGTGTTTGTTTGTGTCTCTGGTAAAGTTGCTGTGCATCTCGGTCTGGGTGTGTTCAGCGCGTGACGGGAGTGGAACTGCCTCTTTGCTCCCGCAAACCCAGAAGCAGCGGGAAGACAGGAAGGGGTATCGGGAAAAACGTCTTCACGCATCTGGAATACCGGGGCTAGGGGAGTTTGGGTCGCATGACCAGGCGGGAGTGAAACTCGCGGATGGACTCTTCTCTTGCACCACCTTTCTGGTAACGTGACTGCAAAGTTTCAGTTTTTTCTCTTTCCAGTGAGTCTGAGTACTGGTCTCTGCATCCTCTCACTTGTCCTCCGTGTCCAGGGTTACTGGGGGGTTGCGGGTGTTCGAGGAGATATAAGATTATCTCTTTAGGGGGGTGTAGGGCTCCGTGTGATAATGGTTTCAATCATGTCCAGAGTTAGATTATGTCCAGTCACAGTTTATTGTATTGTAGAAAAAAGTGAGCGTGCGACTTACTAACATTATTGATTGAGCAGAAACGAAACAACTTCAGCTGTTTCCGTTGGCTTGCGCCACTATCAAGTCACTCAGCAGGAACTGGAGCCTCAACGTCGTTCGTAAATGCTCGTGCACTAAACAACGGTTTCCCGTATAGGCTCGTGCTGCCCGCCTTGCGGTCATGACTGATGGCGAGGAGAGATACTCGCGAGCGAATCCGGTGGGGCTTGAGGAGGGGGAGGGGGCGCGGGTGCCGATCCCGGGAGAGGAGGAGGGCGCCGGAGAGCTCCCGTACCCGACCCTGGCTCCCGTGGTCCTGTTCCGTCTGACCCAGACCTCCCGCCCGCGCTGCTGGTGTCTGCTGGCCGTCTGCCATCCATATCCTTTACCTGGAACCCTTGTGTTAGTGTGAGTGTGAGTGAGTGTGACATAAAGAATCCTTGCAAGACCTCCACAACCCATGCTGTGTTCCAGTCCAGAGAGTTTATGGCAATTGTGGAGGGAGAGAGAGAGTTAGAGTGTATGTGTGAGTGAGTGAGTGAGCGCACTTATGGAAGGGAAGAGATGGAGAGGAAGAGAAAAACATAGATTGAGAGGAGGGAGAGAGATGTAACAGATGTATGAGCTCCTGTACTTGTCCAGTGATTGGCTGATTAGAAACCCAGGGGCGGGACCTCTTGGGCCAATATAACATCACAGATCATCAACGTTGTCCGGATTCTACTGTTCTACTGGAGCACGTCTGTTCTAGGAGTTCTACTGTTCTATTATTTATTTTGTTATCACAGTTAATGTAGCAGTTCTACTGTTCTAGGAGTTCTGCTGTTGTAACAGTTCTACTGGAGCACTTCTGTTCTAGAAGTTCTAGGAGTTGTGCTGCAGACACAGCGAATGTTTGAGTGTGAGAGAGACAGACTGATAGAGGGTGAGTGTGTGTGTGTGAGAGAGACAGACTGATAGAGGGGTGAGTGTGAGAGAGACAGACTGATAGAGGGTGAGTGTGTGTGAGAGAGACAGACAGACTGATAGAGGGTGAGTGTGTGTGTGTGAGAGAGACAGACAGACTGATAGAGGGTGAGTGTGTGTGTGTGAGAGAGACAGACAGACTGATAGAGGGTGAGTGTGTGTGTGTGAGAGAGACAGACTGATAGAGGGTGAGTGTGTGAGTGTGAGAGAGACAGACTGATAGAGGGTGAGTGTGTGTGTGTGAGAGAGACAGACTGATAGAGGGTGAGTGTGTGTGAGAGAGACAGACAGACTGATAGAGGGTGTGTGTGTGAGAGAGAGACAGACAGACTGATAGAGGGTGAGTGTGAGAGAGAGTCAGATGGCCGAGCGGTGAGGGAGTCGGACTAGTAATCCGAAGGTTGCCAGTTCGATTCCCGGCCGAGTCAAATGATGTTGTGTCCTTGGGCAAGGCACTTCACCCTGCTTGCCTCGGGGGGAATGTCCCTGTACTTACTGTAAGTCGCTCTGGATAAGAGCGTCTGCTAAATGACTAAATGTAAATGTAAAATGTAATAGAGGGTGAGTGTGTGTGTGTGAGAGAGACAGACAGACTGATAGAGGGTGAGTGTGTGTGAGAGAGACAGACTGATAGAGGGTGAGTGTGTGTGAGAGAGACAGACTGATAGAGGGTGAGTGTGTGTGAGAGAGACAGACTGATAGAGGGTGAGTGTGTGTGAGAGAGACAGACTGATAGAGGGTGAGTGTGTGTGAGAGAGACAGACTGATAGAGGGTGAGTGTGTGTGAGAGAGACAGACTGATAGAGGGTGAGTGTGTGTGTGTGAGAGAGACAGACAGACTGATAGAGGGTGAGTGTGTGTGAGAGAGACAGACTGATAGAGGGTGAGTGTGTGTGAGAGAGACAGACTGATAGAGGGTGAGTGTGTGTGTGTGAGAGAGACAGACAGACTGATAGAGGGTGAGTGTGTGTGAGACAGACAGACTGATAGAGGGTGAGTGTGTGTGTGTGAGAGAGACAGATGTACTGTGTATCATTAAGTGGCTCAAGCTGGTATTCCCAGAATTCACCTTGGTTTTAGATGTTTACAGAGTGGCTAAACATTGGCTCTAGCAGAAACAGACACGTGTGTGTGTGTTGGGTTCAGGAGGCATATCCTGTCATCATCCTCGGGAAAAATACAAATAAAATGTTTCTCTTATTGGGCGTTTCCATAGTGACGGTGGCTAATGAATCTCCAGGGTTACAGTTGCCTGTCATCTGCATCTCTAACAGGAGCAGTTACCCTGGCAACAAGCGTCATTTCACCTCCTAACCTCTCTCTCTCTCTTCTCCTAATCCCCCCTCTCTCTTCTCCTACTAACCCCTCTCTCTCTCTTCTCCTCCTAACCCCCCCCTCTCTCTTCTCCTCCTAATCCCCCCCTCTCTCTCTTCTCCTCCTAACCCCCCTCTCTCTCTTCTCCTCCTAACCCCCCCTCTCTCTCTTCTCCTCCTAATCTAACTCCTTCTCCCTCCCTCTGTTCTCCCTCCCTCTGTCTGTACTTGTTAGTACTGTGCATGAGTAAAGCGTGTGAGTCTGTGTAGGCCATTGTCAGCACTCTGTACACTCCATGAAATATAAATACATAATTGCTGAATAAATAAAAACTACATCAAGAAGAAAATAAAACTACAAATGCCAGAGTTCCTGTTGTTCCTGCAGGGCTGTTTCCATGGTCGCATCGTGGAACATCAAAGCCTCTCTGCGTCAGCACTAAAGACACACACATACTCTGTCTCTCTCACGCACACACACATACTCTCACACATATACACACACATTGTTAATCAAGGGAATATCCCAGGGAGAAGTTTTTTCAGAGGAATCACCTGGTTGCTAGGCAACAGTGGAGCGCTACTCTGATGGCCTGCTTTTTCTTGCTTGGCAGAGAGAGAGAGAGAGAGAGAGTGTGTGTGTGTGAGAGAATGTGTGTGCGTGAAGGTTTGTGTCTTGTAGCAAGTGTGTGTGAGAGAAAAAGTGGCAGTTGGAAGGTGTGTGAGAGAGTGTCTGTTGGAAGGTGTGTGTGTGTGTGTGAGAGAGAGAGAGTGTCCGTTGGAAGGTGTGTGTGTTCCCTCTGGCTCCTGCAGAGAAGTGTTTGTAGTAGATATTGTACAGGGAACATTAATGTGAATTTACAGCAACTGTTGGAGAGAGAGGGATAGAGAGAGAAGGATAGAGGAGAGGTAGATGGAGGGTGTTAGTAATCATAATTATACAATTATAACATAATTAATATAAATGTAATGTAAATGTATAAGTACTGTTACTGGAGTACTGTTACTGGAGTAGAACTATTGTTACTGGAGTAGAACTATTGTTCCTGGAGTAGAACTACTGTTACTGGAGTACTGTTACTGGAGTACTGTTACTGGAGTACTGTTACTAGAGAAGAACTACTGTTACTGGAGTAGAACTACTGTTACTGGAGTAGAACTATTGTTGCTGATATACTGTTACTGGAGTAGAACTATTGTTACTGGAGTAGAACTATTGTTACTGGAGTAGAACTACTGTTACTGGAGTATAACTACTGTTACTGGAGTAGAACTATTGTTACTGGAGTAGAACTACTGTTACTGGAGTAGAACTACTGTTACTGGAGCAGAACTATTGTTACTGGAGTAGAACTATTGTTACTGGAGTAGAACTACTGTTACTGGAGTAGAACTACTGTTTCTGGAGCAGGACAGGGCTACCTTATGGCATGACTCTGACACACACAAACACTCACACACACTCAAACAACACACACCACCCACCCACACACACACTCATGCACACACACACTTACACACACCTACACGTGCTCATACACACGCATACACAACACAGACCTACATCCCCTTATGCATACCTACACACACACACACACACCACACACACTTATACACTCTTACACACACATACACACACATACACCACACACACCTACACACTGGTCCGGGTGGTTGTGACCAGGCTGCTGAGGCGAAAGCCAGGGTGTTTCTGTGTGTCCCGATATGCTAATGAGGTGTCCATGTGGTAATGACCTATGCTCATATATGGTCCTTAGAGGCTACACTTCCTGGTACGGCCACCCAGGGTCAAGGTAGATGACAGAGAGATAATCTGATTTGATTAATACTGTCTGGCTGACCTTCATCACTTTTAAGAGGGTGGGGGAAGGGGAGGAGCTGCAAGAGGAGGAGAGGAGGAGGGGAGGGAGGTAGAGAGAAAAATATCCAAAATATAAATCTCACTAGTGTTATATTTGTGTTTAAAAGCTTTACAGTATACATTTATTTGATCATTCAAAGGTACAGAGAGGAAGAGGGAGGATTGTGTGTGGATGTGTAAAGCGTGTAAATCTGTTACTTAAACTCCAGTGGTCTGCTAGCTCACCTTTAGCTTTCTGACAAGGAGAAGAGTAGAGAAGACAGTACAGAAAGTGGAGACAGGGAGGGGGGATGGAGTATGGAGGAGAGAAGGAGAGAGGGAGGAGAGGAGAGAGGGAGGGATGGAGGAGAGAAGGAGGGAGGGAGGAGAGGAGAGAGGGAGGGATGGAGGAGAGAAGGAGAGAGGGAGGAGAGGAGAGAGGGAGGGATGGAGGAGAGAAGGAGAGAGGGAGGAGAGAGGGAGGGATGGAGGAGAGAGGGAGGAGAGGAGAGAGGGAGGGATGGAGGAGAGAAGGAGAGAGGGAGGAGAGGAGAGAGGGAGGGATGGAGGAGAGAAGGAGAGAGGGAGGAGAGGAGAGAGGGAGGGGATGAAGGAGAGAAGGAGAGAGGGAGGAGAGGACAGAGGGTGGGAGGGAGGAGAGAAGAGAGGGAGGGATGGAGGAGAGAAGGAGAGAGGCAGGAGAGGAGAGAGGGAGGGATGGAGGAGAGAAGGAGAGAGGGAGGAGAGGACAGAGGGTGGGAGGAGAGAGGGTGGGAGGGAGGAGAGGAGAGAGGGAGGGAGGGATGAAGGAGAGGAGAGAGAGAGCGAGAGAGAGAGAGGGAGGAGAGGAGAGAGGGTGGGATGGAGGAGAGAAGGAGAGAGGGAGGAGAGGACAGAGGGTGGGAGGAGAGAGGGTGGGAGGGAGGAGAGGAGAGGGAGGGATGAAGGAGAGGAGAGAGGGAGGGGTGAAGGAGAGGAGAGAGGGAGGGATGAAGGAGAGGAGAGAGGGAGGGATAAAGGAGAGGAGAGAGAGAGTGAGAGAGAGGGAGGAGAGGAGAGAGGGTGGGATGGAGGAGAGAAGGAGAGAGAGAGGAGAGGACAGAGGGTGGGAGGGAGGAGAGAGGGTGGGAGGGAGGAGAGTGGGTGGGAGGGAGGAGAGGAGAGAGGGAGGGAGGGATGAAGGAGAGGAGAGAGGGAGGGATGAAGGAGAGCGAGAGAGAGGGAGGAGAGGAGAGAGGGTGGGATGGAGAGGAGAGAGAGAGAGCAAGAAGGAGGGGGGAGAGGAGAGATGGAGGGATGAAGGAGAGGACAGAGAGAGAGTGAGAGAGAGGGAGGAGAGGAGAGAGGGAGGGATGAAGGAGAGGAGAGAGCGAGGGAGAGGAGAGAGGGAGGGAGGGATGAAGGAGAGGAGAGAGAGAGAGAGAGAGAGAGGGGGAGGAGAGGAGAGAGAGGGAGGGAGGGATGAAGGAGAGAAGAGAGGGTGGGATGAAGGAGAGGAGAGAGAGAGAGAGAGAGAGAGAGAGAGAGGAAGGAGAGGAGAGAGAGAGAGAGGGGGGGGAGGAGAGGAGAGAGGGAGGGATGGATGAAGGAGAGAAGAGAGGGTGGGATGAAGGAGAGGAGAGAGAGAGCTTGGGAGAGAGAGGAAGGAGAGGAGAGAGGGAGGGAGGGATGAAGGAGAGGAGAGAGAGAGAGAGAGAGAGAGGAAGGAGAGGAGAGAGGGAGGGAGGGATGAAGGAGAGGAGAGAGAGAGGAAGGAGAGAGGGAGGGATGAAGGAGAGGAGAGAGAGAGGGATGGATGAAGGAGAGGAGAGAGAGAGGGAGGGATGAAGGAGAGGAGAGAGAGAGAGAGAGAGGAAGGAGAGGAGAGAGAGGGAGGGAGGGATGAAGGAGAGGAGAGAGAGAGGAAGGAGAGAGGGAGGGATGAAGGAGAGGAGAGAGAGAGGGATGGAGTGACACAGACAGACGTATGAACAGAAGAGGGGAGAGGATGTGTCCTGTGCGTTTCCGTGGTGATGGTGAGTAATGGGGCAACCATGGTAACATCCCCCCTCATCCATCACACACACCTGGCCTTGACCCCCCCTCTCCCAGAATGCTGTGGGGCAGGCGTCCCCATGTTCCAGCAGCATGTGTGTGCAGAATGCTGTGGGGCAGGCGTCCCCATGTTCCAGCAGCATGTGTGTGTGTTGAACATTCTTAGCTTTTTGCTGTTGTATTGAGCTAGGGAGTAGGTAGTGGGGAGTGTTTGAGGTCCAGACAGGATGCAGTGTAGTATTGTGGGTAGGATGGAACTCTTGAGTCTGTTCCCACGGTGAGAGACTAGTGTTCCCATGACAACCTCTTCTACAGGAAGAAATTGGATTACTCTCTGTTTGGTCTGTTACACACACACACACTCTTATCTCTCTGTAGGGTGATTAGGGATTGAACTCATTAAATGGTCTGCCCCCTGAGAGTCTGTGTCCGGGTAGGACACCTACTGTGTCCTGTGTGTGTGTGTGCATCCATGAGTGTGTGTGTGTGTGCATCTATGAGTGTGTGGGTGTGTGTGTGCATCTTTGAGTGTGTGGGTGTGTGTGTGTGTTTGGTCATAGCTCTGTCCTTGGCTTATGAATAGAGCTTTGGATACAGACTACTGAGGATCACTTCTCTCTGTGTGTGTCTGTGTGTGTGTGTGTCTGTGTGTGTGTGTCTGTGAAGAGATGGTGTGTATGTGTGTGTGTCTGTCTGTGTGTGTATAACTATACCTTGTGCGTGGGTTGAGGCTGATGTTGCTGACCCTTGACCTGACCCCTGACCACCTGGTTTGAGCGTGTGAGCATGCTGGTCATCCTGCTGAACTGTGTGACTCTGGGGATGTTCCAGCCCTGTGACGACACACACTGCCTCTCCACACGCTGCACTCTGCTCCAGGTACACACACACTCACACACACTGCACTCTGCTCCAGGTACACACACACTCACACACACTGCACTCTGCTCCAGGTACACACACACTCACACACACTGCCTCTCCACACGCTGCACTCTGCTCCAGGTACACACACACTCACACACACTGCACTCTGCTCCAGGTACACACACACTCACACACACTGCCTCTCCACACGCTGCACTCTGCTCCAGGTACACACACACTCACACACACTGCCTCTCCACACGCTGCACTCTGCTCCAGGTACACACACACTCACACACACTGCACTCTGCTCCAGGTACACACACACACTGCACTCTGCTCCAGGTACACACACACACACACACACACACACTGCACTCTGCTCCAGGTACACACACACTCACACACACTGCCTCTCCACACGCTGCACTCTGCTCCAGGTACACACACACTCACACACTGCACTCTGCTCCAGCTACACACACACACTCACACACACTGCACTCTGCTCCAGGTACACACACACACACACACTCACACACACTGCCTCTCCACACACTGCACTCTGCTCCAGGTACACACACACACTCACACACTCACACACATTGCCTCTCCACACACTGCACTCTGCTCCAGGTACACGCACACACACTCACACACACAATATCTGACCACACAACCTTTCACTTCACATCTACAAGTGTGTTTTATCTAACATTTTCCGACCATAGGTTACCTCAGTATGTGTGTGTATGGTGTTTGTGGCTGTGTCCCAGGCGCTGGACGATGGTATCTTTATGTTCTTCGCCGTGGAGATGGTTGTCAAGATGCTGGCTCTGGGGGTGATGGGGCAGAAGGGTTACCTGGGCGACACATGGAACCGGCTGGACTTCTTCATCGTCATGGTGGGGTCAGTGTCTCACACACACACACACATACACCCACACTCTCTCTCTCACACACACACACACACACACACACACACCCTACACACACACATACACACACACATATATACACACGAACCATACACACACACTCAGGCGTGTGTGTAAAGGTTGACCACATGTTTAATGCCAGCTGAATGTCAGGGTGTGTGACGGAATGTCAAGCATACTGTCGTCTCCTAGGAGACCAGAGATGCCAAAACACTGTCGTCTCCTAGGAGACCAGAGGACTGGTGATGTCACAGAAGGGTTGTCGGGTCCATGCTTCAACTTCAACCAAATGATTGAAATAGACAGCTTCAGACATGTACATGTGTGTGCATGTATGTGTGTTTGAATGCATGTATGTATGTGTGTATGTATACATGTATGTATGTATTTTTACTAATTTGTCAAGCATGACAAATGACATTAAATCATGGAAATTAAACTGCATAATAACAATGGCTGTGGATTGAAAGATTAGTAATATATACTGTATATCATATAATACAAAACTACGAGATGTAAGCAGCTATGATGACTGTAGATGGTGTGATGATGTCACGCTGGGTTAGTAGATGGTGTGATGATGTCACGCTGGGTTAGGGTTAGTCGATGGTGTGATGATGTCACGCTGGGTTAGGGTTAGTAGATGGTGTGATGATGTCATGCTGGGTTAGGGTTAGTAGATGGTGTGATGATGTCACGCTGGGTTAGGGTTAGTAGATGGTGTGATGATGTCACGCTGGGTTAGGGTTAGTCGATGGTGTGATGATGTCACGCTGGGTTAGGGTTAGTAGATGGTGTGATGATGTCACGCTGGGTTAGGGTTAGTAGATGGTGTGATGATGTCACGCTGGGTTAGGGTTAGTCGATGGTGTGATGATGTCACGCTGGGTTAGGGTTAGTAGATGGTGTGATGATGTCATGCTGGGTTAGTAGATGGTGTGATGATGTCATGCTGGGTTAGGGTTAGTAGATGGTGTGATGATGTCACGCTGGGTTAGGGTTAGTAGATGGTGTGATGATGTCATGCTGGGTTAGGGTTAGTAGATGGTGTGATGATGTCACGCTGGGTTAGGGTTAGTCGATGGTGTGATGATGTCACGCTGGGTTAGGGTTAGTAGATGGTGTGATGATGTCATGCTGGGTTAGGGTTAGTAGATGGCGTGATGATGTCACGCTGGGTTAGGGTTAGTAGATGGTGTGATGATGTCACGCTGGGTTAGGGTTAGTAGATGGTGTGATGATGTCACGCTGGGTTAGGGTTAGTAGATGGTGTGATGATGTCACGCTGGTTTCCCCCCCCCTCAGGATGCTGGAGTATTCTCTTGACGGACACAACGTCAGCCTATCAGCTATCAGGACCGTCCGGGTGCTCCGCCCACTACGAGCCATCAACAGAGTTCCCAGTGAGCACTTCTACCTACTCTCACAAACACACACTCCTTTCTCTGAATAAAGTATCATATATTTGGTCACATATGTATATATGTGTGTGTCTCTGTGTGTGTGGTGTGTGTGTGTATGGTGTGTCTCTCTGTGTGTGTGGTGTGTGTGTGTATGGTCTGTCTCTCTGTGTGTGTGGTGTGTGTGTGTATGGTGTGTGTATGGTGTGTGTATGGTGTGTGTCTCTGTGTGTGTGGTGTGTGTGTGTATGGTGTGTGTCTCTGTGTGTGTGGTGTGTGTGTGTATGGTGTGTCTCTCTGTGTGTGTGGTGTGTGTGTGTATGGTGTGTCTCTCTGTGTGTGTGGTGTGTGCGTGTATGGTCTGTCTCTCTGTGTGTGTGGTGTGTGCGTGTATGGTGTGTCTCTCTGTGTGTGTCTCCAGGCATGCGTATCCTGGTGACCCTGCTGCTGGACACTCTGCCCATGCTGGGGAACTGTGCTGCTGCTCTGCTTCTTCATCTTCTTCATCTTCGGCATTGTGGGCGTGCAGCTGTGGGCGGGGCTTCTGAGGAACCGCTGCTTCATGGGGGAGGACATCCGTATGTGAGTAGCCAATCAGCTGCAAGTCTGAGAGAGTGCCAGCCACCCATTCAGGTGAAAGCCTGGGATGTGTGTGCATGTGTGTGTGTGTTCTGTATGTTTGTGTGTGTGTGTTCTGTATGTTTGTGTGCTGTGTGATCTGTATGTATGTGTGTGTGTTCTGTATATATGTGTGTGTATGTGTGTGTGTTCTGTATGTTTGTACGTGTGTATTTGTGTGTGACAGAACTGACCAAGCTGCTAATCTTCCTGTCACTAGTATTCACTCATCACCTCCATCATGTCAGATTCTATCACTTCTGACACGTGCACACACACATGCTTGTGCGCTTTCTCACACACACCCACACACACACTGCGTCACCATTCCATGTCTGTGTCCTCCAGGATGTATAATCTGTCCTTCCTGAACTCGTACTACCGTCCAGAGCAGTCAGAGGATCTCCCCTTCATCTGCTCCACCAATCGGGAGAACGGAATGCTTCGATGTTCCGATGTTCCTCGCCGCCGTGTGGACGGGGCCTCCTGCTGGCTGCCTGGTGACTCCTCCTTCCCTAGGGAGGAGGGGGAGGGGTCTGGGCTGGCAGAGCCAATAGGAGGCTGTGTAAACTGGTTCCAGTTCTATAACGTGTGTCGCCCTGGAAACCTGAATCCTCACAAAGGAGCCATCAACTTTGACAACATTGGATATGCTTGGATCGCCATCTTTCAGGTGTGTGTGTGTTTTAGGGATCACCTTGACAGGCGTATGTGTGTATGTCTTTTATATGTGTAGTCCTGACAGGTGTGTGTGCTCCAGGTGATCACTCTGGAGGGCTGGGTGGACATTATGTATTATGTGATGGACGCTCACTCCTTCTACAACTTCATCTACTTCATCTTCCTGATCATCGTAAGTACCAGAGTACTACACAAATACTACACAAATACTTCAAGAGTACTGTACCGATTGTATGAGTAAACGGGAGGTGTGAGTAGTATTTGACTTCCTGTATCTCAGGTGTGTGTATGACAGGTACTTCCTGTATCTCAGGTGTGTGTATGACAGGTACTTCCTGTATCTCAGGTGTGTGTATGACAGGTACTTCCTGTATCTCAGGTGTGTGTATGACAGGTACTTCCTGTATCTCAGGTGTGTGTATGACAGGTACTTCCTGTATCTCAGATGTGTGTATGACAGGTACTTCCTGTATCTCAGGTGTATGTATGACAGGTACTTCCTGTATCTCAGGTGTATGTATGACAGGTACTTCCTCTATCTCAGGTGTGTGTATAACAGGTACTTCCTGTCTCTCCAGGTAGGCTCCTTCTTTATGATCAACCTGTGCCTGGTTGTCATAGCGACCCAGTTCTCAGAGACGAAGCAGCGAGAGAGTGCGCTGATGCGTTCGGAGCGCAGCGCTCGGAGGTACCGCTCTGACGCGTCCACGCTGGCCAGCGAGCGGGAGCCAGGGTCCTGCTACGAGGAGACACTCCGCTACCTGGCTCACCTGCTGCGCCGCACCATGCGCCGCCTGGCCCGCCTGCTCACACTTGTCCCCTGCGGCTGTCGTAGAAACACACTCGCCAGTGCAGAGCCTTCCAAAGGGGGTGGGGCCGGAGAGGTGAACGGCCACGCCCACCGGCACTCAGGGCACGCCCCTCCAATGGATGTCTTCCACCTTCATCATCATCATCTGGGCGGGGCCAGCCACACAGGGCGGGGCCTCAACTACCCCGGAATCTTCCCTTCCAGTGTCTACAGTCACATGACCAGCAGGGGGCGTGGCCAGAGGCAGGACAACAACAGACTGCCTCAGCTGGTGCTGGAGCATGGTGAGCTCTCCGGTGTGTGTGTTAGTGTGTGTGTTCTGGTAATCCTATCTTTGTGGGGACATCAGTCTGTTTACACAGTCACCTCATGGGGAGTGTGTGTGTTAGTGTGTGTGTGTGTGTGTTAGTGTGTGTATGCTAACCTCCCCAGGTGTCTTCCAGGTGTGTGTGTGGGTAACCTGGCGTTGCCAGGACAGCTGCCAGGACAGCTGTTGCCATGTCCCTACTGCCTCCATGACAACCAGCATAGCAACAGCGACAATGCCGACTCGGAGCCGGGAGACGAAGCTCCTGAGCCAATCAGCAGC